>CM052984.1:6820834-6920479 GCA_028554685.1 Agrotis ipsilon | reverse complement strand
CCTTTACCGTTTACTGGTGGGACGGCTATTTTAATATTTAATGTTTGTTATTATTTCTTTTTTGAAAAAAAAAATTAAAAATGTAATTTATAGGGTTTAAAGATGAATAAAGAAATAATAATATATTACTTCTAAATCATTCAGAAGTTAATTTCCTTTGTAATAACCGCAGCGTATGTTAATAGGACGCGTCTGCTCGAAAAATGACTTTCGACTTAAAAAAATTGAATATAATCTCGAGATATTGTAAAGATTTTATGCATAGATATTTTTTGATAAAATATTGTAATAATTATTTATAAAAAAAAACTGTTAATCTTACAAATTAAAACCTTTTTTCTCACACTATCGTTAACATTAATTTTTAATTTCATCTTCCTCTGCTTTGAAAAGCATTTTCAATGTACAACACCTTTATAAAATAATGTACAATTTTTCTTTTTAAATAAACTAAAAAAGCAATTTGTAATTTTTTCCTATACCTACAAAGTGAGATTGCCCTAAAAATTGCTGAATAGATTTATTCAGATAACGTTTTAAGTAAGATTGCTTTTACAAAGCTGATAAAAAAATATGTTTCTTTTAGATAACTACCCACATTTTTACAAAGAATTAGAACATTGTTACCCAATATAAATTTGTAGTACTTTATAAATAAATCGTAATTAGGTAGGTAGGAACAAATAAATTTTCACGAAAATACATTTTACGAAACCATTTTTTCTTTCATCGAAAAACAACATACAAAAAATGTTTTCTTAATTTTATATTCCTTCCCGAATTGTTAGTAAAAATATGTTATTCCACATAAAGTAAGAAAACCGATAGAAACCGGATTACCATACACCTTTTATCTAAAAAAACAAAAAACGGAAAATATCCATAGAGACGAACAATAGCTCATCGACCTTGAAAACGCTTACCTTTGCCTCGTAACTTTTTTTAAAAAAACACACACTAAAACACTCACTCACGAAAGAGGTGTAAGTCTTTAATACTATTTTTTTATTTAGTCCGTGGTACGTTTTCTATTTTGTTTCTTTTTTTATTATTTATGAATTTTCTAGCGGAGAGGGATGCGACCGCTCTCAACGCAAGCTGCGAATCGACTGAAGCTATAAGGGCTCGTGGACTTTATGTATAGTCGGGGAGTGTAGGTATGTTTTGAACTGCGGGGTGTGAAAGTGGGGTAAGAGGGTAATTGGGGTTTTTAAATTTAGAGGGGTTGTTTTTTTTGTAAGGGGTTGTTGAGTTATTGGGATTATGATGCTATAAAGTGGTTATGATTAATTCGGAATGGTATTAGTATGGAATTTATTTATTAGACTATTCAAATACAATTTTTACGCAATATTATAACAAATACTTATTAATTAGAACCATAATCTAACTTTATAAATGCAAAAGTTGAAAAAAAAACTATTGAAAATACACAAAAACAAAACTTTTCAACTGATTTGGATTTATAGTACACAATATGTGGATTTTAACCTGGATGAACACATTTTTTTTTGCGTGGTAAAATCATCAGATGAGTCCTCCCACCCCGTGCAGGACGGGATGGACTGTTGGACTCGTACTGACTAAGATCCACGGTGTCCTTCAATAGCCCTTTATGTTTCGGGGTCACGGTAATGAAATAAGTCCCGCGATCAACTTATTTACCCGAGATTATTTAAGACTTACATGCCGGTGTCGCCGCTGGCGAGATTTAGCCTAAATAGGTACTCTATTTATAATTAGCTGTATATGAACAAGTTTGATCGATGTAGTTAAGTTGAAAATTAGCGTCAGGCTGTGGCCTGGCTTTTTACTGAACTGAGCCTATTTGATGACAGGCCTATTGGTCTAGTGGTTAATGACCCCGACTGCTATGCCGGAGGTCGTGGATGCGAATCCCACCCAGGACAAATGTTTATGTGATGAGCACAATAATTTGTTCTGTGTCTGAGTGTAATTTATCTATAATGTGTATGTATTTAGAAATATATAAGTATGTGTATCAGTTGTCTAATACCCATAACACAAGCTCTGCTTTGCTTGGGACTAGATGGCGTTGTGTGATAATTATGGAATATTACACAGGTCTACATCATTTTTGTGCACGGGTTCTACCTAAGTTATTTTTATTGTTTGTATATCTAGAAATAAGAATATGAACAAAAAAAAGTTCTGGATTTGCTTTTATGAGAAAAAAATGGGTAAATTAAAATCAATGAAAATACCAAAAAATTTACACAGAGATGAGTTATTATGAAGGAAACCATACATCAATTCATGTTTTTTTTTAACAAAATGTGTTTTAAAATAAAGATAAATTATTTAAGAATATCATTTTTGGTTTTCCTTCTATTTTCAGTAGAAGTTTCTCTTTATAACCCCCCAATATAGTCTCCCATCATGTCCCTTTCAGTACTGGCCTTGGTAACATCTCTAAAATGCTTGTCAAATCTCAAATTGTCTTGATGGAAGCGTTCATCTTGCTCTTCCGTACAAGCTTCCATGTTAACTTTAATTTTATCCAAAAGAAAATGTAGCAAATGCATCTTTAGTGTGTCTTTAGAGACATTCCACTTTCGATGATGGATAAAATTCGCAGTTTGGTCAGTGATCAGCTCGTCATAACTTTCAGCCCTAGGGTTTACAATAAAACCATGAACTACTGCCTTAAAACTGTTCCTGGCTTCTTTCTCTTCAATGCTAAGTAACTTCAGGAAAATATCACAATTGTTTTTTTTTTTATTTGAGAGCCAACAGACACTCTATCTTTAATTTTCGCCTCTGAAAGCTTTAAAAAAAAAACTCTTAAAGCAAATATTTTTGATTTGTTATCACATTTTTTAAAGTAAATATGCTTGTATAATAAGAATATAATAAGTAAAACCCATGCTCAAAAAAAAAAATTTTTTTTGTCGACCGGTGTTATATTATATTTGGGACAGCCGTGAGGCACACGGTACCTATATTCATTGTATTCTCGTAATTTATAATTTTTAATTGTAATTGTGTGCTTGCCAAATAACCTTATTTTCTTTCTTTCTCTGTAGTGATGAGCAGGAGATAACTTTTCGGTAAAAAAATATAATTAGTTAGATTATGGAAATCTTTACATTATGCAGCTGTAGAGAAAAGAAATACTTTACAGTGAAATCAATTGAATGGGAGCATAGTGGACGCAATCCAAAGCTAATTAAACGTTTCGATTCGTTTTAAGAAAACATGAGAAGTCGAAAAATGCTGTTGGTATTCGAATAATGCTGATGACGTCCAAATAACATCTATTGGGTGGGTACGGCGCGTATAGTACCGATAAATGTGCGACCACGTTAATACAGCATTGATTTGACTGTAATGTCAATGTTGGTATAGTAGTCTGACATTGCTACAATAGATGGCGCAATTTCACCGCAAGATGTTCAAACATGGAATTGAAAGATTCGACCTCGACGAGCAGAGCTGAAGTAATCTAATTGGTGTAATGTTCTGTAGTACTTATCCAGAAGTATGTGTAGGGACATAATGTAAACGTGGAAGGCAGAACGCTAGGTAAGCATAAATGCATGCGAGTGAAGAAGAATGAACGGCGGGCAGTTAATGCGCACTGCTCCAAGCGGGAGGTTGTCGTAACAGGGGCCTTAGTCAAACAGCATACGACAGCAGACGACAATCGTTATCGTTCATCAGTCACCATTACATTTTCAACTTTATACTCCAGCGCGTAAAGTTGAAATTCTATTAAAAACTGCTGAGCGATAACGAACGAAACAAACGAAAACGATCTGTGAACTTCAATAGATTTTCAACTTTAAGCGCTGGGGTATAAAGTTGAAAATGTATTGGTGAACGATAGCGATTGTCGTCTGCTATTTGACTAAGGCCCCAGGACTTTGGGGAATAAACATAGTCACTCATAACCTAAAAGCAGAGTGTTTGATTCCGTGACCCATTACCTTCCACAGCTCGAGGCAGTACTCAAATAGGGGTCCACGTCCTTATATTGGACTCAATCTATCCGGCAGGAGGACCCCTGAATATGCAGGTTCGAAATCTGCAGTCAGATTTTATTTTCATCAGAAAAGCTTTACAATTCACAATGCAGGCGTTATTACTTATTTAAAAGCCAACACAGTTATTTATACTACTAAAATTCACCATCCCCAACAAACTCATAACCACTCCCTTCAGCACAATCGGGTAACCCAAAAACTTCAAAATCATACTTACACCATTTTCCCCTCCGGAGCTAACGCGTCCCCTACATCTATACCTAGATATAGCATCGTTTGTTATACTTTAACCGTCTGTTAAGTTACGCTTGGTTAATACAAGCCGTAGGTAGGTAGAACTTGGCTTATTTAGCGTTCGTTGTGTGTAGAAGGAAGACAGCGTTTTCAAATAGCTTCTTAAAAATCGCGACTGCATGTTTTTTGAGGCCCTTTTTATCGTGATAAAATCATTAAATATTAATGAGACCGCTAACCCAGGGCGTGACTGGGCTGCAGCTGAAAATGTGGGCTGCAGCTGAAAATCAGCGTCAGTTGGCAAACTTTGTGCTGCCATCTGGCATATGCTGAGCTGAGGCCCTTTGGCATTAAATTGTTAAGATTTTTATTTCTTCTATTTATACTTCCTATTCTCTCTATATAACTTTATGAGTATTGTTTATTTTAAAAGTTTGTGCCAATAAACATAATTTTCTTTCTTTCTTTCACTGTCTGACTTGTACTGATTAATATTCACGGTGATTTTTCAATAACCCTTTACGTTCCAGGGTTACGATTACTTCATGAGACAGACCCATGACTTTTCAAAGAGGTAAGTAACCTAAATCAACGTTGTATTAGACAGCATTTGCCATAGTAAATTTAATATTGTTCTGATTACGTAAGTACTTATTTTAAATAGCTTTTTAAAAATCGCGACTGCATTTACTGGATGCAATTTGGGGGCCCTTTTTTATCGTGGTCAAATCATCAAATGAGTCCTCCTACCCAGAGAGTGACAGGAGGGACTGTCAGACTTGTACTGACAATCCATGGTGATCCTTCAATAACCCTTTACGTTCCAGGGTCACGGTACCATGACATAATTTCACGTTTATGTGATGTCAACTAAATGGGAACTTTGACGGTAATTTGATGGAAACAATTAGTGCCTCGTTCGTACACTAGAGGAGCTTTTTTATTGTCCATTCAATACACGCTGTAGATGGAATACGGAAATGTTATGACAAAAGACGCTGTTAGCGTTATTTTTCAGGGTATTTTCATATAGTGCGCATGTTCATATTCCAGTAAAATACTTTTTTTTTTAATTTGACATATTGTTTAATGTATCGACCCGAATCTTTTCCCTGATCAGACGGTGAGCTACCCTATTACTCGCCGTCTAGAAGTATACGCCTGCATACTTAAAACATGCTCATATTCTACTTAGTTTTACCTTGCCTAACCTGAAAACGAACTGAAAACCGAGCACCCAACAACCTGAACAAACAGAATTCAATGACAATTTTACGACACCGTAATCATGAAGATTTTTATCGAATAATTTTAACACTTCAGCGATTTAAACGACACGAAGAGCTGAGTAAAAATCACGCTGTTAAAAGAATATGGTGGCATTTTATCGATGTTTTTAAGTTTATATCCATTATACTCGACTGGCCTGCTGGTCTAGTGGTTAGTGACCCTCACTGCTATACCGGGGGTCGTGGGTTCGATTCCCACCCAGGACAAATGTTTGTGTGATGAGCATGATCATTTGTTCTATGTCTGGGTGCATCTATAATATTTATGTATTAAGAAATATATAAGAATGTTTATCAGTTGTCTAGTACCCATAACACAAGCTCTGCTTAGCTTGGGACTAGATGGCGTTGTGTGATAGTTGTGGAATATTATTATACTCGATAATCGATAAAAGAGGTAGCTTCCGAGCTAGCCAATTAATTGGATCAGGAATGGGTCAACATTAAAACGACGACACGCTTGGCGCAGCGGCTGAGCAATTGGATTGCTGCGCTTTGCGTCGCGGGGTCGATCCCCGCATGGAACAAATATTTTTATAACTTAAAATGTCACTTACGGGATATCTTCCGTGACTATTTATTTGTTTGAGTTCCCGATATTTCGACGCTGTTGCAAGCGTCACGATCTCAGGTTGACTGGAGAAAACTGTGTGTCAGTGTTTTAAAAAAGTGTTTAAATATTTTGTATGATCTGCAAGTAGTTGTTACGGGTCTGAGTGTCTGTATATGTGGGTTTCTATGTTTGTAAACGCACCCACGATACAGGAGAAATTCCTACTGGGGGGCAACGTTTCTTTTTATAAAATAATGCCGTTACTGTTGTTTTTTTTTTCCATGTAATTATACTGAGACTCACAACTCGGAAAAAACTTTTTGCTGTGCCTAATCATCAAATGAGTCCTTTCAAAAAGGATTTTATTTCACGTGGTTAAATCATCAAATGAGTCCTCCCACCCAGGGCAGGGTTTAGAGATTGTAGACTCGTACTGACTAAAATCCACGGTGTCCTTCAATAGCCCTTTAAGTTCCTGGGTCACGGTAATGCGATAAGTCCCGCGACCCCGACAGGCTTTGGCCCTCTTGAGACCCCGTCACAATGCTGACACTCTACGAGGCACGCGTGGAACACAACGCGCCGTCGACCCGGGTAAGGTCCGTGGTCGGACAGCGAGTCACCCATTACTCGCCGCCCGCATGCTCTTCAACAAAGATGGAGGAGAATTGTTTCAAAACACGAAGACATTAAACTAAATAACTCAAGGAGCTGCTGGCTAAATGATAACAGACGCACAAGTCGATCTTCAAGGCTAAACCGTACTTGTCAAAATTTGTCTGTAGATGGGTGACCTTCTGTCACAGTTTCCTCCGTGTCACCGTTAGTTGCGACTGTTATTAATACATAGATCTTTTTCAGTCGTTTTTTGCTAGAAGCTCCAAACGTCTGATAACCAGTCGTACCAAGAGGTATCGTATTACCCAGTTACTGGGTTGTGGAGGTCCGATAGACAGTTGCTCCATGTCAAATACTTGTATTCAGCTGCATTTGGTTCGACTGGAAGCAAACCACAATATAGTTGAGAAATGGCTAGACAGATGATGACAACGACGATATATTACTAGACTCCGCATGCACGATCTAAGGAACAAAAACTATTCTGTCAACACGCTGAGGTACTACTTAAGCGAGGGGGACGGGGTACTGCGTTGTGATTGGCTAACTCAAGGTCTGTTCTGTCTCAAGGTATGTTTACGGCTCACAGGAGTGGTCGAAATAAGACTGATATAAGACTTTTTTGTCTAATGTGTTGACAGACATCGGGCGCCTGTTATTAGGAGTCTAGTAATATTATATCGTCGTTGGATACTAAAATGCAAATGTTAGTTGGTTTGCTTTTTTTTCATTTTACGCCTGGTTTAAGCGTCTTTTTTCGAAAAATGGATAGGACCCTGGAGAATGCTATGCACACACACACACACACACATTGTGCTTATCTAAAAACCACAAACCCAAGTCCTCAATAATAATAATCCAAAACAATCGCTAATTGACTGAAGATTAAAGCCTTCAGTGTAAAACAAAGCGTTATAACAAACAGGCTTATGTTATACCTCGTGTTCGTTCGGATATTGCACGGTAATTAAATTGCGAGCCCGGGTACTGGAGGTACCGGCCATAAAATATGCAGATTGATCGGTGAAAAGATAATTTAATTAAAGCTTACGGCTTTATCTTTTGGTGTGATCTCCCTCTTAGCAGTACACCTCTAGAGTTGGACCGCTTTGCTAGCAAAGGTACCACAGACCGTCTGTGTCTTGGTAATATCATGAAGAGTTCTCCCACCCAGGATGGGGCAAGATAGACTGTCAGATTTGTACTGACTAAAATCCACTGTGTCCTTCACTCTGTCCGTCACTCCATGTTACGTCTCGCGTTTGCTTCTTAGCTAGATTGAGGCAAATAGCAAATCCAATTTAAATAAGGTAACAAATAATAATACAATATTTATTACCTCCAAATTGGACAAAAAACACTTAAATCTAAACAAATAGCAGCGATTGATCTGGCAATCAATGTAAGATTAAAATTGTGTTAAGGGTGCCTGCGTCCTCGCTTAAGACTTGAACATCAGTAGTCTTAAGACGTAAATACACAAGTATTATTATAACTATTTACTAGCCAAATAATTGTGATATAGCCTCTTTGAGTACCTGTGTTTGAGTGTGTGTGTGTCATACGTGTGTGTCTCTGTTACACACTAATGTCGCGTAGTGTTGCGGGGGTCGCGGGACACACGTTTACCGCGACTTCGGTACACAAAGGGCTACCGAAGGACACCATGGATTTTAGTCAGTACAAGTCTGACAGTCCCTCCCGCCGTGCCCAGGGTGGGAGGAGTCATTTGATGATATTACCACGCAAAAAAGAAGGCTCGTAGTGATTGTTAGGTCTTCCTCCGACAAAGAAAACTCACTATAAATCCGTAATTTTCTCTTTATAAAGATCGATGGGTCAATGATCTTTATGGCCGGTACCTGTAGATATATTGGATGTTACGTGTAAGATGAGCTGATTAATCTTCTTTTTTTAATATCTTGAGTACGGAACACAACCCTGGTGTCATATGGTAAAAGGATTTTGAAGTATTTAAGCACTTTGAGACGGAGCTCGTCTAGGTAAGTATTTTTGGCGGGGTTTTTTTTTGGGGCAAACCCACCACACTATTCTCAAACCACTGCAACTCCTGAGAGCCAGAATTAACAGTGGCAACCACCAGAAAAATGCCGACACAATGAAGCTCGACGTGACCCGGAGAATGAAATTATCTGTCTTGGATCCTGCAACGAAATAAATCAGAAAAGAATAGTGGAGGAGCAGGAAAAATATGTTTATACTACACCTGCTTGGAAAGTACCTTGATACTTTATCAAATGTACGGTAGAAAGTACGTCATTGCATATCGAACAAATATGCGGGGAGAAAACGCATCTGAGCGGGAGAGAAAAGTGTATGAAAATCCATTTTTAACTTGGTTTTTCTTTTTTAATTTTGGGTAAGACTATGCGCCGGTAACCTAAATATCAAAAGCCAAAAAGTTTTTACAGTGAGTTTTTATTTCCAAGTTCGCAAAATGACACTGGCCACTAGCTGTGTGTTGGATGGTGTCGGGCCGGCAGTGCGACCCTGCATCGGCAGGATAAACAATTTGAAAAAATAAAACATGTGAAAATTGCCATTGGCGCCATTTTCTATTTGTGTGTTGTTTGAAGAGTTTTCGTAGAAAGTAATTTATTTTCCTCGTAGGTGTAGTATAAAGCACTATGTATCACTCGAGAGAAAGTGCGATTCCCGATCTCGGGTATTTTAAAGCCCTCGGCTACGCCTCGGACTTTAAACGACACCCTCGACAGTAAACACTCACTTTCTCCTCTCGGTAAACAATGTACTATTTCACTACCCTCGTCGCGGGACTGTCTAAACTGGTACACACACGATTGATATATAATCATCATTATCATCATCAGCTGGAAGACGTCCACTGCTGAACAACCCACCCCCTTAGACCACCACGTCGAAGGACATTTCGCCACTTGCATCCATCGTTTGCCCGCGACCCTCACGCTGTCGTCGGTCCACCTAGTGGGAGGCCTGCCTACGGTGTATCTTCCCCAAACCGTGGTCGCCACTCGAGAACTTTTCTTACCCATCGGTTATCAGATCTACGACCGATGTGGCCTGGCCATTGGTTTTGGTGAAGTAATTGACACGTAAATGTATCAAAATCAGTCTTTAATACTCCCACTTTTGGGTTACAGGTCTTGGTAACGCGGTTAGTTAAAATATGCGGGATGCGGGGATGCGGTGTATGCCGTGTTTTTCACCAAGAGATGAACAAGAGTAAACCACAGGAAGCAAGTACTCACCAATACGAAGGCAGCAGGAGTCTAGCTGACTCGTGGCACAGCCTTCTCTCTACCTGGACCCTCTTCTTCTATGTTATTTCTTGGAGCAGCGGAAACACAGTGCACTAGCTTCGGTACCGAGCGCGATGGCCAAGGCTTTTATTGCGGAGCGAAGCGAGTGAGGATCTGGAGACGACGATTCTACCAGACCTCAATTATAGCGGTATATGTACGACGCGTGGGTTCTCTCGAGGCAGCTCCGAGGAACGTCCGTCACGTTTCAAGGCTATTAGCGGAAGGGGCGGGGGTTGTCGTCGCCGGGATGGCGTAAGGTTCGAGCGGCTTACGTGTGGTGGCGCTAAAATCGCGAGCCGCGCGCCTTGATACGTCGAAATTTATGATGACGTATTGACTGTTTCGCATGGTTTGTACAATGCGTCCAGAGATGGCGTTACTTTACTCATTCCTAGTGAATCGGCGTAACCAGGTCTCCTCTCCGTGAGAGGGAGTGTGCCATCCACCACGCGTGTCAACTGTAGATTGGTAGATGTCACATTACTACGAATTTTTGGTTCTAGAACAATTTCCTCAAGATGTTTTTGTGCGTCAGCTTTTGTTTAGCTCGCGTATATTGTTTCGTGCTTCGGTCTAGAATCAAATGCCTCGCCGGGCTGCTCGCTCTGTGTGGACGCACCTAAAACCTCAACCTTTCACAAAGGATGATGCCAGGGCTTCTATGAAATCTGGTAGCACCCTCCAATAGCAATATGTAATACGTCGTTGGATAGGTATTTTTAAGCTGAATAAAAAATACTATGGCACCAAGTCCGAAATATTAGTCCGTTCTGAAATATGTTTGCTTTCTGAGGCACGGAGAAAACTCAGATAGATGGTCACCAATCCAGAAACCGACCTCGGCAAGCGCGGCTTGACATGGAAGATCAACCTGTGCGGCTGTCATTATTTAGAACCGAGCTTCTCCTCCTCCTCCTCTGCACCAAAATGTAATATGTTACGAAAAAAACGTGATTTGCTTATATCTTAAACTGCCATATTAAAACAAACATATCTCAGAACAGACTAATATTTCAGACTTGGTGCCATAGTATTTTTTGTTCAGCTTAAAAATATCTATCCAACGACGTATTACATGTTGCTATTGGAGGGTGGGACCAAAAATAGCATCATCCTTTCGTTCTCAATTACTAAAAAAGCTTGAAACACACTACACACTTTTTATAACAGAGTAGGATCGGAATCTAATTATCAAATATATACCTTGTCGGTACCAATACATAGGTATCGATGTAGGCATCAGTACCGGTAGTACCAACGGTGAAAATTACCAATAAAATACCGCTGTTACCGCGTGCCTCTGAGGTGGAGCGTTTGAACGGGCGAGTGGACTTGCCTGCTGACTTTTTTGTGAGAGTTTCACGAGAGTTGAATAATTTTTTAAGAGATAGTCGAGCGTCATTGTTTCATGTTTTTTTTTTGGTGGTGTGTTGTTGATTCTGACTTACTTTAAATAGTTAAAAGAAAAATTGGGAAAAGGAAGTGGGGTTTACATAAAAAAACCGCATAGTATTTTATGACGAACAAACGTAAAATAAAACTAGGGTATTAATTTTGAGTTTGGGTATTTTATAACAGGAATGAAAATTATCACAGGAAAGGTCTGGTTTAGATATAAACAGCAAACAGCCTTACTACAAAATCTTAAACATCATGATGAACACTTGTCTAAAAAAATGTGACTACAAAACAGACCTTATTTCAACGACATAATCTGTCATTTTTTTAAGACTTATTTTCAACAGACGTTTAAAAGTTTTTGTGGTATGATTCATCATCAGCCTATAATGTTCCCACTGCTGGGACATAGGCCTCCTCTCTGAGAGAGGGAGTGGGCCATAATCCACCACGCGGGCCAAGTGCGGATTGGTAGATGTCACATATCTTCGAATTATTTTGGTTCTAGGGCATGCCGGTTTCCTCACGATGTTTTCCTTCACCGTTTTGAGAGCAGTGGTGATGAAATAAATTACACAAAGTAATACGTCTGGGTTCGAACCCACGACCTACAACTTGTAAGTCGGGACCGATACCACTGGGCCACCACTGCTCTGGTATGATTGTCTGTGGTATGATTGTCAAAGTTAAATAGTTTTTTTTGAAATCCCAGTCCCGGAATACCTTAATTGTAGGTCATCATCAATTAATAGATCAGCCGTAAAACGTCCACTGTTGGACATAAGCCTACTCTATAGACTTCCAATAAGGTACGTTGCAAGAGGCTTGCATCCAACGTGATCCTGCGGTCTTCATAAGTTCGTCGTTCCTATGCAAACCAAGACTCTTGACATAAACAATATTTTGTGTACTAAATAAAAACATCTTCGTATATTTAACTGGATAACTCACATCATTATAATGTATATGAGAAAAAACTTTGAGATTGCATCAAATCTTTTTTTTTTTTAATATTCCACCACTATCACACAACGCCATCTAGTCCCAAGCTAAGCAGAGCTTGTGTTATGGGTACTAGACAACTGATAAACATACTCATATATTTCTAAATACATACATATTATAGATAAATTACACCCAGACACAGAACAAATGATCATGCTCATCATACAAACATTTGTCCTGGGTGGGAATCAAACCCACAACCTCCGGCATAGCAGTCAGAGTCATTGACCACTAGACCAACAGGCCAGTCAATCTTGGTCATACTATACATATAATTATGATAGTTCTGCAGTTTAAAAGTCCTTCATAGTTTCCTATGAAGAGGCCACTACACTGGAAAGCCGCGTTTGGACGAGCGAGTTAACTTGTCAAGTAAAGTAAAGCAAACGAGAATGTGCGGTGAAAATTACCTTTAAAATACCGCCTTTACAGCGAGCCAGTGGAGAGGCGCGTTTAGATGGGCGAGTGTGCTTGCCTAAGCTGATAAATATAAAATGGGTGTGTTCCATTGTGGTTCCAGTCGATTTTTTTTTTGTGTTATAGTTTTGTCGTATTTGAGAACTGTTATTATAAATGAATAAAAAACGAAAAAAACAAACAAACGAACGAAACGAGATCGACTAACAGTAACGAGTAACGTATGTAACGAACAATTTTTTTTTTTATTAACTGATGTTACACTGATTGCTACGTTTTAGCAATAACATAATAGCTTTTTTTTTTTTAATTACATATAATTTTTACTCAAATAGCCGACGTAGCTCACAAGGCTGCAAGACTAAAGTGGGACTGGGCAGGTCATGTCTGCCGGATGCCGTTACAACTGTGGGCTCGTATAGCACAGGAATGGAGCCCTGAGACAGCTAGGCGGGGCCGCGGCAGGCCTAGGAGACGATGGCGGGATGCTTTGGATGCCTTCCATGCGAATTGGCGAGAAGAGGCACAACATCGTCAGAAGTGGAAGGAGTGGGGAGAGGCCTTTGCTCAGGAGTAGGACAGTTAAGGCTATAAAAAAAAAAAAAAATTTTTGCTGCAGTTAGTCGGCGTCGGTGTTCTCGCCTCCTATTGGCTGGTTATGGCGATGCGCACAGATAATAAAGATTACAATTGCGAACGTGCAGAAGGGGCTTAAACAATCTACAATATCTTAGAAAGACATTGTAGATTGTGTGAATCTTAGAAATGAATGAAAAAAACTTTCACCTCGCATCAAGACCTCGTAATAGTTTTGTTGTTTATAGGGGCTGATAGTCGCTCTTGAGGGCGCTAAACTCGTGGCATAATTCTGAGCCCACTCAATTTAGATTATATAATCGAGACTCTTTGCGTCTGAAAAGAATTTGTTATTACATATTAACTCGAATTTATCACAGAATTCCTCCTGCCTTTTAAATTATAAACACTAAACCATCACTATCCCATCTAAACGCAGCACCACACACACATCCCCCCAACCAAAATAACCAAAGAAAAACGAAAACCAAACCACTCATCCTTGAGAACTCGTCTCCAGTTACTAAACCAATTCACTGTCGGTACTAAACGCGCCACCACTCCGCAGTTTTTGGGTCAACAGTGAGTCTCTAAGATCTCGTTAAAAATGTTTGCACGGCACCAGAAATACTAATCAGTCTGTGCGGGGAGATTTATTAGCTCAAATATACTGTAAAATATGCGTAAAATTATAAATGAGGAACTGTGATTATTCATGTGGCTTCTTTGCTTGTGAAGTACCCTACAAAGGGATGTAATTTTGAGTTTCATACGAGCTCGTGGTTTGGCCCATTGTAATGCGTAGATCTCTTTGGAGAAGAATGGGTAAGGAAAACTTTATAGATACTCTTTTGTGTCCCAAGTCCCGAGCTCACCTCTCAGAGGGCTAAAGCCTACGGGGTCGCGGGACTTATACCATCACCGTGACCCCGGAACATAAAGGGCTATTGAAGGACACCGTGGATTTTAGTCAGTACAAGTCTGACAGTCCCTCCCGCCCTGCCCGGGGTGGGAAGACTCATTTGATGATTTTACCACGATAAAAAAAAAAGACCCGAGCTCGCTTCGCTCGCTCTTGGATACTACTACTACTACTGCTACTGTCAGCCCATATTACCCCACTGTTGGGCAAAGGCCTCTCCCCATGACTTCCAACTATTCCGATCTAAGGCTAGTGTAAGCCACTAGTTGTTAGTTTTAATTCTTGGATATTAAACTTTTTTAATAACAATAGCAATCGTGACGTCAAATAATCAAAGTCCAAAATATAAGCCAAAGTCATCAAAGAAAATATTTTGAACGTTTAATTAATAATAAATAATATTCCGTCTATGAATATCGGGCAGAAAGCCCACCAGACACAACACCCGTCTGGTTAGAAGGTACCTTCCTTTTCATCGTGGTAGTGAGGAATTTTCCACTCTAATAATAATAATATTCCACAACTATCACACAACGCCATCTAGTCCCAAGCTAAGCAGAGCTTGGGTTATGGTACTAGACAGCTGATAAACATACTTATATAAATATTTCTAAATACATACATATTATAGATAAATTACACCTAGACACAGTGATCGTGCTCATCACACAAACATTTGTCCTGGGTGGGAATCGAACCCACGACCGGAGGGTGGTGGGTTTATAGCAGTCAGGGTCACTAACGACTAGACTAGACCAACAGGCCTGTCAAAACTCTGTTCCTCCTACCCCCAAACATCCATGGTGGACGCATCTCTCGGGGACATAGGGCTTCGTTTATAAAAATTTAATTAAATATCTCTAACATTCTTTTATTTTTTTCTGTCCGGGAGCAAATATTTGACAGACTTGTGAGTTGGGGCCTTGAAAACCGCGACCTATTTATATGATTTGCTTTTATTTTTGATCAAGTGCGAAAACCTTTCCATCTATCATCTATAATATAAAAATAGATCGCTAAATGTGTTGCTAAACTCATAACTCGAAAATGGCTGGACCGCTATACAGGGTGAATTTTTCAACTGGGCGTGGATGGCTACTTTCGAAACTATGAGCAATATCGAAAAACGTTGAAAGGAGTCTCGAGGCCGATTTTGACGAAAACTAAAACTGCATCATTGGATTTTAGAAAAATCAAAAATCCTGGCCAGGAATCGAACCCGCTGATTTTGGAAAAAAAATCACACCCTGTATTATTACACCGTTCGATAGTGTTGCTAATAAGGATCAAATTCTGGGGAATAATCATATACGGCAAACTTACAGAAATGGCAGATTTTTAAGAAATTGCTATTTTTCCATGTTACTTTACATCTAATGAGCCATAATTTATTCGAAATTATAAAATTTCATTGTTTTCAATGTCTCACTGGATTTGACGTTTCAACAATCCCACTGTACTTAGCAATACGACATTATTGAATTGAACTAAAAATAGCATTATTTTAAAGAAGGAACGGTAACCTAAGTTTCGAATACAGTCTTTGCCTTGAAGATTAATCAGTTTTTTTGTAATTATACGTTTTCCTTAAGTTTGCCATATATGATTACTTCCCAGAATTTGATCTTTATTAGCAACACTATCGAACGGTGTAATAATACAGGGTGTAATTTTTTTTCCAAAATCAGCGGGTTCGATTCCTGACCAGGATTTTTGATTTTTCTAAAATCCAATGATGCAGTTTTAGTTTTCGTCAAAATCGGCCTCGAGACTCCTTTCAACGTTTTTCGATATTCCTCATAGTTTCGAAAGTAGCCATCCACGCCCAGTTGAAAAATTCACCCTGTATATACGCTGGCCCAATACGTTGGTTCAATGCGTTGGCCCAAAGTGTACAGCTGGCTTAACACGATTTCAGGGGAGGGAAGGGGTCTTATTAAACCAAAATTCTCCGGTATCCTATTCGCTTATTTCATGGCCCAACATCACCGCCTCTCACGCGTTAAATTAGGCTTTTGTCTATCCCTAGTACAGCGTATTATTTTTATGAAAGAAATACAAAAAACAAAGATTTTTTGGTAAACATTTGGGTTCGTTGCTGTAGAGATGGGGTAAAAGTTGACAGGTAAAGAGATGAGGTGTAAAAAGGTCTAAATAGCCCCAAGATTTCAAAGGAAATTGAACATTATGTGATAGACATAAAGGCGATCAAATCAGAAATGAGGAGATTCGTTGACGAGCCAAAGGAGCCGACATAGCCCAAGGCCTATGTTCAGCAGTGGACGTCTTACAGATGAGGGGAAGATATTTATGTTGTGCTAGACAACTAGACTTATCGCAGTTGTTAACGTTCTTTTGTTTCTAAAAGCTTTATTTAGTTCTGTCTTTTTATATCGTGGTAAAATCATCAAATGAGTCCTGCCACCCAGGATGGAGTTGAAGGGACTGTAACGTCTAAAATCCTCGACGTTCCTTAAGTAGTCTTTTACGTTCCTGGATCACGTTTACCTGGTTGGACAGTCACGTGACTCCAAGGAACAAAATATCTTGATTTCGTAAAGGAAATCCAGCCATCCACAGACCAACCTTAGAAAACGCGACACAACCTTGAAAAAGTACCTAATCATCATCACTATATTCCCACTGCTGGCACACAGGCCTTCTATTTGCGAGAGGGAGCGGGCCATAATTCATTACTTAAGTGGGCCCATCTGGGTTGGTAGATGTCACATGTCTTCAAATGTTTGGTTCTAGGACATGGCGGTTTCCTCACGAGGTTTTCCTTCGACGTTTTGAGAGCAGTGTATTTATTTATTTATTTATTACATTAAATAGAACGGCCGAAGCCAATTATACTATTTAATCACATAACAATAAAAAAAAATTTCAGTGTAAGCAAGTAATGCGCCTAAATGGGTTCGAACCCACGACCTACAGGTCTACTAGTCCAAATCGTACTTCGAAACTGGTAACACTACTCTTAATAAAGCAATGAAAACAAAATACTAGTATCAATTCAAAAACATCGAATTTAAAGTAAACAACGATGATATATTACTAGACTCCTAATAACAGGCGACCGATGTCTGTCAACACATTAGGCATAAAAGTCTTATATCCATCTTATTTCGACCACTCCTGTAAGCCGTACACATACCTTGAGACAGAACAAACCTCGAGTTAGCCAATCACAACGCAGTACCCCGCCCCCTCGCTTACGTAGTACCTCAGCGAGTTGACAGAATAGTTTTGTTCCATAAATCGTGCATGCGGAGTCTAAAAATGAAAGTAAATATTGTAATAAAATCACACGATAGCTCTTTTTTGTACAAATCAAAGAACTCGAAGGTAAAATGTTTGCTAAAACCATATGTTAACCGATTCATTTGAAATATGATTAAAGCTTGATACGGAAAACTGATTTAAATCATTTCAAAATACACACGTGTGTGGATTAGCGTATTAGTAAGGGTCGTTTGCCACTGAGGCGTAACAAGTGGGGAGTTTGATGTGATCGGCGTGTAACATTGCGTGAACGTAAAATTATAAAATAACTTGAAATTGATACCGGTAATTTGAATGAATTTGAGTTGTCAGTTAAACCTTTAAAATGGTATCATTTATATTCCTTTATTCATTTTGTTTACCTTATTGATCTACTTTTTAAATATTTTTACAAAAAAAAACATTTAAAAATATAAATAATAGTGGCCCACCAGTATCGGGAACAGGGTCCAAGCTACCGGCAGTCAGGGCTCCAGAGTAAGGAACCTCCGAACAATGCGCGCCGTGTGCAGAAGAACTGCTCTCTGAATCTGGCCCTTGATCCAGCTGCCTAACGAGAGCCTCCTGAGATGTTGGTCGAGGCTCTTGGCGATCATTTATAATTATTATTTTTAATTAGTTATTAAGTACTCAACGTCGCGCACAATCGAAGTAAGTGATTTCACACGTCTTTTTCTCGCGAATTTAGTACTTGTATTGTTTAGTCCTACGTTTAATAGATGGTAAAGCGGACTGGATCTGTATTTCCACTGCTGGAATTTGGGACTGTTTTTACGTCAAGAAAACCACTGCGATGGTGCTCGGTTGAAGACTCATATTTTAATAAAAATGTCAAAAAGGAACAAAAACTATCAAATAAAAACAACATTCGAAATATAAAAAAACACTACAAAAATAAAGAATAAAACTGTAAAAAGGTGCGTCGCGCACATTCCTCCCCCCTTGTTAAACCCTCAGCTTGAGCAGCTTCTTCAAGGGCCTCTTCAGTAAGCCCGCTGCGGTCCTGACGTCCGCCACTCGAATCACCCCATCGCGACCCGGATAAGTAGCTGAGATACGCCCTCTCGGCCAAGAGCCCCTCGGTAGGTTGCCGTCAGCCACCAGGACCAGATCACCCACAGCCAACTCTGGAACATCACCTTGCCCGGGTCTGGGAATAAGACTCGGCAAATACTCTTTAACCCAGCGCTGCCAGAAGTGGTCCGCCAGTCTGACCGCTTTGCGCCAGCCGCTTCTTGACACCAGATCTCGTTCCGTCAAGGTTGCTGGAATAGGACGCCCCGACGAAGCTGCAAGAAGAAAATCATTCGGAGTGAGCGCCTCTTCGCTGCCGGGCTCTACCGAGACGTGCGTCAGGGGGCGGGAGTTGATGAGGCCTTCTGCTTCTGCCAGCACAGTTCGGAGAATTTCTTCTGTCGGAGCACGTTCGGTGAGGGTCACTCGGAGTGCTGTCTTCACACTTCTCACCAGTCGCTCCCATGCTCCACCCATAAACGGAGCCGACGGAGGAATGAAGCGCCAACTGATTTTCTCCGTCGCAGCATATTGCATAGCTGCGTCCCCGTAGAGTGCACGGAGTTCTCTTTTTGCCCCGATAAAAGCGGTGCCATTGTCAGACCAGATCTCAGACGGCGTTCCTCTGCGAGCCACGAAGCGCCGAAGACTCATTACAGCAGAATCTGTAGACAAGCTTCCAACAACGTCCAAATGGATAGCGCGAACGACTAGGCACGTGTACAAAGCGACCCATCTTTTTTCCTTTCTTCGACCAATAGTCACCTGAACTGGCCCGAAGTAGTCTAGCCCAGTGAATGTAAATGGGCGCTTGTGGTGAGCTAAACGTGTCTCCGGAAGATTCCCGGTGGGCGGCTGGAATTTCTCAGTTCGGCGAATGCGGCATAGCTGGCAACGGAAGGCAACGGAACGGACGACGTTTCTTAAGCCAATCAAGTAGAAGCTCTGGCGAAGCTCGTTAACCACAGTCTCCGTGTTGGCATGGGCGGCTCGGCGGTGGTGGTGGTCCACCAGTAGCTGGACGGCAGGGTGCTTCCCGTCGAGGACGATGGGGTTCTTTGTGGCTTCAGGCACTCCCACGGCTGCGGAGATTCGGCTGGATAGGCGTAGAAGGCCCTCTTCATCCACAATCAGCGACAGTCGAAACAACCGACTGGTGCGAGGTATGGGCAGGGGTGAGAGGCTGCTTAGACGCATCATCTCGTCGGGAAATGAATCCAGCTGTGCCTGGCGCAAAATGTGCGTCTCGGCTAGGCGCATATCGGCAGCCGTCTCATGCGTCGAGTGTGGAGAGCCAAAAGAACTTGACGGCTGAAAAGAAAACGTTAATATCCCCCCTTGCTCACGCACTAAATTCTCTACATGAAGTCCCCTACGTGACAAGGAATGGATTCTGATCCGAGTTAAATATTTATGAGCTCTAAATGTTGCTCGTACCAATCTCAGCCAAGAGCTAAACCGCTTGGGATCAGCTGAGACAGGCACATGCCTCTCAACACTACCGATGAGGTGAACTTCTGCAATGGTATATCCTGGATTCCTACTCTCTTCATTTACACTTTTGTACTCTGAGGAACTACAAGGTTCAATAGGCCAGTCAGAAGAAAGCAAGAATTCTGGACCAGTGATCCAGCGAGACTCTGGGGACAACGTAGTGCGTTTTAACCGAGTTGCATCGTCAGCGACGTTCAATTCGCTAGGCACCCACCGCCAATCACTCGCATTCGTTAATTCCAGGATCTCGCCGACTCTGTGCGAAACAAAGGGCTTGAATGAGCGGGCCTCGCTTCGTAACCAACTCAACACCGTCATTGAATCACACCAAAAAACTTGCCTGACAGGTTTGAAACGATGAGAGTCGCAGATTGTTGAAGCGAGGCGCGCGGCGATCAACGCTCCCTGCAGCTCCAACCGTGGAATCGAAACTGGCTTTAGGGGAGCTACACGGACTTTGCTGCAAATTAGTGCGAGCCTGACTTCTCCATCCTTAAGTATGAACCGCCAGTAAGCCACCGCAGCATAGGCGGACTCGCTGGCGTCGGAAAAAATATGAAGCTCGCAGTGATTCACTTCACAGTCGGCTAGGCAGTAGCAGCGTGGGATCTGCAATTCGGCAGCCCCAAACAAATCCTGAAACCATAGCCTCCACGCTGCACTGTCCTGCTGTGAAAGTTCTTCATCCCACTCGATACCCTTGCGCCACGCATTTTGGAACATGATGCGACCGGTCACTACTAGAGGCGCAAGAATACCGAGAGGGTCAAAAACCCGCATAACGTGGGCCAAAACCACCCGTTTGGTAAGCTTTTTTGGCAACCCACCCTTTTTTAATCCAACATTGAAACCGACACAGTCTGTAGTGGGCTGCCAAATAAGGCCAAGCGTTCTTACAGGAGTGGCCAGGTGGCCCAGGTCTACGGATGACGTCACCGGCGCCTCCAACAACGTCTCCTTAGGCAACAACGTCAGGGCCGAAGCGTTGTTGGAGGCCCAGCCACGCATTTCAAATCCCCCGTTTTTGTGGACAGCGTAAATATCAGCGGCCAGTTTTGCTGCTTTATCCACGCTGTCAAGGCTGCAGATGCAATCGTCCATATAATGATCGCAAATGATTGCACGCACTGCGTCCGGGTATCGTGGCTGATGCTCGGCTGCATTTTTATTTTTAATGTAAATTGCCGTAAAGGGACTAGAAGCGGCACCGAACATCATCGACGACATCCGGTAAACGCGCAGCTGTTCGCGCGGACTATCGCGCCACAAAAACCTCTGCGCGTCGCGATCTTCAGAGCGAATTTTAATTTGCGGAAACATTTCCCGAATGTCCGCAGTTAACCCAATTTTGCCTTCCCTAAACAGAAAAAGAATGCCCAATAGTGGCTGAAGTAAGTCTGGGCCTGGTAACAACAACGAATTTAGCGAAACGCCCTCTGATTTTGCAGCGGCGTCGTGCACAACCCGCAGCTTATTAGGCTTGTTTGGGTTGACTACGCCGAAGTGAGGCAGGTACCAAATACGTGGCCCTGTGGGCGCTTCTGGACTCAGCTCGGCGTAGCCCTTCCCAACCATATCGAGAACATTGGCACGATACCGCTCCGCATAACCAGCATCCTTACACAACTTCTTCTCCAAGCCTAAAAACCTAGATAAGGCGAGGTTGTAACTATCTGGTACTGATAAAACGTCAGACTTCCAAATCAGACCCACCTCAAAACGACCACTGGGCAAGCGGCGTGCTGTGCGCTCAATTATCTGACCAGCACGTTCGTCATCAGCATTGCGTGGCTCGCGTTTCGAAATACCTATAGACTCGAGTTTGTACTGCTCCTTAATAAGCTGCTCTAATTCGGAACGGTCGCTTTGATCTTCAGTCGCAGACTCAAACAAAGTGGTGTGGCTAACAACATCAACCTGAGTAGTTGAACTACAACCGAAACCGAACAATACCCAACCAAGTGCAGTACGAATCGCAACAGGTTGTGACTTAGACCCCTTACGTGTGGCCCTAGATACGGTGAGGTGCCAATTATCAACGCCAATGATGAGCATCGGATGGATTTCACCGTAACACAACTCATCTGCAAGATCCGCAAGGTAGGGGTATTTCGTGACGGCGTCCTTGTTGACAAACTGAGACGACACCCCTAAACCGCTAATAGATCTAACCCTACGAATAAGGTGATTATCTTCCGTGTGACGACCCTTAATGTAGAAGTCGACGTAACGCACCAGTGCGTTCTTGCTAAGACCCCCTATGCAATCTACGTGGACGTGTCCTTCTGGCCCATTAACACCTATTTTAGCAGCGACCTCCGCATCAATGAAAGTAGCGGTCGACCCGTCGTCCAACAAGGCATAAGTATCGACACTACCAGATGGACCAGACACAGTCACAGCAACAACTTTCAGCAACGGGCGAAGACTCAGCGATCGCGCCGGACTCTCAGCTGAAAAAGAAGTTGACGCATGGGACAGAATCTCTTTCTCTTCAGCAAGAGTAACTATAGGTACTGAGCTCGACGCGCACGGGGCGGAGCTTGATGTGGACGGCGCAGGATCGTCCACCTCTTCTAAGCCTACGTGAGCCGCGGCTGTGCGCTCACTAGTACTGTGCAACAATCTATGATGGCGGAATTTACAATCGCCAAAGTCGCATAAACTTTTTGCTGAGCACAAACTCAGCCTATGCCAACCTTCGTTGAGGCACCTGTGACAGATTCTTTTCTTTTTTATGAAATGCCACTTGTCATCTACTGACAAGGAAATAAATTTGTCACATTGCGTCAACGAATGCTGTTGATGACATAAATCGCAATGAATTTTGCAACTATTTTTATTAGATTTTGATCTAGATTTGTCTCCAACAACGACTGCATGCACCTTATCCCTGACTCGTGGATTAACAGCAGAAGTCGAACTCTGCGCGCTAGTAGATTCAGGGAGGAGACCGAATCTAGACTGCAGCTCGACTACGTCGGCCAGGAAATCGGCGAACATGTCGAGTATGGGTAGGCCACTGGCCGCGTGACTGCCGGCGTAGGCCACCCATTGTGCTCGTAACAGTGGGGGAACTTTAGAAATAATGGATTGAATCAAGTCTGGCGATGTTAGGTACTGAGGCTGGTCGAGTAACCGAATCGCTTCCGCACAATTACGAACACGACTAGCAAAAATAGCAAGGTCCTTACCTTCACCGGAGACGCGCGGTAAAGCGCGCATTGCAGCTGCTTCCTGAGCCACTATAAGTTCGGGCCGGCCGAAGCGCGTATCGAGCGCGCGCAGCACTACACCGGGCTCGCGCGCCGTTGCCAGCAGCATCATGACTGCTTCACGCGCGCAACCCTTCAATGCTCTATTCAACCTAGCTAGATTTTCCAATGCAGAATGTGAGTCCATCGTATCCAGAAAGGCTCTTTTAAAAGAAAGCCATTCTAGATGCGATTTACCGTCGAAAAACGGCAGCGGAAAATCCCTATCACCCCTACGGTGGCAAGCGCCTTTATTAACATTATCTATGAGAATGCCTAACGACTTCACAAGGCGGTCTGAATCACTGGAACAGAGATGCATGTTAGGGTTTGTAGCTGTGGTAGCTAGGTCAGCCGGTTTTATAGGCGATACTGGGGTTGGGTTAACTAAAGCCAAGCGGGAGCGGCCGACCGAAACAATTGAAGTAAATTCAACGGGGTCAGCTAGGCCAACTCGATCAGCTTTCAGAGCGTCTTCCGAGTTCTGCAGCCAGTCATTGACCGAATGATTGCTTCTTCTCGAACTGCGATGAACTGGCATCCGCATCTATAGCCGCCAATTCTGCTCGAAGTTCCAACTCTGCTGCCTCGCGCTCTCGCGCGGCGACCCTCTCTGCGGCGGCCCTCTCTGCGGCCTCCTTCTCTAATTCAGCTATACGGCGAGCATGCAAGGCCTCTGCGGCTAACTTTTTAGCCACCATTGTGGCAGAAGAACGAGATGAAGTTCTACTTACGGGTCTCGACGTAGTCTGGATGGTAGTGACGGACTTCGGCGGGGTCTGATTGCCGGAGACGGGCCTCGAAGGGGTCTGGACTGCGGCCGCCGTGTCGGCGTGTGAGTGGCTGGGCCCTGGCTCTGGTTGCTCCAGCTCCCTCTCCACAGCGTTCCCTTCAGCTCCCATCTTGGCACCCGCACGAGTACGTACCATCACTACTATTTACTAAATTGGTTGTCGAAGGACCAGCAATAAAGCGGACTGGGCCTGTATTTCCACTGCTGGAGACTGGGACTGTTTTACGTCAAGAAAACCACTGCGATGGTGCTTGGTCGAAGACCCAGATGGATTGGGAAATTACCAAAGATTGAGAAAATCAAGAAAGCACATAATAATTAATTTTCAATAAGTACAGGATTACCAGCTAATGATAGCTGGAGAGCATCCTGCGATTTCTGAATATCAATCTGTCTGTGTCTTTTAAAACGCGTTGCAACCGACTTGTTGAAAATGAATTATCTGCCTTCTTGATTTTTCCAATCTTTAAATATTCTATTTCAAAGGTTTAGAGATGCCTCAAAGTCTTTTTCTAAGCCTTCCTCGATTAATGGACTGTCCCACACAAAAAATTTTTTTCAATACAACCCTACAATATTTACATAGAAAAAAATTGATCGCAAAATGTCTTGCTAAGCTCATAACTCGAGAACGGCTGGACCGATTCGGACAATTCTTTCTTTGTTGTGTTTTTTAACCATCGGGACCGGGTTTTAAAGGACTTCCACCCATGCGAAGCCGGGACGAGCCGCTAGTATTTACATAGAAATAAAAATAGGCAACCACAACACTTCACTACCAACCTAAAAATAAATCAATTCCAACACAATTTTAACCCTCTCCCCATTCTAACCTACAAACGTAATAACCGTTAAACACATTACGCCCCAATGTACGCAAGCCTTAACCCTCCATACGCTGCGGTGCCCAAAGTGGTCAGAAGACCGTAAAATCTCGACAGATCATGTTCATTGAATATATCTTTTGAAGTCTTTGATCACTGGTTTGTCCTGTGTAGTGAACATAGGACGGTTATGTTGTATACAGGGTGTGTTTTGTCGTGTATACAGCGTGTTGTTGCGTGCCTACTCGTGTGAATTTGTGTGGGATATGATTGGAAGTTTGTAGGGTTAAGTGAATTGGAAAATATGTATTAAGTGATGGGTTTTTTTTTCGTGGGAGACGGTGAAAATTAAAGAGGACTTTTGTATGTAATTTTAATATTATGATTTACTTTTTTTAATATAGTAAGGTTCGCGTTTGACCACTATCTTGCCGGATGGTAAGCGACGATGTGGTCGACTGTGAAGCCCGCTTGACTAGAAGTAACCTGTTCATTCTTGACTTAAAGACCCCAAGGTTATAGCTGTCGAGAAATACAGATGGCGGCCGGGAATTCCACTCCTTAGCTGTGCGTACAATAAAGGTATTGGCAAAATGCTTTGCACGCACCGGAGGAATGCCCACCATATATCGAAAGCGATTGCCGTACGTCTTGTAGTCCGATGCTGGAAACTTCAAAGGGTTTACTATTCGCCTTAATATACCTCGGAGGCTAGGTTTTTTATAGTGTTAAAATCATCAAATGAGTGAGAACTCATTTATTTTAATCCCCACCCGCCCTGGATCCGGAGGCCCACCCATTTTGTCAGTCTTGTACTGGGTAAAATCCACGATGATCCTACAATAGCCTTAGCCCTACGTTCCGGGATCACGGTTACCTGGTGATACAGTCCCATTATCATGTTTTCAGCCTTTTACAGTCCACTGCTGGACATAGGCTTCTCCCACGGAGCGCCACAGAGCACGGCCTTCAACATTTTTAATTTTTTTTCTGGATATTCAGCGGGATTCCATGCATAGACATTTACATAGCACGCTGCGTGACATGAAGTCTGCAGGCCAGCTTGACTGTCATGTTTCACGTTTAGTGTCTTCATCATATCAGCCGTAAGACGTCCACTGCTGAACGTAGGCCTCCCCTATAGACTTCAAGTAGGACCGGTTGGAAGAGGCTTGCATCCAGCGTGATCCTGTGGTCTTCGTAAGATCGTCTGCCCACCTATTGGGTGGACGTCCTACGCTGCGCTTGCCGGTTCGTGGTCTCTATTCGAGAACCTTACGGCCCCATCGGCCATCAGTTGTACGTGCTATATGGCCAGCCCACTGCCATTTCAACTTGCTAGTTCGTTGGGCTATGTCGGTAACTTTGGTTCGTCTACGAATCTCCTCATTTCTGCTGAGTCGATCGCGCAGAGAGACTCCGAACATAACCCTCTCCAAAGCTCGTTGGACTATACCGAGGTTACTAATGAGGCCTATAGTAAATGTTTCGGCGCCATACGTCATCACTGGTAACACACATTGGTCGAAAACTTTCGACTTGAGGCACTGAAGTATTTTGGACAAGAAAACGTTACGCAATTTGCCGAACGCTGCCCATCCGAGTTGGATTCGGCGGTGATGTGCGACGATTGTGTCTTATAGTTGTACAATAAGTACAAAGCAATATAACCTCTCACCCTTTTTATTGGATGACGAACACAATACAGTGACACGACACGTCCAGAAATGGACGTGACTTACGAGGTATTACAGTTGTAATCTATTTATTTATTGTCCTGGACATAAGTCTTTGACAACTATTGTATCAAGCTGTTATATTTTAACTAGCATATATAAGCAGGGTGGCGAGTAATGGGCAACTGGCCGCCCGACCATGGACCATACCCAGGTCAAAGGCGCGTTGTGTTCCAGATGTCGATCGTTGTGTTCGATGTGTCAGCAAGATGACGGGCCCCCCTCTAGAGGGCATGCGAGACTTATCTCATTACCATGACCCCGGAACGTAAAGGCTATTGAATGGCTCTGTGGATTTTAGTCAGTACGAGTCTGACAATCCCTCCCGCTCTGCCCTGAGTGTAAAGACTCATTCATAGACAAACAAGTGTCTGCAAACTTTCCCAAGTAATTGTAGGTCAAAATATTTATTTCATGTCGGAATCGAACCCAGAACAGTCACCGTAGAATGTTGTTAGATGTTACATCTATTCTTATGACGAATCGTAGTATCGGCTATTTTAGAACTATTAAACAAAATACGACTTTAAAGACAACACGAAAAAGTGTTAAATAACTTCTCTTTCTGAAGTTGGTGTTTTTTATGTTTATGTTTTTATAACATTGACTCTTTCGCCACACACATAAGCAATAAAATGGTCACAAAATAAAAACTATTGAAGTAAATTAAATGAAATTATTAATAAAGACGAAACGATAATTATACTGCATGGAAAAAAAATAACATGAGACCAAATGATAAAATTAAACTGCATCGAAGAAAAAAAGATTCACAAAAACCTTAGAGTTATAAGGTTACATCCAAAAAAAAACATGCCGACTAAATTGCGAATCTTCCTTTTTGAAATCGGTGAAAAATTTAGGCCTATGATATTACTAAAAATACTAACAAAATTCATGTTGCAAAGTAATCCCTTTATATACCCAACTTCGCTGTCAAAAATCTGGATTAATAAAAATCTACAACATGAGCCAAACTAGGTTTGCGCTTGTTAAAAGTATTTCAGCTTGTTATCGAGATAAACCAGTTATCTGACCTATTTTAGTCAATTCAGTTTTGTAAAATTTAACTTTAATACTCATACGTTAAGTCCATTTTGCGCTACGAGTTGTTTAGTTCTAAATAAATAAAAAATAGGATATATATTTTTTACTAGCTGGTGGCAAACTTCGTACCGCCTCAGAATTATTTTTTTATCATAATAATACTCAACGGGTACGCAATGGGTACCTGAGAATGGACGACGCCGCCGTGGCCGGCCCAAAAAGAGATGGCAAGACGATATTGATGCGTACCTTGAGGGCTGGTCCGAAGTGGCACTAGAAAAGAGCACGTGGAAGGACATGGGGGAGGACTTCGCCCAGCAGTGGGACATAAAAGGCTATTAAAAAAATAAATAAATAATAATACTCAACTTTTAACCTTCTATGAACTTCCAAAAATAATTCAAAAGTAAAATTATCCAAATCAGTTCAGCCGTTCTCGAGTTTTAGCGAGACTAACGAACAGCAATTGAATTTTTAAGAATAATTTTTCGTTAGCAGGTTAAATTAGGTGACATGAAAAACCCAGGGCGGAAACCCATCTACTAAAACCTGCATCGTCTGTACTAACCGATTTTAACAGATGATATGAAACCACAATGTTGACAATCACAAAATTTGTAAAACAATTCTAACCGAATGTAAAATCATTTCTTGGCATCATCATCATCATCATCAGCCAGACGTCCTCTGGTGAAAATACCTGGCCTCTCCCTTAGACCACCACGCCGAACGACAATTCGCCACTTGCATCCATCGGTTGCCCGCGACTCTCACGATGTCGTCGGTCCACCTAGTGGGAGGCCTACCTACGCTGCGTCTTCCGGTCCTTAGTCGCCACTCGAGAACCTTTCTTCCCCGTCGGTTGTCAGTTCTACAAGCGATGTGGCCTGCCCATTGCCACTTCAACTTGCAAATTTTTCTTACTTAATTCTTCTCTTTTAGTAGGTTCAAAATAAGTCAGCTAAAACATGCGTTATTAAACTTTAGTAACATAGTAGAATAACGACAACTAATTCAAAGAAATTCCACTTTTAGGCTTACAAAAATACATACATAAATATGGCAACATGTGTGAAACAGTCATAAACTCGTAGCACTGTCTACGGCGTAGGCTCAGGTGCGTGCTACGCCGTAGCATATTGCTACGAACTACTTCAGAACAAAGTTTTCATCTTACATTATGGTTTTACTTACATTTATGTATTCGTGCGTTATATTACTTATAACATAACGTCTTTAGTCTCCAAAGGGGTAGGTAGAAATATATAGAAAATGAGTATTTTTTATGAAACATTAAGAAAAAAAAACCCTTTTTTTTTGTTTGATTCATGATTCTTCCCAGTTGGTTTCATGATCTTTAGATCAGGATCTGATGATGAGATCTTGGAGGACTCTACAGAAATGACAGCTAATAAACCGCCACTCTGCATTCCAGTAGGTGATCCGACGACATCATAAGAGTCGCGGGCAACCGATGGATGCATGTGAAGAATTGTCGTTCGACGTGACGGTCTAAGGGGGAGGCCTATGTTCAGCAGTGGACGTCTTCCGGCTGATGATGATGAAGATGAAACCACGGATTTTTTCTAGCCCAGGAAAGGACCTGGAAGGAATTTGGGGCGGTATTTGCCTAGCAGTGGAATAGTACAAGCTAACGAAAAATCTGTGCAAATTTTTTATATGATGTGAACAGTTTGTTTGGTTGAACGCGCTAATCTCAGGAACTACTGGTTCACCGAAAAAAAATGTTTGCTTTGGATAGCCCATTTATTGAGGAAGCTATATAACATCAGGCCACGACCAATAGGACCCGAGCACCAGGTGATCTACAAATATTTGTTCCGAGTCTGGGTGTTTGTGTATGTGAGTTTCTATGTTTGTAAACGCACCCACAACATAGGAGTAATTCCTAGTGTGGGACAAAGTTTAAAAAAAAACCTAAGCAAATGATAGATTTAAATGTATTTTCTAAGAAAAGTCAGATGCGTACCTATTCCTAATCGACGTGCGTGTATGACCAGATGTATGAATGTGGATGAGGTGTAAGGAGTATGTAAGGATCGTAGCAGGTGACGCTCTGTAGTTTCTGCCTACCACCATGGGAAGAAGGCGTGAGTTTATGTATGTTGTAACGCCTAGCAAGATATCGCCTCTGCAGTTCAGCCTCGGCCAGTCAGCCACAGTCAGTTATCAGCAGCCAGCCAGCCAGCCAGCCAGACAGAGCAAGACACTGCCTCTGCAGCCCAGCTTTGGTCGGACCACCATAGCCAGCCAGCCAGGCAGCCAGCCAGCCAGCCAATGCCAAAAGCCATTTAGCAAGCCTGCTAAGCCGCTAGCCATGCCGTCACATCCTTCCACGATATCAGGCCTGATCTTGTGAGAGGATGTGACCAAGGAGTCTTATTTACAGGGAATGATGTGTCAGTTGTTGTCACAGAGCATGTAACTTTATGGTTGTACGTCAGTCAGCCGTGTGCCGTGGAAGATACGAGTGTGCATAATAATATCATGAGACTTCATAATTTGTTAAAGCAAGGAAATATAATTGATTGCATTTATACCGTCTACAATTATTTACCAAGCCATTATTTCTGAGCGTTACAATGTACATTTATTTACTTTACGTTCCCGGAAACATACAAACATTATAAAAAATAATAAACTAAAGAACCGTTGCATCATACTCCTGTCACATAACCACAAACTATAACTAAATTGTCTATGATGAATAGTACCTCCATTTTCATCACGAGCTTTTTTCATCATAATAGTGCTCAGTATGTAATCCTAGGGGACGCTGAGGGTACTAGGAAAGCAATAATCTAAGAGGGTTTCGTAGATAAATAAATAATAAATCTGCTGAAACATGGAAGCTGAAATTCGAAAGTATGTGACAGGAACTAATCCGGACGAGACATTTTTTATTTATCGTGGTATAATCATCAAATGAGTCCTCCTACCCAGGGCAGGGCGGAAAGGACTCTGTCAGACTCGTACTGACTAAAATCCACAGTGTCCTTTAATAGCCCTTTACGTTCCGGGGTCACAGTAATTCGATAAGTCCCGACATCTTGCAGAAATGACACTCTTTGAGGCGCGCGCCGACACGACGCGTCGACAAGTGTGCGGTGGACCCGGGCATGGTTCATGGTCGGGCAGCGAGTCGCCCATTACTAAGGACAGCGTTCTTTCAACAGCTCTTTATGTACCGGAGTCACGGTATTTCGCTACTGTAATTCAAAACGCAACGAAGCGTCAATCTAAAACTTTAAGTTACTAAGTAGGAGGTTCTCAACTTATCAGAAAATTGTTGAAAAATAAAAAACATCATCGACTTTATGTCTTAATTTTATAACTCAAGGACGGTCTCACTTACCGAAACCAATGTTTAGGCTTTGTTCGGACTATTTAGTAGATGCTTTATGTGGAGTTAAAATCTGTCGAGCGCTATAATAATATGAAGTAATCACATAATTTTAAACAACATGACATCGATGAGAAATTTTTTTTCAAGGGTACAGTCAGACAGAAAACAGTTACAGTAAGAATAACACTACGTTTGATTACTTTAGTTAACTGTATTTGTAATCTCACAAACTCGTCGTGGTAAGATAACTTGTGTTGCTAACAGTACTTTTAACTTATTAACAATCGGGGGCGAGTCGACCATTTTAATCGTAAGGGGCAAGATCCAAGGGGCGAGCGGAGCCTACACCGCAAAAACCTCTCTCCACTCCTTCCACGATACTTATCGTCCACCTTCCAGTTTGAACAGAATCACGGAGCCTGTCCTCATCTTCCCGCCATCTACATTATAAAATTCTAATTTACGTTACATTTCCCTCTCACATTCACGACCCTCTGTGTCTCACCACTGAATAGGGTATTTTACTCAAAAAAATGTATTAGTCCCAAATATAGATTATTAAAAAATATTAGACCCGTATTTTTTCTTTTATCACGTAAATCAAAATTGACTTAGACACAACGCTTCTAAAAATCGCAAAACGCACTCGGTCGGTACAATTTTACAAGCGCAATGACGTCACAAGCCCCCACTCCCGAATTTGAAAGCGTTTTATCTTTGTCAATATTCATTGATTTAAAAAAATAAAAATAAATACTTGTGTACATACATTCTTTTTCAATATTGTTACTGACGGACTAAATAGATTTTCAATTTATTTATGCAGTAAAATACCCTATTATTCCACACACCTTAGTACCTAACCTAGGCTACTACTAACTAAAACAACCCCTTTTCTAATTACTAAACTAACTGTAGAACGTAACCATAACACTAACAGAACTTGTAAGGCCCTCCTTTGTAAAATTAAAAACTTATTCAAGCGTAAACACGATCAAAGAGTCCCTTCGTCTATGCCTGATTGAAAGTATAAGCCGATTAGTCTATGGTCGCCCGGCTGACCAATCACTAGTCGAGCTTGAATGTTCGTTATTTAAAATTAACGTACGGTGTTGTCCAGTCGATGCTTGCATGTCATTGAGTGCACACGCCTTGATCAAAGGCTTAGAAAATTTCTCGCTCTATTAAAAAATATGTGAAGGGGTTGTTTATAAATAATAATTAGCTTTGTTTATTCATGTTGAATTTCCGACCTAGTTGCCTTGTTATGTTGTTTTTTTTTTTCACGGTTCAGAAAAAAATGTGATCCCCTTTTATTTTTATAAGGTAGGTAGGTTATATTTACGCGACTGCTTCAGAAGTGTTTAGTTTTTTATCAGCAGTTAAACTACGAGTATATGGTAAAAAAAGAATTCTCAGCTTTTTAAAGAGTCATGTTCTAACGTATTTTTTTACTAGGTTAAATCATCAAGTCCTCTCACCCAGGGCAGGGTGGTCACACTCGTACTGAATAAAATCCACGGTGTCCTTCAATAGCCCTTTACGTTCCAGAGTCACGGTAATTCGATAACTCTCGCGACCACGATTTTCTAACGTATGGGGAAAGTAATATAATAAGCTTTTTAATTTACAAGAAAAAAAAAACATATTTTAAAAATATAATTTAATTATTAAATTATTGTTAAAATTACATCCTAATTCTATATTATACAGAAAATTGTGAATAAGTTTTACAATATTTAAAATATTTTAGTTGCAAGGAGCACCATTTTGTAAAAGCGGGGAAAATAAATGTTTACCAAAATAGACTATAATTATTTTATCTTACTTTAAAAAAGTTGATTTTTTAGAGAATGGATAGTTACTCTTTCACTTAAAATCTACTGAACATATTTAGATGAAACTTAGTCATTTTGTTCCGGCGTAATTTCCCCGTAGAATAATCACAGAACTTCACTCAGACCACGCCACGTTAAGCTAATTCGAATCATAAATGTAATTTTTTGATATTTTAAAATGACGCACTATGTCAATTTTGGTAAACAATCAATTTCTCTGAGCGTAAATGAAAAATTTAATAAAAAACCAAGAAAATATACGTAATAATATCTTAATTAATCTTATATATAAAAGCGAACAGTAAATAATACCGAAAAATATAAATGCTATCAATCAAATTATTTATTAAAATTGAATGAATTTCAAATATTTTTAAAAAAGTTGTAAAAACTATGTACTATATTTCGTAAAGATTTTTGAGGAAAGAATAATTCAGCTGCGAGTGGCACTCGAACCCACGACGACAATCGTTATCGTTCATCAGTCACCAATACATTTTCAACTTTATACCCTAGCGCTTAAAGTTGAAAATCTATTGAAGTTCACAGATCGTTTTCGTTTGTTTCGTTCGTTATCGATCAGCAGTTTTTAATAGATTTTCAACTTTACGCACTGGGGTATAAAGTTGAAAATGTATTGGTGACTGATGAACGATAACGATTATCGTCTGCTGTCGTATGCTGTTTGACTAAGGCCCCAGACGCCTTACCGACTAGGCCATCGCGACACACTCGTTTGAAGCTGTATCTTTAATTTCCTTGTTTTTGAACGTTTTCAAAAATCTTTACGAAAACGCGTCGCAGACGTTATTGCGTTTAAATATTTATATTTCGTGTCAGAAGAGCTATTATTTTTAAAGCATTTATTTATTTATTACATTAATTCTTATTTATTCGTCATACCCAATTCCTATAATTAATCGTTGTATATGATTCCTTGGACTAGCCTGCACTGTTGAAGTAAAATCCTCATTTTTAACTTTTTTTTTAAATAACGTTGCCATACTCTAATTTGGTTCCAACGTCCGCCACTGATGGCCGTTGGGACAAAAAATAAGTCACTGTTTTGACGGCCACCACTGGTGCCAGTTTTAGTGGTGGCCGTTGGGAGTATACCCTCTAGGAGAGTCTTCTGATTATTATTGTTTTTTGTTTTATTATTTATGTAGGTACGTATCTGACCGTGACTTCACTTTGGGCCCTACCAGAAAACCAGCGCTGTGACAGTTAATTGTCACAGCACATGCTGAGGTAGGAGCCTTTTGGCCTCGCACAGGACTAAATTGTTTATGTTTTTTTTTATTTTACCTTTGTTTTTCTTTTATTGATTTTTGTTTTTCTATGTTGTTTATTTTCGTGTAATTTTGTTTATTTTGTCTTGTGTGTGTCACAATAAATCTATTTTCTTTCTTTTTCTTTCTGTGTCGTGGGTGCGTTTACAAATATTAAAAATTACATAAACAAACACCCAGACCCGGATTATTCAAATATTTTTGCGGCGCGGGGATCGACCCCTTTAATTCAACTGATTTTATATAAAAAATGTTGTCTTTTTTATGTCTATTGATATTAATTTGTTAGGCATCAAAAATAACAACTACGATGTGGAGAAATTTTCAACACATCATCAATCATTGAACTTAACCCGAGCATTTTCACTCTTGACGTCAGAACTATAAAAAAAAATATACCTGGAAGTGACGTATTTTTGAAAAATCTCCGGGAAAATCTCCGACAACTTTATTCACGTAAAGAAATAAAAAATCAGTACCCCCAGCACGAGTTTTCACTATTTTACTTTACAGAGTCTTTCCAGTATTTACAGCGTTTTTTTTCTTGTATGAAAAAATGGAACAGCGCCTCTGGTGTGCGAAGAAGGAACTAATTTATTCCTTGAAAATTGTCAATTTGAAATTGTCAAAGTTCCAGTTTACTTTACGTCTCAAATATTGAAAACTCGTGCTGAGGGGGTACTGGTCAAATATTTTTTTGATAATCTAACTAATAGACTAATATTTTTTTTAAATCATCCTGCAAAATTTCACAAACGATTTCTTAATTCAAACATAGGAACAGGGTATAAATTCTTAGCATAAGAAAATCCTAGCATTCATTATAAATACGCCTGTTAGTACACATCCCACAAACTGTATCTAGGTACACGTGGGGCACTAATATAACTAACTCGTCCTTATTGTAATAAACTTGCAAGTCTGTGAAACGGGAGACAATTTTCACTGTGTTCCGTATGTGGGTGATCCTGTAAGAAAAAAAATAAGAAAATATAATAGGCTATGTTACTCAAAAAAATAATATTAGTTCTATCAATGCTTGCAATAACTGAACATGTCCATTCAAGTCTGTCTCACACAACGATGATATATTACTAGACTCCTAATAACAGGCGACCGATGTCTGTCAACACATTAGGCAAAAAAGTCTTATATCCGTCTTATTTCGACCACTCCTGTGAGCGTTAACATACCTTGAGACAGAGCAGACCTTGAGTTAGCCAATCACAACGCCCCGTCCCCCTCGCTTACGTAGTACCTCAGCGAGTTGACAAAATAGTTTTTGTTCCTTAGATCGTGCATGCGGAGTCTAGTAATACGTCGTCGTTGGTCTCACATCTCGAACTTCAGGTGATCAGAGGGCTGGCCTATTCCTAGGCCAACGAATTAGCATTGCCATACAACGTGGCAATGCTGCAAGCGTTCTGGGCACTGTTCCCGTTGACAGCGATGTGGACGTATTCTTTGACGCCCTATGAATGTTTTCCCTTTTATTTATTTATTATTATTTTTCCTGTACATAATTACAAGTAGGTTTTTATTTATAGTTTGTAAATTAAAGAGAGTCTGCGTGTTTTTTTTTTTCAAAAGACCATCTCAGACACTAATCTACATGATCCTCATATGACTACCAATATAATGTCTGGACTTTAAAAGAGCCAGTGACTTCTTAGTTTGTTTCGGATATTATTTCTTCTCAAAGTAATCGGGTACGAAACGCCGCCCTCATTTAGTTTGTACAAAGACGACGTTTAAAAGAGTTTATTTATAATAATACCTACTTCCAAAAACGAATGTCATTTAATTTCATCATTTCATTTCTCATTTCATTTCATCATTTCATTTCATCATTTCATTTCATTTCTAATTTAAATGCATTATTTTATTTCTCATTTAAATTAATCAAATTTCATTTCATCATTTCATTTCATCATTTCATTTCATCATTTCATTTCACCATTTCATTTCATCATTTCATTTCATCATTTCATTTCATCATTTCATTTCATCATTTCATTTCATCATTTCATTTCATCATTTCATTTCATCATTTCATTTGATCATTTCATTTGATCATTTTATTTCATCATTTTATTTCATCATTAATTTCATTTCATCACTAGGACCCTTCTGGACTAGATTGAAGCCAACAAAAGAAGATACTCACCAGAAATGGTTCCCAGCATGGCTTGTGTCTACCACTGGTTTTGGGTCGTCCTCTGAATTCACCAGCACGAAGAATCCTCCAGTGTACACTTTGACACCGTCTTTTACCTTGATTACAGCGAACCTGGAAAGCAAAAAGTTATGTTAGGGATTTTTTGACACGTACTAACGTGTAAAATTAAATATGCTCGTGGCTAAATAATTACAGCCGCATAGGCCAATCTTCCCGGTTAATCCGCGCTTGCCGAGGTTGGTCTGTGGATGGGTGACCATCTGTTATAACGAGTTTCCTCCGTGGCTCGGAATAGCACGTAAAGCTGTTGGTCCCGGCTGTTATTTGTAGATCTTTGATAGTCGTTACTGTTAGTCAGAAGCTCTAAAGTCTGACAACCAGTCTTACCATGGGGTATCGTATTGCCCAGTTACTGGGTTGTGGAGGTCCGACAGGCAGTCGCTCCATGTAAAATACTGATATCCAGCTGCGTCTGGTTCGACTGGAAGCTGACCGACTGTTGTTGGGAAAAGGCTAGACAGACAGATGATGATTCATACTAAAATACACAATAATATAGATGCATACTGATACTTACTTTGGTGATTCAGTACAATCAGCCAGCACCACGTTCTCAATGCAGTCAGTTGTCATGATATGCTCTGCTCCTCCGAACAGCATCTGTACCAAGTTCTCCTGAACGCGGCATTCTCCTATAAGGATTAAAAGAAGAATTAATAAGACTGGGAAGACCTACACCAACGACGATATATTACTAGACTACGCATGCACGATCTAAGGAACAAAAACTATTCTGTCAACTCGCTGGGGTACTACGTAAGCGAGGGGGACGAGGTACTGCGTTGTGATTGGCTAACTCAAGGTCTGTTCTGTCTCAAGGTATGTTTACGGCTCACAGGAGTGGTCGAAATAAGACGGATATAAGACTTTTTTGCCTAATGAGTTGACAGACATTGGTCGCCTGTTATTAAGAGTCTAGTAATATATGGACGTTGAATTCGTATATCACTGACATAGTAACTTAGTACGTACGGTATAATCCTAAGGTCTTCATAATCTGCATGTCGGTCCAGCTGTCAAGTAACCAGGCGAAGTTGTCAGACTTGAACTGCATGTCAGCTCCTTTGTTGACGCTTACGGAGGCTAAGCCGTTCCTCTCCTAGAAGAATACATACAGATTACATACATATAGATTGGCATTAAGAAAAACTTCAGAAGGAATTGGTGTCTGGAACGAATTTTAAGAAAAATATATCTTACTAGCTGTTGCCTGCGGTTTCACCCGCTACAACTCCCGTGGGAACATTAAATCGAGATAAAAACTATCCTATGTGTTAATCTAGGTTATAAACTATCTGTGTACCAAATTTCGTCCAAATCCGTTCTGTAGTTTTTGTGTGAAAAATCTTTCACGTTTAAAATATTAGTAGGATTAAAAAAAGGGTGATCTGGGGCTGTGAAGGGGTGAGAATAGAATGAAACTTAGTGATGGAGTTTTTAAGAAAAATATGGCATAACACTAGATTTGCAATAAAATTAACAGAGCCAATAAATCCGTTATACACTGAGTTTTGTAAAACAATGAACACGACACGTATTTTTTTTTTCATGGAAGGTTTTTACGTTCAGCAGTGGACGGCAATAGGCTGATATTTTTTTTAAACTATTACGGCCTTATTACAAAAACTAAATGAACCTTGGTTTAAACCTGTACTAACAAGTCCAGGCTTATCTTCAGAACCATGGTTTAAATTACTCGGTATTACAAAACTTAGATAAAACGTAGACTTTAGTACCGTCATTTTAACCATTGTCTTAACATTTAAATACGCCATGTGTACTAACAATTAAATCTAGCACGTTTTAATCCATGTTGGGTGAAAATAACACAAAAACAACAACACAATGAAGAAGTAGTTTTGAGAAACTTTGACACACCTTTGACAACTACGACTGTTAGACCATGGTTTATCGCAAAACCAAGATTTGTAATAACGTTTGTGTAAAACGTAGTTTTTGGTGATGTAAACCTTGGTTTTTAGTTAAACCCCATTTTGTAATAAGGCGGTTAATGTTAACAAAGATATAAACGCATCAAAACTCGTGACGCAACTATGAAAAAATATATCTAGAAGTGACGTATTGACGCATATCGTGCATTCTGAGAATCACAATACTAGAAAAATCCAAGTGGAACAACTTTTCATGCTGTGGGTGTCTCCTTCTGCTTACCTTTATAACAGCAGTCATGTTCAGCGGCTCCTTGCTGTAACTCCTCACCAGTTGTCCAAGAGCTGTCTGCGTCACGATATCCGACTCTAAGATACCCATTTCTGATAACTGGAACAATAACAACTATAAATAGAATTTTACCTGAAAGGGATTAGCAATTCTTGAAAATCTGAATCTAAATCTTGTTAGCAAAACAAATACTTAAATTAAAAATAGACTCGGTTGAAATAAAACTTGGTTTAAACCTGAACTATCAAGTCCAAGCTTATTTGCAGAACCATGGATTTAATTTCTCCATATAGAAAATATAGATAAAACGTGAACCATAGTACCTAGCATCATTTAAAACATTGATTAATAAACTAGGTATGTATTAACAATTTAATCTACTACAAAACAAAAAAAAAAACAAAATTGCAACATGGTTTATCGCAAAACCACGATTTGTTATAACGTTTGTGTATGGTACCATATTTCTACAAGATTTGGCAAGGGTTTTTAGTTAAACCTAATTATATAATGAGATGGAAAGAATTTAACTGAGGATCCGATCTTTAAAGAAGCTGGGTAAGCTCTTGATTCGTAAGGCGAGGAATAAAGTGGTATGGAGTGGCTTGAAAATTTCTAATATTCACCAGTGGAATACTATGCTCTGTAGCAAACAGTCAGGTCTTTTACAATTATTACTATCTGACAGGTGAGGTGTGACGTCATGAAGAGCTATCCTTGTTAGTTGGATCGCACTATAAGTTCATGACTTACATTTGAGTACGAGAGTCTAGTAATTTTATAGCGCGGTTGGTGCAGAAGGCCCGATTAATATTCCTTGGCAAAGTTTTTACAAAAGAAATAGATAAAAATAAAAAGCATTTATTGCATACCACACTATTAGATTACTATGTTCTTTAATTATGTGTTCTATGCACATCTCAGTGCTTGTAAAGACGCCATAACTTTTTTTTAGCGTGTTAAAATCATCAAATGAGTCCTCGTACTGACAAAAGTCCACGGTGCCCTTCAATAGCCCTTTACGTAGCGGGTTCACGATAATTCGTTAATACCGCGACCAAGGTGCCATAGATACAGGTAAATTACAAACAAACTGTGTCACAGTTTTTATATACTGTTTTTATTACTAGTTTTATTTTATAACTTGACAACTCAATAGTGCCTATATTTGGCTTATACTGATACTGATACTGTTAGCCTATATTATCCCACTGCTGGGCAAGGGCCTCTCCCCATGATCTCCAGTTTTCACGATCCAGGGCCAAATTGGACCACTGGTCATTGGTTTTATCAAGCTCGTCCCGCCATCTTGACTGGCCTGTCGGTCTAGTGGTTAGTGACTCTGACTGCTATGCCGGGTCGTGGGTTCGATTCCCACCCAGGACAAATGTTTGTGTGATGAGCATGATCATGTGTTCTGTGTCTGGGTGTAATTTATCTATAATATGTATGTATTTAGAAATATGTAAGTATGTTTATCAGTTGTCTAGAACCCATAACACAAGCTCTGCTTAGCTTGGGACTAGATGGCGTTGTTTGATAGTTGTGGAATATTATTATTATTTCCTTTATTTATCTTTCATACTTATTATTTTACATTTTTAAATATTATTAAATAGAAAAAAACAAAAATTTAAAACATTTAAAAATATAAAAAATGGTGTTCCACCGATGTGGGAGCGGGGTCCAAGCGACCGGTGGTTAGGGCTCTAGAGACAGGAACCTCCTCACAATACGAGCCGTATCAAGAAGTACTGCCTTCTGAATCAGGCCCTTGATCCAACCCCCTAAGGAGAGCCTCGAAAGGTGTTCGTTGAGGCTCTTTGCCATCAGCCCATTGGCAGTAACGACAATCGGCACAATGATAGCCGAGCTCACATTATTATTATTATTTGGCTTAGTTGAAATAAACAATTTGATTTGATTTGCATACTCACATTGCTTCCAAAAATCTTGACTTCAAAATATCTCTCGAGCTTCCCATAAAGATTCTGCGGCACACCTTTGTATTTCAAGGTCAACTCGGAGGCAGGTCCTGACTCAAAACAGTCAGATTTGTTGCCGGAGTAGGTCAATGTCAGATGACCTTCGTAGGAGGCTGGATGGATGGAGATATCCTGGTCTGAGGCAGCGTGGCTGATGTCTTGTTCTCTGAGGCAGATCTGGGGAGCAAAGGATTATTGAATTTGGAAATCTTTGTTCAGTACCCTCAACACGAGTTCTCAGTATTTGAGACATAAAGTAAACTGCAACTTTTGACAATTTCAAATTGACAATTTTCAAAGAAAAAATTAGTTCCTTCTTCGCACACCAGAGGCGCTGTTCCATTTTTTTTTTACAAGAAACGCTGTAAATACTGGAAATATGCTGTAAAGTAAAAGAGTGAAAACTTGTGCTAGGGGTACAGATATTATTAAATTAATTATGAAAATACAAAAAATGTTATTGCCAATTTTGCTACATCATCAGCCTATATGTTCCCACTACTGGGATTGTGTGTTTTCTGATGACTATTAGTAGTCCGGTCAATTTAGACATTCGAAGTTACATAAAGTCCCAACAAGCTGGATTTTTGTGAAGTTGTTCAAAACATAATTATAAACAATGTCTGGAAGTTCCCCATCATTCCCCTGTAAGGAAAAAATTTAATTCAAGATCAAAGGTTAAAAAAATGAGTTTTTCGCGATTTTCAGCAAAACGGTAAGTTTTATCATAAAAGTACCTCAGACAAAAATTGTAGATCATAAAATTATCTATAAAAAATGTTTCAATACTTTTTTCTTACGAGCCACCGTTTCTGAGATATAACGATTCTAAAAGTTATAAAAGTTGTTATCGTCGGTCGCCGGTCGTGCTCTAATATTGAATCACAAACAATGGAGGATTCGTTTGACTCCGACGAAGTATCATGCGATACATCGCTATTGACGCAATTTACTTGCATCCAAAATGAAGATGAAGAAGAAGCAGGAGAAGAAGAACAAGAAGAAGATCAAGAAGAAGAACAAGAAGAAGATCAAGAAGAAGAACAAGAATTTGAAACTCACGAATAACACGAATAAACTTCAACACTTTTTTTTCATTTACATCGCTTTTATCTTTCCCAATCTTTGAAAATTTCCGTTATTTTGCAATAGTTTTACATTAAACAGGATCACAACTGACCCGTGGAGTAGGCCTACTGGGGAAACCACGTTAACAAAAACGCGCTAAGTACACTACCTCATAGGTGGCGTGGAAACGTGTGCATAATTATGACGATAACAACTTTTATAACTTTTAGAATCGTTATATCTCAGAAACGGTGGCTCGTAAGAAAAAAATATTGATACATTTTTATAGATAATTTTATGATCTACAATTTTTGTCTGAGGTACTTTTATGATAAAACTTACCGTTTTGCTGAAAATCGCGAAAAACTCATTTTTTTAACCTTTGACCTTGAATAAAATTTTTTCCTTACAGGGGAATGATGGGGAACTTCCAGAAATTGTTTATAATTATGTTTTGAACAACTTCACAAAAATCCAGCTTGTTGGGACTTTATGTAACTTCACTCTCATTTTTTGGTCTAAATTGACCGGACTATAGGGAATACTAATTTAAAATATTAACATTTTTATAAAAATACGTTTTAATGGATTTTTTGCTATATATTGAAAAACGTAATTTAAACCCAAATAAAAGACATATATTTAAAAACCGTAATTTTTTTTTTTTTTTTTACAATTTCCAAGATTAATAATCACAACTTATATTATGAGCCTATTGCCGTCCACTGCTGAAAGTAAGCCTCCCCCAAAGAGCGCCAACCAACGACGATATATTACTAGACTCCCAATAACAGGCGGCCGATGTCTGTCAACACATTAGGCAAAAAAGTCTCATATCCGTCTTATTTCGACCACTCCTGTGAGCCGTAAACATACCTTGAGACAGAACAGACCTTGAGTTAGCCAATCACAACGCAGTATCCCGTCCCTCGCTTACGTAGTACCTCAGCGAGTTGACAGAATAGTTTTTGTTCCTTAGATCGTGCATGCGGAGTATAGTAATATATCGTCGTTGTATATAAGCAACCATAACACGTGCGCGTACCGCACTGCCTACCCCCTCGGGAAAACGTCGTGAGTGTAATGGTAAAAGGAAGTTCATGTCCCAGTCGTTCTTATTATGATAAACTTGTTTTTACATCGTTTACCTTTTACTTTGAGATTCACAAAGTGAGAATACGCGTGCGTAGTTTCTGCTGATAAAAATATTTTGGCAAAGCGTTGGTAAACTAAGTGTAGTATATGAAATACGTCTTCATGTGCATTATCATCCATCCTGACCAGGGTGCAGTGGCCCAGTGGTATCGATCCCGACTTACGAGTTGTAGGTCGTGGCTTCGAACCCCGCCAGGCGTATTACTTTATGTAATTTATTTCATCACCACTGCTCTCAAAACGGTGAAGGAAAACATCGTGAGGAAACCGGCATATCTTAGAACCAAAAATTCGAAGATATGTGACATCTACCAATCCGCACTGAGCCCGCGTGGTGTATTATGGCCCACTCCCTCTCTCAGAGAGGAGGCCTGTGTCTCAGCAGTGGGAACATTATAGGCTGATGATGATGATGATGACCAGGGTTGCCAAATTTATTTTATACCAAGTCGTGATATTTTTAAGAATTTTTTAATAAGCACGTTGAAGCGGAAGTGGGCCGGCCACGTCTGTAGACGGACCGATGGTAGATGGAGCAGACAGGTGCTAGAGTGGAGACCACGAATGGGCAAACGTAGTGTAGGTCGCCCTGCGACAAGATTGGTTAGAGCAGGCTTCTTCTGGGTGAGTTCAGTCTCATTGTAAACCTTTTCTAAGTCACTTCTCACTTGGTCCCGGGTCTTATACCATCACCGTGACCCCGGAACATAAAGGGTTATTGAAGGACACCGTGGATTTTAGTCAGTACAAGTCTGACAGTACCTCTCGCCCTGCCCGGTGTGGGAGGTCTCATTTGATGATTTTACCACGTAAAAAAAAAAAAGTCACTTCTCACTTGAGCATGCGGACAGCGAGTAAAGGGCAAGTCGCTGTCCGACCATGGACCATGCCCGGGTCGACGGCGCGTCGTGTTCCACGCGCGCCTCAAAGAGCTGTCAGCAAATGACGTGGCCCCCTCACAGAGGGCCAAAGCCTGCCGGGGTCGCGGGATTTATTTCCTCACCGTGACCCCGGAACATAAAGGGCTAATAAAGAACACCGTGGATTCTAGTCAGTACAAGTCTGACAGTACCTCTCGCCCTACCCGGGGTGGGAGGTCTCATTTGATGATTTTACCACGTAAAAAAAAAAAAAGTTTCTTCTGACTTAGACTAAGGAGAGTAAACCCATTAAACATAATTTTAAAAAATAGGCAATCCAATAAATGAAAAAAAAGATGTGTGCAACGCACACGTGGAAGTTAAATCTTCAGTTTTTTTAAAAGAGCACGCAATCGTTAAGAAATACTGTATAATGCTTCCTATATCATTTTTAACCCCCGACGGAAAAAGAGGGGTGTTATAAGTTTGACGTGTCTGTCTGTCGGTCTGTCTGTCTGTCTGTCTGTCTGTCTGTCTGTCTGTCTGTCTGTCTGTCTGTCTGTCTGTCTGTCTGTCTGTGGCATCATAGAGCCCAAACGGATGAAGCGATTTCAATTTAGTTTTTTTTTTGTATGAAAGGTGACTTACCTGCGAGTGTTCTTAGACATGTTTGATGAAAATCGGTTGAGCCGTTTAGAAGTTATGGGGGTGAAAGTGGGGAAAGGTAACCGAGGGTCTGCATATATACTCGAGTTGGGTATCAAATGAAAGCGTACAGAAAGGGAATATTGATGACTTAATCGGGAGTACTCTTAGCAAAAAAAAAATATAAGTGTGTACCTATAAAAAGTATAAAATAAAAAATTTTAAAGGGAACTTGGATTTTTGTGTCGGGGGTTTTTTAAATTTTTAATTTATTTTTTATTACTGTCGCTTTTTGGTTTCATCGATTTTCAAATAACAACGATGCTGAAAAAGTTTTCTTTTCAAAACAAAGTCACCGAATTCCGAAACAAAAGTCATTTTAAACCTTTTTGTGTTTGTTTTAGAAGTCTGTTTATTTCTCTTTGTTTGTGAGTTGTTGTTTTACCCTTTTTTGTGCATTGCTCTCAAAACGGTATCGGAAAACATTGTAAGGAAACCGTTGTTCTAAAGTTCGAAGACATGTGACATCTACCAATCCGCAATGGGCTCGCGGGGTGGAATACAACCAAGGACGATATATTACTAGACTCCTAATAACAGGCGACCGATGTCTGTCAGCACATTAGGCAAAAAAGTCTTATTTCGAGCACTCCTGTGAGCCGTAAACATACCTTGAGACAGAACAGACCTTGAGTCAGCCAATCACAACGCAGTACCCCTAGCCCTCGCTTACGTACACCTCAGAGTGTCGACAGAATAGTTTTTGTTCCATAGATCGTGCATGCGGAGTCTAGTAATATATCGTCGTTGAATACAACCTATGAGCCTACTACATTATTATACATAAACTTACACCTTCTTCCCATGGTGGTGGGCAGAAACTACAGAGCTCCACCTGCTACGATCCTTACATACTCCTTTCACCTCATACACATTCATACATCTGTACCCCTAGCACGAGTTTTCACTATTTACTTTACAGAGTCTTTCCAGTATTTACAGCGTTTCTTGTGAGTGAATTTCAACAAGTCCTATAAAATCTTCATTTCCGTGGTTTTTTTAATCTTAAGCTTTTTTTAAAAAAAGAAACGCTCTTATTAAAGTTTTTGATAATTTATATATTCTTGCTTAATGTCTAGCAGATAACTTAAAAAACTAACGAGATATAAGGATTTAAAAATTTCGTGCCACGGCGATGAAACATGCGTGCACGGCAATGAAACAAGCGCCCACGGCAATGAAAGAACTGTGGCATGGCAATGAAAGAATCAATCAACGATGAGTACAATTTATGTTAAAATTAGAACTACAATTATATTCAAACTGATTGGCAGACTTTGACAAAATAATATTATGCATCATACCGACATTTGAAATTTAAAAAAAAAAATCGTCTTGTACATGTTTATTTTCAAGCCTATAGCCCACCCATTGTGAAACTCAGTCGAGGCCATCAAGCATCATGCTGGGTTCCTCCATCGACTTGCCATGACTATGATGTCGTCGGCAAATCGAAGGTGAGTGATCTATTCGCCGTTGATGTTGATGCTAAGTCCTTGTCATTCCAGGAGCTTGAAGGCGTCTTCCATTGTGGCAGTAAACAGTTAACATCCTTCTTACGCCTCTTCTCAATGGAATCGCCTTCGTGCTCTGCTCCTGTACTCGAACCGACATGGTGGCGTTATAATACAAACACTTCAACACTTTGATGTACCGATAGTCAATACGGCATCGCTGGAGTGACTCAAGTACCACCCATGTTTCCACCGATACGATGGCTTTCTCATAGTCCACAAACGCTAAGCATAATGGCAAGTTATACTCTTCGGTCTTCTGTATAACTTGCCGCAGCGTATGGATGTGGTGTATGGTACTATAGCCTCTTCGGAAACCGGCTTGTTCGGGAGGCTAGAAGTCATCAAGTCTGACAGTCATGACTCAGAAGCATGATGGGTCTGTAGTTCTTCAATAGGCTGTTATCAACTTTTTTTAAGAAAAGCACCACTTCGCCTTTGCTCCATGCTTCAGCGTTTTGCCCTAGAACAGGACGGTATTAGTGAGCTTCTGAAGGACTTTAAGTACCGGTATTCCACCCGCTTTCAGAAGCTCTGAAGTGACTTAGATATGCGTCTATTTAGCTGCTTATATGACTTCGCATCATTGGAAGACTGCAACTGTAGCAAACCTCGTTCAGACATGAGGTTTAAGGTTTGCTCGGTCAATAAGTTCTCTCGTTGATTTCGGGGTTCTGAATATGGGACCGAGTAGGTGGGAGCGTAGACTTCATCAGGCTGGACCTTTCAAATCAAATCTAAAGAGAGACCAGAGAGAAACAATCTAGAGTTAACTTGACGAGTTTTGTACTGTCAGTAATCGGTATTACCTGAATCGCAGGTGACAAAAGATGTTTTCTTTGCCTAATCATACCATGGCGATGAAAACACAAGTCACGGAAATGAAATACCTGGCCACGGCAATGAAACTAAATTGTTTTACAAGGCATGGCAATGAAATTTTTTTAATTGCCATGTCTTTTTTTTTCATTTCCATAGCAAATTTCGGCCACGGAAACCACGGCAATGAAAACACGTCGATGAAAATCAAGGCAAAAAATATAAATAACAAAAAATCTATTAATTATTCGAAGAAATAAGCACCTCACAAATGAACATATGAGGAATGGTGTTCTATCGAATGCTTACTCATGAAGACAAACTTATTCAAATATCAGTTATATCTATCCACGGCGATGAAAGAAAATTTTTCCAGTAACTTAAAAATTGATTATTAAAATTTATGGTGCGAAAACGCAGGCACGTGTGTACTTCCTTCCACGTTGAGCACTTAGGCAGCAATAATATGCAACGTTTAGCATACCGGTAGGGGGGAAGAAAGTAGTAGGTAAAACAATATCCTTGAACATGATTAGGACACGGCGATGAAGGGTAGTTCTGGGACAAGTGATTTTTTATTAACCATTCGTTGTTATGTTTAAATATTTGAATAAATGTATTCTGTAGCAATACTTTAACTATTAATGTATCAAATAAAACGAGGTTTTAGTATAAATAACCAATAGATTTTTGTCAATGTGGAATAATACACAACAAGGTGAAGTGTGGACAAACACGGCAATGAAAGATTTCGAGGTTTAATATTTTATTTTGGAATATCCATTAATCCAATTAAATAAACATTTAGTGCTACACATAGATTACTATTTCACCTACCCGGAAAAAAAATTGAGAACGTTATAACTATGTTTTTTAATACCGATTTCATTGATGCCACGCAATTTTCGGTCCCGGGAAATTCACTCTTGTATGAAGAACAGCGCCTCTGGTGTGCGAAGAAGGAACAATATTTTTCCATGAAAATTGTCAATTTGAATTTGTCAAAGTTCCAGTTTACCTTACGTCTCAAATACTGAAAACTCGTGCTAAGGGTACTGATCATCGCGGGCATGCGGGCGGCGAGTAAAGGGCAACTCGCCGCCCGACCATGGACCATGCCCGGGTCGACGGCGCGTCGTGTTCCACGCGCGCCTCAAAGAGCGTCAGCATAATGACGAGGCCCCCTCTCAGAGGGCTAAAGCCTGCCGGGGTCGCGGGTCTTATACCATCACCGTGACCCCGGAACATAAAGGGCTATTGAAGGACACCGTGGATTTTAGTCAGTACAAGTCTGACAGTACCTCTCGCCCTGCCCGGGGTGGGAGGTCTCATTTGATGATTTTACCACGTAAAAAAAAAAAAAAAAAAAAGGGTACTGATCATACACGCACGTCGATTACAGCCTTTTCTCTCTGCTAAATAGCAGGCCTGTGTCCCAGCAGTGGGAACATTTTTTTTAAACTGGTAAAGGCATCAAATGAGTCCTCCCACCCAGGGCAGGGCGGGAGGGTTGTCAGGCTCGTAGTGACTAAAATCCACGTGACCTTCAGTGGTCCTATAAGGCCCCATTCATCTTGCTGACACTCTTTTAGGCGCGCGTGGAACAGGACGCGATGTCGATCCGGGCATGGTTCTTGGTCGGACAGCGAGTCACTCTTTACTCGCCTTTACATGCCTTCGGTGGGAACATTTTTAGGTTGTTGAGAAACTTACCGTCCATTCCCTCCTAGTAATGTTGTCTGAACTTGGTTGCAAGCCATGTACAGTTAGCTGCAGGTTAGCGTTGCCTCCCGTCGTCTCCACCTTGGTGATAGCTTCCATTTCGAAGAATACCTTCTTGGGATCTTCTTGGCTGTAATAGAAACTTTTTTTTTAAATGGCGTCACTTTAAAGGACAGCAAGCTGAAGTGGCGATGGGCAGGCCATATTGCTTGCAGAGCAGATGGCCGATGGGGTCGAAAAGTGCTAGAGTGGAGACCACGGACTAGCAAGCGCAGCGTAGGACGTCCACCAACAAAGTGGACAGACGACCTTATGAAGGTCGCCGGAAGACGCTGAATGCAGGTCGCTTCCAACCGGTACATGTGGAGATCAAAAGGGGAGGCCTATGTTCAGCAGTGGACGTCCTATGGCTGAGATGATGATGATAATGATGACTTTAAAGGAAAGTATATCACGTCACCAGGTTATTTTTCCTGAATTGTGGGTAAGTTCACATTTAAATTCACTTTGACAAATACAAATATTTGCTCCAGTCGAGAATTGAACCCGCAACACGCATCGCAGCAGTCAATAGGTTAACCTCTGTACCAACAGTCCTTTAAAAAAGGCTGGAAAGTTTTAGTTTGGGCGCTCAAACAATTTTATCGTCAAAGTTTTTCTGCGTTTTCCCACAAAATTGAAATTTTATATAATATCCTTTTTTTTTCAATAAAGGAATAGTTTCGTGGGTTTTTCTCGTAACTAGAACTAAGAAAAATGAAAACAAAATCTAATATTTGATTTTCGTACTTTTTATTGCGAACATGGCAATAAAAAGTTGTGGCATGTATTTGTATTTAAATGTTTGACATTCTGTGATACAATACACGAAATATACGTTACGTCGGAGGGGTGCTGACTTTTTTTTTACGTGGTGAAATCCTCAGATGAGTCCTCCCACCCCGGGCAGGGCGGGAGGGACTGTCAGACTTGTACTGACTAAAATCCACAGTGTCCTTCAATAGCCCTTTATGTTCCGGGGTCACGGTAATAGAAATAAGTCCCGCGACCCCGGCAAGCTTTGGCCCTCTGAGAGGGGGCCCCGTCATTTTGCTGACAGCTCTTTGAGGCGCGCGTGGAACACGACGCGCCGTCGACCCGGGCATGGTCCATGGTCGGATAGCGAGTTGCCTTTTACTCGCTGTCCGCATGCCCTCTGTGATACGATACACGAAATATAGGTATATATTTTTATGCTACTGTTTTCTTGACAATTACGTTTTTATTTTTTTTTTAGGTGGCAAAATCATCAAACGAATCCTCCCGCTCTGGGTGGGGCGGAAGGGACTGTCAGACTCTTACTGACTAAAATCCACCCGTGTTCCTTCGGATGCCCTTTACGTTCCGGGGCCGCGGTATCCTGGGTTAAGAAAGAACCCGCGACCCCAGCAGGCATTTGGCGCAAAACACGACGCGCCACCGACCCGGGCTTGGTCCTCGGTCGGACGGCGAGCTACCCATTACTCACCGTCCGCAAGCCCGCTCCGCCGCTGTGCCCTCTGCTGATCAGAGGGACACGCGTTGGAGCGTCCACAAGACAGGCTATTCGCATACGGGCAAAGAGACCCCTTAGGCACGCAGTGCCTAAGGAAGAGTTTTTGCCCGCATCCCAGGGTGCACCGGCCCGAAAAACTGGTCTTCCCCCCGGACGTATCCGAGAGGGAACTCCAGTCCACGGGCGCACGTGGAGGTTTCCTGTCTTAGCACCCCGAGGGGTGCTGACTTGCAGTGAATGTGGACGCACTTTCACTGCAAAAATTGTCTATGTCAGTCACCAGAGGGCACACCAGCGATGCTCACAATAGATAGATCCAAGTCGCTGTGGCCGAAATCGGTCTGGATCATATACTTGTTACTTTATATGCTTGTTTGAACTACGTTTGTTAAGTATTCTATTATCATTTCCTCTTTATTAATTCTAAAGCGCCAGTTAAAAATAGTACGAAGATTTTTTCCTTTTTTTTTTGCGAAAATCCCAATTCTTGGTAGCTGGGACTGTAAACATGTACTGCGGCCTTTTTTTTAGTCCCACAGGTGGTTTTTAGTCAGTACGAGTCAAACTGTACCTTCCGATCTATCAAACCGTTTTTAGGTCTCTGAAACCACTGAACCGATTTTGAAAATTCTCTCACTGAAAGGAAACTACATTATTCCTTAGTAAATAAGCTATATTTGATTATCAAATTGCACCAAAATGGTTCGCTTATCTAAAATAAACAAACAGTTTAAAAAATAAACTCACCTAAAATAATTAACTCCTACAGACAAATCCAGCTTGGTGGTATCCTCGTTGACGCTCATCCTTTGCAGCTGGACTTTAACCCGCAGCACATCATTCTCCGTCTTCATCAGATGCTGCGGAGGTAAGATAAGGCCACAGGACCCTGAAGGGGGGGAGGTGAACAGAAGGATGCTGTTCAGGATTATTAAGGAGGGCTGGATTGAGGTTAGGAAGCTGTAACGAAAGTAATTCATTGTACATGATTTTAGTAAATTAGTCTGTATGAAAAACAACGCCTAATTAGTGTCCCACGTTGGGCGCCATTAGATCTAATGGCGCCCGACATGGGACATGAGAGAGTCATTTTGTCCTGGGACGGGAACGCCGCCTCAGAAATAAGTAATAGGAAGATAAATCAAATGTTGTCACTACAGACTAAAAGGGGTTTATCACAACAGCTAGAAGCGGTGAACCTTGTAAAAGGAACATGACTTAATTCACCGGGCTCACAGCAACTAACTAATAGTAACTTAAGTACATTAATTATGTTTGGTATGCGGGATTGTCTAAGCAGCATAACGTAGCCCTGGAAGGCCAAGAACAATCGAAAAAACAGGGTGAATTTATAGCCTTAATGAAATGAAATGATGTTCATATGACAATTAGGTTCACTTTTACACTTCTTTCATAAAAATAAGAAGAGGAACGTCAAAAAACGTTTAGATTCCATTACAAAACTATCAATCGACACAACGATTGGAGAAATGACACCTGACTTACTCATAATGATTATTTTGCGACGTAAACAGCTTGTCCAAAACTTCAGCTCCGGTCATAGGTCTCTCGCAGTCAAAGAACACACTCTTACTGTCAATATTCTGTAAGAAAAAAAAAGTCAGTACCTACTGCAGTGAATTAAAAATAAAAATAACATTGACAAATATGGAAGAGGAAAGAGCACTAGTAGCAGTACTATTTGATCTAAAGACAAAAAACTCGTCAAGAAGAACTAAACGAGTCGATATGGTTAATTTGCATTGCAGATTTTCTGTGTCCACCTTAGAGCTCCATCATCAAACCAGCACAGAAACTGGGAAGTTAGACTTACTAGATTTGAATACAGACAGACAACAGGACAAGCGACACTAGATAAAGATAATAAATGAAAAATAAACTCACCGGTGAACCATTGTCCCCAGCAGTGACTGTGGTAGTTGTCTTCAAAGCAGAGGTTTCCACTGAGATCTGTGCGCGAGAGTGCATCGCTACTCCGCCTTGTTGAGCACCAGGGTTCGGCCATGTAAGTCTGAAAATATAATATAATAAGTCGTTGAGTAGTACTGGGCAGTATAAGTTACACATTGGGCTCTTCCAAACGCACGTTTTGAGATTTCAATAGCTGGCTTTAGGTCTTTTTTTTTCCTTAAATACGCGATTGATCATACTTGACCGACGTCAGTTTAAGAGGAATTCAAGTCTAAAAAGTGAAACGAGGTGTACACATGCAAGCGCATGCTTCTCTTATTCCAAATTCCCAATTCCAGCTTCAAATAAAAAAAAAAAAAAACAAAAATAGTTTATTGGTCACAATCAGAGTATTGTTACAAATTCGTATTCGAAGCCTCCTTTAGGCAGAATGACTGTGTTTCTAACACAGTTATTCTGCCTCTGGCTCTCTCTTCCATAACAATACAGATAAATTTCATAATTTGTGTTTTACTTCTTAAAACTACTTATAAACATAAAAAGTTTAAAAAAAAAATAAACTATAAGTACTAAATTTTTTTTTTAGCTTGCATCGAACTGTCATGTACTTATACAACAGTGCTAGCTTACCACCCGATTAGTAAAGGTCTCGGTGGCCAGCTGGCAAACGGATTAGAATTGTACAAAACTGCCCTTGTTAAACCACTAGGTATCTCTTATAGAACAAGCCTTATGACTTGTTAACAAAAATATCTACTATCTAAAGACAAAGTGTTCGTCAAGATGTATCAAACGTCAAACGAGTTCAAAGTCGATAAAGTTGCTCCATTTCATTACAGAGTTCTCTTGGCTACCTACCAACTCCAGCATCAGATCAATTCCAAGTCATCATCATCAACTTATCAGGTTTATCTAAATCAAATCTTGTAAAAACGATACTCACTCCAAAGACTGGTCAGTATTAGAGAACGACACGTTGAACTTCATTGGTAGATGAGCGACCAATGACTGTTGTATGCGAGCGGAGTGTAGCGACTGTACCAGCGGTCCAAATGTTGATAGAGTTGTTACTGATGTTCCTTGGTATCTGGTGAAAGAGAGATAAAATTAGTGCCTTTTTTTGGGTGATAAAATTATTAGATGAATCCTCCCACCTTTTTTTTACGTGGTAAAATCATCAAATGAGTCCTCCGACCACGGGCAGGTCGGGAGGGACTGTCGGACTTGTACTGACTAAAATCCACGATGTCCTTCAATAGCCCTTTATGTTCCGGGGTCACGGTAATGGAATAAGTCCAGCGACCTCAGCAGGCTTTGGCGCCGTCAGGAGGGGGCCCCGTCAATCCCACCCTTGGTGAAATTTAATAAAACTGATCGTCAGACTATTACTGGCTTAAAGTATATGTATATAACCTTTGCATTCCAAAGTCATAGTGTCTAACTTCAACAGTCACGCTACTCAAGCAAGAGTCTGGCTCTATAGCGGTCCGTCAATTTGCCGACCTAAGTGCGTGTAGATTACGACACCCCGTCGACTCGGGCCTTTATCAGACCGCGAGCTACTCATTACTTGCTGTTCCCTAGGTCTTGCATTAGGACCTGAAACCTAACTGGGCAAAAAGCTCAGGCAAAAGGTTTATATTCGTGCGTTTACGGGCATTTATTCAATGTCTCTATGGATTAGCCCAGTGATATCGGCCCCGACCTTAGACTAAGAGTCCTCGTGTGTCCTCGTTGTGTCGTCCCATTGCAGGGTAAAGGCCTCCCTCCCTCCTTCCACTTTTCGCGACGTAGTGCGATTGTAGGCCAATCCCTTAAAAATAGTCTAGCTCATCGCGCCACCTCAAGCGCATTACTTTACGTAATTTATTTCATAACCACTGCTTTAAAACGACGAAACCGACACGTCCTAAAACTCAAAATTCGAAGACTTGTGACATCTAAAAACCCGCACTGGGCCAGCATAGAGGATCATAGCCCACACCCTCTCGCAGTGAGGAGGCCTGTGTCCCAGCAGTGAGAACATTCATAGGCTGATGATGATAATTCAATACGTAATATGTCCACAGCATAAATCTAACTTGGGTAGATGGTAAAAATTACCTGATGTGCAGATCGTTTTTCCAAGTCTTATCTTGAGAAGATGGCGCTGTCAGATTACCTCTTATTGAAGTAAAGGAGAGTATTGTTGACTGGAGTCTTATTGGTGTTCCTATAAACAGTAAGATTTTCATTATTTTCTAGTAAAGCTGCTTTGGTGAACCCATGGTTTTTGGCTAACAAGTAGATCAGACACAGAAATGTTATTTAGAGTAAATTGGCATCATAGAGGCTTATGATACTACTATGAATCGATTAATAGGTTAGCATTGCCATAAAAGATTAAGAGCCATGCTAATAGCGTATTTTAAACGTGTTGCGAAGCGATTTAAGAACGCAACGTCGTAACCTAAGCACGGGAGGCGATAGCAAAACGCGCGTCTACTGCGGGTCGTCTGCACGTTTACCTACGTACACTACTCTGCTTCTGATCAGATCATAATTATTTGATACGCTCTTAAACAGTTTCAAAAGCGCTTCACACGCGCGTTTGCATCGCATTATACGCGCGTTGTCTTTGAAAAAGCGAAAATTGCGTCGGACGCGCAGATGACACACGTTCTTACTTACTTCAAGTTACTTTATAACTGTAAGCTTACCCATTTCGCTTGGTATATTGACATCTGTTTGGAAGGGGTAGTACACTATTTGCTGGTTGATATGACTGCCGAAACGGAGGAAGTCTTCTATGTAGGCCACTGTAACAAAAAACATTCTTATTTAAGACGAAATCCTTGACATTTGCTATATTTATCAATGTCTGTGTCATCATATCAACCAATAGCCGTCTAATGCTCGACGTAAGCCTCCCCAAAGAAAGCTAACTATCCTGGGCAGTCCGCATCTATACACTGCTAGCCACCTTCTTCAAAACATCGATTTATCGTCTTGCAGGGCGTCCTACACCACGCTTGCCAATACTTCTAACTATTATTTTAGAACCGAAGAGACTGGTTGGTTGAACGTGCTAAACTCTGAAACTACTGGTTCGAATTGAAGAACTGTTTATTTTATTGGATACTCCATTTATCTAGGAAGACTATAGGCTATATCACATCACGCTGCGACCAATAGGAGCAGAGCAGTGGAAGTTAAATCAAGGGGAATAGCTAGTTATTTATATTACTCACAATCTTCTCCGCTGCCGGTTTCAAATCGAGATTGATTCATGTGTGTAGCGAAAACTGTCTTGTCATGTATCTTGATCACCACATCGATATGAACCTGGTGATAGATAGAAAAAATTAATTTAATCACCCGGAGTATTCATGAGAAGTGAAATATTTAATTAACATCTTTTTTTTAAGTGAGGCTTTCAAGGCTCATACTGTGACAGTTATAATGTGATACTTTATTAAAATAAATAAAAATCAGAAAACGTCACTCGGTCGGTATAATTCTACAGGCATTATGACGTCACAACAACGAAACAACAAACAACGAAGTAATTGACAGATTTGTTGACAAATAAATGTTATTACTCGATTTGTGAATTTTTAAATGATAAAAACTTATAATAATTCTGACAATACTGTATCTATGCCTGACATAAATAATTAAATCATGACATACTTATTAATACGGCTATAATTTTAATAATTTTATTTTAACATATTGTGTGTCTGTCTTAAGTATGTCTGTGTTAAGTATGTCTGTTCTTGTAGTGTTAAACAGTTTTGCATGCCTTAGTTAAGGCAGGAAATATCAGGATCATTCAATTTTTACTTAACACCTCAGTATTGTACCTATTTTCTGTGCAAATAAACAATTATTCTATTCTATAACTCCCAAATTTTGAAGCGCTTTATATTTTGTCATAAATCATTAACTAAAAAAAATGTTCATTATTTTTCAAGAGTCTAACTTTCCTGATGGACTAAACAGATTTTCAATTTATTTATTTAGTTAACTACCCTATTTGGACTAGTCGGTGGGGTACCGCACTGGTTCCGACAAGTGAGCCTCCTCCTCAACAAACGATGACGTACTGAAAACATCCCTACTAATACAGTGTGTAAGGGACATCGACGCACAAACGAATACCATGGGTCCAGGACATGATTCTGGACCCTCCCGTGTTGGAATTTTTTGTCGGTTTTTCCCTAATTTTCTTTTTATTTTTGGAGTTTTTTTTTACTTTAGACTGTTCATAGTCGTTATTCTTACCTAATCCAATGAGATTTTTAGTAAAAAAGTAATTAATTCATTACTTTCACTAAAAGTACCAATGTAAATACAACTAGAAATGGTAGAAATGGTGTCTTCTCAGCTGTTTATGAAAGTTCAAATGAAGGGTCATCGTATACCTAAATATTGTGTCCAGTGCCGCAGTACTGTAATACCTAATGCCATGCTCACTATAAGAAAAAAAATTAAATATAAAAAATTAGGAAAAGACCGACGAAAAATTCCAACACGGGAGGGTCCAAAATCATGTCCTGGACCCGTGGTATCCGTTTGTGCGTCGATGTCCCTTACACCCTGTATTATACCCGAATATCGAATATCAGTTATCGACTTTTCGAATATCCAGTATCGAGTTTTCGAGTTTCCAAAAATCGAATATCGGATATGCGAGTTATTAATATCGAATATCGGCTGTGTGTTACTTTTTCACGCTTAAACCACTGAACCGATTTTGATGAAATTTGGTACAAAGTTAATTTGAGTCCCGAGAATGGACATAGGATAGTTTTTATCCCGAAATTCCCACAGGAACGCTAAAAAGTCGCGGATAAAAGCTAGTAGTCTATATTTGAAAATCAAGATAAATACCTTTTCTGGCACCTTCACAGCCCACGCCTTCATCTTCTTCAAGACTTGGATCAGGTCTTCCACTTTCAGATTCTTCTCGTTGAAGTGGTTGAACTTTTTGAAGAGACTGGTGGCTACTCCTTGCATTACTACGTAGATCTGCAACGGAACATCAATAATTATGTTACAAAATATGCATGAGCCTATAAAGTTTCTACTACTGGGCATCATCATCGTTAGTGGCGATGGGCAGAGCGGGAGGCACTATCAGAGGCACTATCTACTTAAATCAACTGTGATCCTTCTAATAGCCCTTTACGTTCCAGGGTCACAGTTACCAGAGACAACTTTTGACGACACGCTTGGTGCAGTGGCTGAGCGATTAGATCGCTGCACTGTGTTTCGCGGGTTCGATTCCCGCCCGGAGCAAATATTTTTATCATCTACAAAAAGTTGCTACGAGTCTGGGCGTTTGTGTATGTGAGTTTATATGTTTGTAAACGCACTCACGACACAGGAGAACATCCTAGTGTGGCGCAAAGTTTGTTTTTTTTAAAAGAGAGAAATAAAGAGACAGTCCCACGACCCCAGCAGGCTTTGGCCTTCTAAGGGAGACGCGTTAGTTTTCTGACAGCTACGATCGGACGGCGAGTCACCCATTACTGGACATTACATTTTCAGTAGATATTTAAAAGTTTGCATACTCACATCAGCTTTAAAAGGCCTTCTCCCACCAGTACTAAGCCGAGCTCCAATAAAATTAGGTAGGACACCCTCCGAGTCCCCCACGCTGAAAACCTGGAGGGACGCGGCACTCTCCTCCTCCTGGGCGCTGATGATGTAGTTGTTCGTCGCCCAGTATAGAGGGTCTGGGTTCGATACCTGATTCACGACGAAGGGGACGTAGAAGGAGCTGGAAAAAATGATTACAGGTCAGCGTTAATAATTATAATATTTGGATACTTGAAAAAAGATAACTCACAGCTTGAAATATGAAAAACTAGCTGTTGCCAGCGGCTTCACCAGCTACAACTCGAAAATTATCCCACGGGAACATAAAATCGGGATAAAAACTATCCCATGTGTGAATCCAGGTTATAAACTATCTGTGTAGCAAATTCCAGCCAAATCCGTTCAGTGATTTTTGCGTGAAAGAGTAACAAACATCCATCCACACATACAAACTTTCACGTTTATAATATTAGTAGAATATTTGTGTACTTTAAAAAGAAAAATATGGTTTGGGTGTGTCATACAAAGATTTTTACAAGATATTCTTGATTTTATTTACTGAATTAGAAAAATGGCCAAAAGCTAAAAAATATGCTTCTTTATTTCTGCTTCCCCAATATTTTTAGGTCAGTCAAATCATTAAAATTGTGTCCTCTCGCCATGGGCGAAGCGAGGAACTGTCAGGATCTTACCGACTAAAAATCCACAGTTCCTTCGGTTGCTTTTTGCGTTCCAGGGTCACGGTTTCCTGCTTAGACAGACACACGATGCTTACCGCAAGAGAAAAAGCTATGAGTTTATGTACTTTTCATCTTGTAAGTCGTTTAAATGTTAAGAATCGAGATACCTTTTACAAATAAATCGAAAACAATTCATTCATAAAATGAATCAAAATAAATAAACGAGAAGAAAAACGCTTTATAAACATTTTCTTGTACCAAAACTTTCGTGCATTCTCAGCACAGAATAAACTTTGCAACATGGCGTGGTAAGCTCAAAATTAGTTTCTCACAAGTCGTGAAACTCCGAGGTGTATGTACGTTTGATGTGTTTATAAATCCATTGCGAACGCAATTTTGCTCTCTTGGTACAAACCACAAAAGAGATAGGTAAGCAGGCAGAATGTTTAAAGGCGCTGCCTCACCGGGAGCCTTCGCGTTTAATATATAATATTCCACAACTATCACACAACGCCATCTAGTCCCAAGCTAAGCAGAGCTTGTGTTATGGGTACTAGACAACTGATAAACATACTTATATATTTCTAAATACATACATATTATAGATAAATTACACCCAGACACAGAACAAATGATCATGCTCATCACACAAACATTTGTCCTGGGTGTGAATTGAACCCACGACCTCCGGCATAGCAGTCAGGGTCACTAACCACTAGACCAACAGGCCAACTATCTCGCCTGATGGTAAGCGAAGATGTCATTGTGGTCGACGATGAAGCACGCTTGCCTAGAAGTAACGTTTTCACTCTTGACTTAAAGACCCCAAGGTTGTATCTATCAAGAAATACAGACTCCGGTGGGGAATACCCTGACTGACGAGCATTCGCTTTCATTTAGTGTAGATTTGATACAAGGTGCTCGATTGTTCTACGTCACCGATGAAATGCTCGAATCTGTAATGTTACATTACTGGCCTGTTGGTCTAGTGGTTAGTGGCCCTGACTGCTATGCCGGAGGTCATGGGTTCGATTCCCACCCAGGACAAACGTTTGTATGATGAGCACGATCATTTGTTCTGTGTCTGGGTGTAATTTATCTTATGTATTTATTAGATTCGACGAAGAACCAGAGTCACCGACATAGCTCGTAAAATTTGCAAGTTGAAGTGGCAATGGGCAAGCCACATCGCTCGTAGAACTGACAACCGATGGGGAAGAAAGGTTCTCGAGTAACGACCACGGACCGGAAGACGCAGCGTAGGTAGGCCTCCCACTAGGTGGACAGACGACATCGTGAGAGTCGCGGGCAACCGATGGATGCCAGTGGCGAATTGTCGTTCGGCGTGGCGGTCTAAGGGGGCGGCCTATGTTCAGCAGTGGACGCCTCCCGGCTGATGATGATGATGTATTTAGAAATATATAAGTATGTTTATCAGTTGTCTAGTACCCATAACACAAGCTCTGCTTAGCTTGGGACTAGATGGCGTTGTGTGATAGTTGTCGAATATTATTATTATCATTAAAAAAATAATACTCACGTGATTCTATACCCCGAAAAGTACTTGTTAGCTTCCAAATTCTTCATCGTTGCAAACCAGAACCGTTTTAACTGGCTATTGTCACAATTCCTTATATAGTTGTGTATGAACATAAAGTCTGATTCTCGAACATTCGACGAGCTCAAGAACGTGTGCAGCGCTATGATGCGAAGCTGTATGCTTTCTGTGTCGTTTGTTATTATTGGGAGCGTTGTTTCTAGTATCTGGAAGAACAGATTTCAATTAATATCATTGCTGCGGCATAAACATCATAAACTTTGATTTGGTGCGGTAGCCAATAATATTATAAATGAATAGATACGTTACCTACACGACATTCTATCTTCAAAAACGGCACACTAACGCAGACATGAATAACTAAACATTGCAAAAGTACACTACATCACGATTAGTCGCTAAAGTAGGATGGCATCGCAAGTGAAAAAGAAACAAATATAGTTGTCAATTGACCACATTTGAGCGCGTCACTTTCTGAGCGCGTATAACGTATACTACACCTTTTTACTTATAATATCATTGACGGTGGCGGTCAAAAGGAGCCCGCTGCCATTTTTGACGGTCTGTCGGCTCCTAATTTCTGACTCGATTACGCAGGGACTCCTAGGATAGCCCTTACCATAGCTCGTTGGGCTAGCTTGAGCATACTAATGAAGTCTAAAGTAATAGTTTGTGAGTTAAAATATTTGTAAACGCATCCTCGACACAGGAGAAATTCCGAATCAATAAAAAATACAAAAACGTTAAACATCAGTTAAACTTGTTTAAAAAACTGTCAACTTGATATACAACGTTGATATAAAGTTAGTCTACAAGACTTTGATTTAACAAGGCATTGCAGAATAAAGATGTCGATCAAAGGTTTTAGAAGAAACAAAAATCGATGTAAGAGTTGTCGCACTGACGTAGATTCCGATGAACGGAAATATGTCTACAAAACTGTCAACTTCAAAACGGCATTTAGCTTTGATATAAAGGTCTTTTTGTAGCTACACGTCTTTTTTAGACAAGTTTCAACAGTACCCTTAGCACGAGTTTTCAGTATTTGAGACGTAAAGTAAACTGGAACTCAGACAATTTCAAATTGACAATTTTCAAGGAAAAAATTAGTTCCTTCTTAACACACCAGAGGCGCTGTTCCATTTTTTCATACAAGAAACGCTGTAAACACTGGAAAGACTCTGTAAAGTAAAATAGTGAAAACTCTTGCTAGGGGTACTGATGTTTAACTTTGTTTGGTACGACGGTTAGTGTCGGGCAACGCTTTTTAGAAAAAGAAAAAGTTCAAATAGACATACCGTACTACCAGCCAAGGCTGCCCAAAGTCTCTCGTGTTTGTCCCTGGTCGCATCAGTATGTATGATCCTTGTGTATGACTCTGCTGAATATCCTATGTTGCACAGACCTTGGAGCCAAATCATACGATCCAAGTATTGTGGGCAATCTGCAAGAAAAGATTACCTAGTTATTTTAACAGCGCTATATAATTTAGACTTCTTTCTTTTGGGTAGTAAAATAGTCAAATGAGTCCTCCCGCCCTGGGTTATGCTGAAGGGCCTGTCATCATCATCAACATTATCATCTCAGCCATAGGATGTCCACTGCTGAACATAGGCCTTCCCTTTAGATTTACACATATACCGGTTGGAAGCGACCTGCATCCAGCGTCTTCCGGCGACCTTTATAAGGTCGTCTGTCCACCTTGTTGGTGGACGTCCTACGCTGCGCTTGCTAGTCCGTGGTCACCACTTGCTTTTCGACCCCATAGGCCATGTGTTCTGCGAGCAATATGGACTGTCAGCCTCTTATTGTCTAATTCAGTGTTCCTTCATTTGGATTCCGCGACCCTGGCAGGCGTTTCGCTATAAGGGGGCCCTGTCAGATTACTGACAACTCCTTGTAGAGCGTGTGGACCAAAATACTGCTATTGAACGGGACTTGGTTCTTCATCAGACGGGAAGCCAACGATTACTTGCCGCCGGAAAACGCGCGCTTGCAGTGGCCGGAAATCACTACGCGATGTCCGACACCCTACACGTATCCCGACTTCGCCCTAAGCTCCTAAATAACTAGAATAATGATGATTTTTCGAGGAAAGAAAAATTTCAGATTGCAAGTGGGATTCGAACCCGCGTCTTCTGGATCAAGTACTCCAGACGCCTTAACCAACTAGGCCATTATTTTTCTTTCCTCAAAAAATCATCTGTACAATGCGCAAGCGTTAATGCGTTTAAAATAATTAATAACTAGAATAATGTTCGTAATTTTTAGGATAAGGTCTGGAACCATGTCTGCGGTGCAGAGATTCATCTGAGTTCCAGTGCTTGAATTGGACCAAGTCCATCTTCAATTATGCCTGCACAGGTCGCATATCATGTTACCGTAAAATACGGATTTTGAGGACGCAAGAATAGACAAAAAAAATGAGAAAGAAAATCTCAATTCCAGTAATAGAGACTTTCTTTTCAATTTTTTTCATTAAAAGATAAGTTATAATGTAAAACTATAAAAAACTTTGTCTATTCTTAGTAGAATATAATTGAAATTGTGCACGCTACTCGTTTACCTACTAAAGAATACCAAAAAGCTGAAAACAAAAAAAATATGAAAAATTCTCCCACTTACCACTATACATCCTAAAATACTTCACAACAATATTATCAAAATAGTCCTGTTTAACTTGCGAAGTCTCCATGGTTTTATGCAATAGCGTCGCGAAGCTCAAAATGCCAGCATGTCGGATGTCATGAGGGAAGTCCAACCCCAGTTTACTGAGAACTTCCAACTCCTCAAGCAAAGCTTGGTTGGGGGCAGCCACGTTGAAAGGGAGTTTCCTAATGAGGGAGAGGAGTGCTGCATCTTCAACTTTTTCCTGGAAAAGGAGGTTTTATTGAGGTTACGTCTACGTTAGGATTACGTTACGTCTACGTTAAGTATACACTACATCTACGTGACGCCTACGCTACATATACGTAATGACTACGTTACAACTACGTAACGTCTACGTGATGTGTAGGTTGAAAAAGAGCTTTCTTATCAGGGAGAGCGTCGCATCTTCGGCTTTGGCCTGAGAAGAAGGGGTGGTTTAAAAACAGGTATAAAGGTGACTCAGAAGTGGATTCAATTCCAAGTTAGTTCGAATTAACGTTGACTTACGTTTTTGCTAGGTATGTCAATTTTAAGTCTTCCTTACGTCTATGTTACGTCTATGTCACGTGTAAGTTACTTGTAAATCACGACTGTGTCACGTATTTTTCACGTCTCATTTTTTTCCGTTACTAAATCATCAAATGAGTCCTCCAAAATTGGAGCGGAACGGACTCTCAGACTCGTACTGACTAAAATCCACGGTGTTTTAAATAGCCCTTTCAGTTCTATGGTCACGGTTATATAATTCCACGACCTCGTTTACGTTACGTTATCGACGCTTGGGATTTTTGTATTGTTTTTATGGATGTTTAAAATCATCAAATCAATCCTCCCGTGCTGAGTGGAGCAAAAGGGACTGTAAGACTGTTACTGACTAAAATTCTACCCAGTGCCTTCAACAGCCCTTTACGTACCAGGGCCGCAGTGTCCTTTTAAGACAATCCCCGGCCCCGGCTAACTGGACACTATAAATATCAGGCTAGTGGAACACTATAAATATGAATCTGAATTCTATTCTGTAAATTGTAGATTTGTATAATTTCAATCAAAATCTAAGTAAGGCTTCTTCATCAAATCTTAATTTAATTTATTAGACCTATCAACTTAAATGAACACTAAATTAATGCTAGCACTATTGCGACAATCAAGATCTGAATTGGACGATCTATTTTATGAATTTATCATTTTGCTCAACTGCGAAACTGATTTCTAATTTATGATGAATTTAATTATGATCTTAGAGTGAGCTGTGTGTAATTGATACAGGGAGCAGTCTTAGGCTATTTTGAAGAGAAAAATTTCTCGATGCTCATAAAATTATAGCTAACCTTGCCTACAATGTCCCTGCTGGAAAACAGGCCTGTTCTCTGTGAGAGGGGTGAACCATAACCCCCACGGGAGCCCAATGCGAGATTATAGATAAAAATCAGCAATATTGTCCTCCCGTAACGATTTGAGCAGAAGTTAGTCTCTTCTGGCGCAAAAATTAAACTGCTTTTCTTTGCATTCCCCGGCCGCATATTTACAAACAACAAATATTTACAGACTCTAATAGATGAGCTTTTGTTTATGCTTATTACTTAACAACATCTAATCTATCTCAGTAAAAACTTGACTCAAATAGATTTTCTTTTTTTTAATATTTTCAACGAAAATGCACGATAAATTGCTCCCCGGCCAGTTTCATTAAAAAATACATAGTACCTTTTTTGAGAAGTAAAAAATCGTTGTTTGATGAATTACAAGTCATGAGGGGTCTCTTACAAGTTTTACCTGCCCCGATCAGTACATATCCATATTAAGTGTCCGTATGGACATTGGACAACTTGTTTATTTATACTAGCATCCTGAGCCCCGTTGCCATTTTATAAAATGTCTAACGACACAAGAGGAGTAAGAGGTAGAGTACCAACCTTTTCTTCCAACACCAAATACTTGATGAATCTGACACAAGCATCACTCCTGGCATGAGGCAGGACTTCAATGAAGATATTTCTGGCTGTCTCCAGCTCGTAGCTGGTTCCCAGGACCAGGTCATCAAACAGATGGATGAGGGTCTCATAGTTTAGACGAGATATTGTGCTGGAAACGAAAATAAGTTTTAATTGTATTGTAATACATTTCTTTTTGCTATAAAAGTTTCGGAAAGGGAAAGCGTAGTTTTTTTTCCGGCTAGACATTTCAGAAGGCCATACGTGGCAAGGCAATGCTGCCAGCGTTCTAGGCACTGTTCCCGTTGACAACGCTCTGGATGACTTTCTTTGACGCCCTTTGAAATTATTGAATCATTAAATGAAGAAAGACCTCTCTGGATGGAGTAGAAGGACAGACTGTCAGACTGTCAGACTTGTAAAGACTAAAATCTACCGTGTTGACGTGTTCCTTCAATTATCCTTTACATTGCATGGTCACGGTACCCTGCTTTGACAGTCCCGCCACCATGTAGTACCCCTGCGGCACTATGGATCGATGATACGAAGGAGATGGCTGTTAATGGAAGGATGCGGACTGCCGAGGACCTGGATAGTTGGTGTTCTTTGACGAATTTTTACGTCCACCAGTGGATGGCAATTGACAGAAGAGAAGTAGAAGAAATAGTAAATACTTACTTCAAGAGATCAATAAAATCCAAGCTGTGGATAAGCGAAGCATTCCTCACTATATTGTCAGCGTCAATTCCCTTTCTGGCAATTTTTAATAATATCTGAAAACACACCATTATTTTATTATACATACAACTAAAACACCTCCTTCTTATTATTGTTACTATATTAGTTTAACACAACTCCACTTTATTTTTACTATAGCCCAACACAACGCCATCTTATTGTTAGTATAGCCCAACACAACGCCATCTTATTGTGACTATAGCCTAACATAAAATATCTCCTTCTTATTGCTACTATAGCCCAACACACCTCTCTCTCATTGCTACTATAGCCCAACACACCTACATACTGCTACTATATCCCTACACATCTCCTAAATAGTACTGTCTATAGCCCAACAAACAATGCATTAGACTGTCAACTCGGTTTTTTTTTAATCGAATTCAAAAAAGAGGAGGTACTGAATATTATTTCTTTTTTTTTTCTCAAAGACGTCTGACCCAATTTTAAATAAAAAAAAATTAAGTGAATAACATTTCCCAGATTACGAGTGACATTCAATTTTTACGAGATTTGATTTTACCACTGTCGGCGTAACTTATCTTTACATATTCATGACAAACAGCTTTCTCTTCACATTGTGAAAGTATAAGACTTCCTTTTTGACTTCTTAACCATAAAAATTAACTCCCACCAATGTTGCACTTTCTAAAAAAAAAACAATCAATGTTACCAACCTCATAAGTAGTGTTCTTCAAGAACGCCTGAGTGAGATTCCTGATACCGTTAGAGGGGTCTCGAAAGTCGCTGGCGACGTACTGGATGGTCGTCTGTCGCAGGTTGATCTTCTCCACGCTCTTGGCTGGTAGATCGTGGTCGTAGGCTAGAGATAGACTGAAAGTAAGAGAAAATAGTTGAGTAAAATGGTTGGAAGTTACTTCCATGCATAGACTCTTGGGTCTCAGATCGGTTTGTATATTACTGCATTTCCTTGGCCGAAACCCGAGGAGTTTACTGTGCTTTATAATTACAGCCACACAGGCCGATCTTCTGAGTTATACCGCGCTTGCCGAGGCTGGTCTGTGGATAGGTGACCATCTGTCATAGCGAGTTTTTTTCGTGTCTCGGAAAGCACGTAAAACTGTTGGATCCAGGTTGTCATTTGTGGATATTTGACAGTCGTTACTATTAGTCAGAAGCTCTTAAACCAGTATTACCCAGTCACTGGGTAGTGGACGTACGATAGGCGTCCGTATAAAATAGGTACTGATATTCAGCTGCATCTGGTACGACTGGAAGCCGACCCTAATATAGTTGTGAAAAGGCTAGGCAGATGATGACTCAACGGGGAGACAAAAAGTCAGCACCCATCCTACTGGTAAAAGCAACGAGGATGTATTACTAGACTCCGCATGCACGATCTAAGGAACAAAAACTATTCTGTCAACTCGCTGAGGTACTACGTAAGCGAGGGGGACGGGGTACTGCGTTGTGATTGGCTAACTCAAGGTCTGTTCTGTCACAAGGTATGTTTACGGCTCACAGGAGTGGTCGAAATAAGACGGATATAAGATCATCTTTTTTGCCTAATGTGTTGACAGACATCGGTCGCCTGTTATTAGGAGTCTAGTAATATATCGTCGTTGGGTAAAAGTAATCAGCTGGTTGTGGAAAGTGCAACTTACTCAGTATTAACTGCCAAGATATGATCATGTGTCTTGTACTGGTAACTTCCTCTCAATTCAACTGAGCTCAGTCCCTTAAAATCGTCGATTTCATACGTTCTTTCTGCTGAAGACACTGAATCTATCTGGAAAAAAAAAACACATTTACAATTTTTATAACGATTGATCCTCTGATGTCAGGGTATTTAGATACGCGTGACTGTCTTATCAAGTAATCGTGACCCTAGAATGTAAATTGCTATTGGATTTTAGTCAGTACAAGTTCTCATAAAGTAATAATCGTGATCCTGGAATGTAAAGGGCTCTTGAAAGAACACCGTGGATTTTAGTAAATACAAGTCTGACAGTCCCTCCAGCCCCGCCCTGAGTAGGAGGACTCATTTACCATGACACAAAAAGGGTATTGATGGTAAGATTCGGGCACACCGCAATTGCGGCGGTAAGACCTTTAAAGAGTGGCTGTAGAAGCGTCCATCACACCGTAAGCCTGACGCAGGTCATCTCCAGACACGGTAGTTTTGGAAGGTTCCTCTTTCGGATAAGGCGGCAAGAAAACGCAGTCACTTGGAATGGGTTAAGGAAAGGATGTCCTCCAACGACGATATATTACTAGACTCCGCATGCACGATCTAAGGAACAAAAACTATGCTGTCAACTCGCTGAGGTACTACGTAAGCGAGGGGGACGGGGTACTGCAGTGTGATTGGCTTACTCAAGGTCTGTTCTGTCTCAAGGTATGTTTACGGCTCACAGGAGTGGTCGAATAAGACGGATATAAGACTTTTTTGCCTAATGTGTTGACAGACATCGGTCGCCTGTTTATTAGGAGTCTAGTAATATATCGTCGTTGATGTCCTCCAATGTACGTTCCAGCTTCCGTGGCAGACACCCAAAGCGTCGTACGTCGCAAGATGAGTATGAAAGAAGAAAACATGTGGCAACGACCCTAATTTAATATCAACACTTTAACACATCTTCTTTTTACAAACTAGACGAGGCCGGTGTTTCGTATCAGGCTACTCTGAGAAGAAACAGCCGAAACTAACTCAGAGGTCACAGTCTCTTTTAAAGCCCAGACATTTTATTGGTCAAGTCATACTTGGACAATGAAGGTTAATGTCTGAGATGGTCTTTTGAAGAAAGGACCACACAGATTTGAGTGAACACCAGTCAGTGCAAGCATGTGTCAGTTATCGAATTGAGAAGAAGACTCACCACAGCTCTCCCAGTGTAAGCTCCAGCCCAGGGCACAGAAGCCCAGCTGTTCCGACTCCTGGCTGTCGGGACTTTCAGGCTGGTATACTTCTTTATCAGGTTACCTTTGGAGAGGTAGATCATTGCGCAGATATCGTCAAGGCATGGCTGGAAATGCGAGGAAACAAATCACGTAAGTATTTGAATTAGTAGTTCAATTATGGAATCCTAGAGATTGAGTTCGAGGTAACTCTTCAACAAATAACAGCACATCATGTGTGATTACTGTTATCGTATCTCTATGCATTGTTTACGCGGGTCGACGGCGCGTCGTGTTCCACGCGCGCCTCAAAGAGCGTCAGCATAATGACGAGGCCCCCTCTCAGAGGGCTAAAGCCTGCCGGGGTCGCGGGTCTTATACCATCACCGTGACCCCGGAACATAAAGGGCTATTGAAGGACACCGTGGATTTTAGTCAGTACAAGTTTGACAGTACCTCTCGCCCTGCCCGGGGTGGGAGGGACCGCATCTGATGACTTTACCGCGTAAAAAAAAAATGCGTTGTTTACGAAATCACACAGCAAAATAGCATACGTATGTCTACTAAAAAGCGGAAAAGAATAGTGTCTAACTTCTTAAAGAGTCTACTAAAAACCTTTTCTTTCTTTCTTTCAAAAATTACACAAAAAATATGAAACTTTTTTTGTGTTCAAAGATTTTTTCTCACCTCATTAATTGAATAAGTTCCAGTATCCTTGGTCAGTTGAAAGTTGATGGATATAGCTCTCTTTATATTGACAGACCAGGCAGGTTCCTGATGACCAACGTATATCGATTTTATGTAGCCGTTCTCCTGAAAAAATGCCATTAGTGATAGTTTGAATCACGGTTATTACATTCTATATTTTTTAGCTGCTCGACTACCGTGCAACCACAAAAACATAAATAACAACAACTTAATAGAAGGGTCTGGAAGGAATCAGCACATTTAACAAGAAGTCACAGACCTTCTTGAATTAGATCTCGTGATACGAGTCCAGTTCATCTCACTACCTATTTCTAGGCCGGCTTCGGAGGTACCGACTATCTTCTTACCCGTTTTGCGTGGAGCCTTTCACCCAGCGACCATTCTACATGCTAGTAAAGTAGCCCGCTCAATCCCATTTTACTTTAAAGATTATCATGTACAGAATAGATGCCAGCACATCAACCTACCCCAATTTTAGAATAGAAAGAATAGAATAGAAAAACATTTATTCGATATTGGACACACGCCCAGAAATAAAAAAAATAAAAATACAATAACAATTTTGCTGAGCATGTCCACACCAAAAAGGTTACCAACTCAGCATATGCTGGGCGAAAGACACCCAGCGCTGGATTTCAGTTGGCACCACGCAGTGACACACGGACGAAGGTAGGCAAATAAAATAAATATAATTATTTTTTATCCTTATCACAATAGTAATGTGTGATTGGTAAAATTTTATAGATAGTCAACCTACCCCAGGTTGACCTTCGCGTTTGTACAACGTAAATATTTTTTTGAAGATAGACTTCATAATGTAGACATAATTTAAATACCTGATACTCCAACTCCCAAGGTTCTTGCAACACTTTATCATCAGAGGTTTCCAGATCACGCACTGACCCGTAGTTGGTACAACATACTGTTTTCTGAAAAACAAAGAACCTTTTAAAACAAATAACTTTTTACTATTTTTATAAAACACTTGGGCCGCACTACTCCTTTATGGGAAACTTCAGGGCAGAGAACAGTGGCGTTAATAGGAAGGAACCTTTGTCAAACAGTGGACGAACACATGCTGATGATGATGTGACACTCCCACAGTTTGTGAACGAATGCTTCCAGTCAAATCAAATCAAATCAAAGCATTTATTTCAAGTAGGCCAGTTATAGCACTTTTGAAATGTCAAAAGATAAAAACAGTTCAAAAATAGTTACGTTACATAAATAAAAACAGTTAAAAATAGTTATGTTGCTACAGTCCCAGTCACACGACATAGAAACTGTGAAAGTACCGTAGATGCCCCGTTCCAAGAAGTTGATCTCTATGGAGAAGAACAGGCAAGAAACTCCATGGACACTCTTTTTAGATCGCCAAAATTATTACAAGTCCTAAATTAATTTCTCGAAAACTAATACAAATTTCCTTCACGCCCTTAAAAAGGTGAATGGCCAGCAATCGCAAACGATGCCTCTGGTGTTGCAAGCATCTATTGGTTTTTTTCTTTTTTTTTTTCTTTTGTTTGTACAGCCATCAAATGAGTCTTCTCACCCAGGGCAGGGCGGGAGAAACTGTGAGACTTGAACTGTCTAAAATCCACGGTGATCCTTCAATAACCTTTTACATTCCAGGTTCAAGAATGCCTAATGAGACAGTCCTGACAGTAGGCTCACGAGGAACACGACGTGCCGTCGACCCGGGCATGGTTCATGATCGGACGGTGAGTCACCCATTACTGGGCGTCTATAGGCTACGATGATTGCTCTTTACCAGGTGGGCTGTATACTTGTTTATCACATTTATTTCATGTTTTTTTTTATTTTATTTTTATTTGCTTGTTTTTTTTTATGTGAGATGGGTTTGCTCTTGACCTTAGTCTAGGTCAGGAATGACTAAGAAAAGGTCGACGATGTTTGTTGTCAAAATTACAGTTTTCAATTAATTACCTCGAGCTCATCCAGCGACAACCTCGCCTTAGTAAAGTTGTCATACACCTGGATGTGCAGGTCTCCCTCCAACTGCCAGTAAGTGGTGCTCTTCCGAGGGTTCCAGGTCCCGGTGGACACGTTACTCTTGAGGACAAAGATGTACTCTCGATGTTCTTCGGGAAAGAGGAGCTTGAGGCCCGTGTTTTGGGTGTTAGAGACCGTTATTGATGCTGGGAAGTAGAAAAAAAAAGCATTTTTATTAATTAGCCTGTGCCGTCCCTCTGCTGCGCAAAGGCCTCCTTCCACTTTGCGCCACCTCCTTCGAGCCCGCCTTCTTAAGGAAAACATTAAGTAGCATCTCCTTCGAGGTTTACCGCGGTCCGGTGTGGCTGTTTTCCAGTGGCCCACCGGTATTGGGTACAGGGTCCAAGTAACCGGTGGTCAGGGCTCCAGAGAAAGGAACCTCGCCCCGGCCATCGCCTGAGTAACGAACCTCCTATGCGCACGGTCTACATAAGCTTGCTGCTGTTTAAAATTATTATTGTTATAAACGTAATTACTTACCAACAAATACTAAGAAGATTCTCAAACACATTTCGGTGATTTTCTGAAAATAAAACAGTGTTTTTCAATAATTGGTAAATACAACACTTTGACAAACAGCATCCAACGAATGATAATTTCAATAATCAAGTTAAATCGTCAATACATGATTCATGTATGATTCATTTATTATGTATTTACATGTGACGTTATTTAAGAACTAATTTTTGTAATTTATTTATGTTGGGCCATGGGGTCCGAGTGCCCCGAGTGAGTTAGTTTGTGGGCACAAGGACTAAGCGTATAATCGCCGCTTCGCGTGACCAGAAGGCTGGCCTATTTCTTGGTCAAAGGATCAACATTGCCATCCGATGTGTGACATGGTGTCAGCATTGGCACTTTCCCCATTGACAGTGATGTGGATGAATTTTTAAAGCCCTGTAAATTTTAAATCTCATCCACCCCATAATATTACCCAAACTACTAGCTAATCAGTAACGTTGGTACGCCACAGGTAATAACGAAATTGAATCAATTTATCCTGGAATCGTTGTCGGGTTGTTGCACTTTCTTTACAAAGTCAATTCGTCACATTTTGGAAGTGCTGTGAATATCAATGAATGTGTATATGAATTCGTCACAGTATTCGTCACATTATATATTTGTTACGAATCCACTTAAGATACTAATGGTAAGATGCTTATACAGTTCGTCGTAGTAGTACTTCAGTCCTCATGAGTGAGACAGACAGTTCACCAGGCACACTCTTCTCTTTCTTGTAAAGAATAGAAATTATCGAGTGAACGGCTGAGGCGTGAGGTTAAGGGTATCGTCTTCATCATGCGTTCCACCTCGTCCTCCTTCACTACCATTACTTAACAGGAGGTGACTGTTTCACATGCATTCCCTCTCGCTAGGTATCATGACAGAACCAGCAAACGCGAGAGTTCGCCATCGCCTATCGCATCCGTAAGGGCACAGTATTTGCTCCGCCCAAATCTTGCAGACCTCCACCCGTATGCTCCACGGTGGCCTTAGAGTGGTTCGAACAGTGAAGGCCGGGCGTTATGACACAGTATTGCTCCGCCCAAGTCTTCCAGACCTCTAACGTATGCTCCACCGTGTCCTTTCAGCGATCCGCACAGTACTGACACCTAGGAGTTTCCTCACACCCAATCCGACACAAGTACCTTCCGTAACAACCGTGTACCTGCGTCAGATGGAAGGTAAGGACGCCTTGGCGTCTCCAGCCAATCCGGCACACCCTTGATTGTTTGTAGCGCCAATAACTCAACTATTCCATAACTGGCTTTTACCGAAATGGGTTATGGTTGGCGATGTTACGTTTTGGCACAAAAAAAAGTAAAAACACAATACAATTGCGGTCACCGACCCTTATATCCACCGTCACATCCTACTTTGGGCAACGCCTAATTCCAGCACTATAGATTTTAACGTTAACACTAAAATCTTAAACACTTACTTCGAATTCACTTTCACCAATGATTTTAACACTCTCACTGCGGGAGCCACGGTTATTGAGTATTATTATTAATAATAATCAATATTATTATTAATAATTACTATTATTATATCACAGTGTACTGTGTAATGTGGTCGGACATCGCCGCTTAAATGACTCTGACTTGGTAGTGGTGGGGAAGTGGTATAAGTGTGAAATTGGGTTTTTGTGTTTCTTTTAATTTTTTATTGCAATTGACTGTCAAAGTCAATTTTTTTTTTCAATTAGCCCATCATAAGTTACTTCTAAATATAGCAAGTTAAAATCTAAATATAGCAAGTTAAAATTTAGGGAAAAAGCATTGATTCTACGTACATTCAGAATTCAAATCTCTCCTAAATCTCCATATTTAATATATCTGTAATTTTTATTCCATTTTTATCAATTTGGGTGGTTTTATTTATGTTTGAAAGCGTAGCAATCTCCATTAATGTATGAGTATGGATAGTATTTGTGATAGTCATAAAACATTCAAACAAAATGCTAAGGGATTATCGTAAAAATATAATTACATAGCAGTTTTTTTTTCGAAAAACTACTATTCCTCACATATTTCCTAAAGTTTTTTTGAGATTACACTTCGAGTTTCTCCTCAAAATCAGCGTGGCATCATTGCTTCGCAGCATCATAGTGACAATGGCTAATAAAGCTGATTTCAGACTACGCTATACTATTATGCTATAAAGCATAGCAAAGAAGGACCTACTACTAGCAAGCCAATAATATAGTACCTACAGTACAATGTAAACGTGTCCATAACAATGTATGGAGCGTGATATTGTTGTGCTATGAGCTATATACTATACAGGGCTGGGCAAAATACATGCTCTGCTTTAATTGAAATACAAATTACAAAATACAGTATCGCAAGTAATTAAAATATAAAATACCTTTAAGTAAAGTATTTAAAATATAAAATACAAAATACTGCATTTTAGCTTTTTTTAATTGAAATACAAAATACTAATTACAAATTACATTTTACCAAATATGTAATCTAGACCAGCATGGGCTGAATGGCCTTAAATGTTCTCAATTCGACGTTCATTTTTTTTTTGCGTTTATTTCGCCATGTTCGACGTACAGTCATAGGTCCTTTATCTAAGAGTCATAGCGTACAGTATAAAGACGCCAGCAGGTCCACCTGCCCGAATCAGTAAATTTTTACCAATCATAAAATAACCTTCCACTATTGTAATAAGGTTCAAAATCTATTAATGAAATTTGACAGATTGTAGTAGGTAGCTTGATGTACTGACGTCGGTACATAACAGGTGCAGTATTGCCAACTCTAATTAGCTGCTTTACCATCATTGCACAGAGTGAAATGACAGTAAATTAAGTTTAAATGTATTTTGTTAAAATGTATTTTGGAGCCTCATGTATTTGAAATACTAATTACAAAATACTTCGTCGTCAGGTATTTGAAATACGAATTACAAATTACATTTTAAGGAAGTAATTGAAATACAAATACAAAATACGTATTTGTATTTTAATTACGTATTTTAAATACAAGTAATTCAAATACTGCCCAACCCTGATACTATATGCTATTATATTATAGCGTAGTCTGAAATCAGCTTAATGCTGTGAGCTGCCGATCAGAATCGTACCTTTATTATCGCTCTAACAATTCGCAGCTAAAAACAAAAATCAAAATTCCCATATTTCTCAATTTCACACTTACCACACTTCCCCACTAATTCCCTTATCAAAGTGCGCTGATAAGCCAATTGACCTCTACCCTGTTATAATGAGAGACTCATTAAGACCCCGCCAATATACCCAGACCCCTCACATCTCATACTTCCATCTCGATCTTGAACTAATTTCTTAGAACGAGAGAAGGGGGAGAGCTCAAGCAATTTTGGCCAAAGCGTCAGTACCATTTCTTGACGATCTATGCAAGGCCGCTTTTAAGAAAAAAAAATATATAAAAAAAGGTGTTTTTGAAGAGAGCTATTGGCTCAGATATGGTCTTGGCTTACGAGTTGTAGTTCATAGGTTCGAACCCAGATAGGGTATTGGGTCGTGGGACTGTCTAATACAGACACCGTGGCCCCGAACGCAAAGGGCAATTGAAAGAATACGGTGGACAAACTTTTCTCCACACAAGTTATATCTCCTGTGTCATAGGTGCGATTACAAACCTTGAAACTCACATCCAAAAGCAAACAGAACCGGAACAACTAGCTGTAAGCCATACAAATGTTTGTTCCTTGCGGATATCGAATCCGTGACTCGGAAAACAGCTGGTAATCACTCAGCCATTGCGCCAACGGTGCCTTCAATATTTTATTATCTTTTGAACTAAGTTTGTATGCCACTCATCATCATCTGCCTGCCTTTTTCCAACTACATATGCTATTTTTTTTACGTGCTAAAATCATCAGATGAGTCCTCCCGGCCCGGGCAGGGCGGGAGGGACTGTCAGACTTGTACTGACTAAAATCCACGGTGTCCTTCAGTAGCCCTTTATGTTCCGGGGCCAGGGTGATGGTATGAGTCCCGCGACCCCGGCAGGTTTTAGCCCTCTGAGAGGGGGGCCCGTCATTAAGCTGACGCTCTTTGAGGCGCGCGTGGAACACGACGCGCCGTCGACCCGGGCATGGTCCAGGGTCGGACTCATCATCATCTGCCTGTCTTTTTCCAACTATGTTGTGGGTGGTTTCTAATCGGACCTCCACAACCCAGTAACTGGACTAAGACTGATTGTCAGACTTTTAAGAGCTTCTGAATAAAGTATTGATTGTCAAAGATCTACAAATGACAACCGGGACCAACGGATTTATGTGCTTTTATCCACGAGTCATTTAGCCACGAGCTCCTCTGCCGTTCATCAACATAAAGTAAATAAATGTTATCTAACCCTGTAATAACGTAATGTTTGTTTAAATAGCAATATGGGTTTGACTAGAAGTAAAGTGTATAATTTTCAACCCGCATACATTAGTTTTGTAAAAGATATTAATCATATTTTTTACTAGGTTTTGTCAACGGCTTCGCTCGCCCCCGTCAAGTTTTATTTTTGGCGATAGATGGCGAGCAAGGGATACTGGAAAGCAGTCACCTCCTTCTGCGAAGCAGTGATGCTAACAAAGAAGGAGGTGGAATGCCTGATAGACTTCTGAAAGAGAAGTCAACCTGCATCTTTTAACTAGCCTGTTGGTCAAGTGGTTAGTGACCCTGACTGCTATGCGGGGGTCGTGGGTCCGATTCCCACTCAGGACAAATGTTTGTGGATTAGCACGGTCATTTTTTCTGTGTCTGGGTGTAATTTATCTATAATATGTATGTATTTAGAAACAATCATGTAAGTTGTCTAGTACTCATAACACAAGCTCTGCTTAGCTTGGGACTAGATGGCGTTGTGTGATAGTTGTGGAATATTATATTATCTCACGCACCAGCCGCTGCTCTAGACTCCCAGGTTGTCGGAGACCGCGAGGCAATTTCTGGTTATCGCGTAGGCTTGCTGACGGCGAGTAATGATGACAAGCTCATCGTCCGTCCATGACTAGGTCTGGGTCGACGGTAAGTCGTCTTTCACGCGTCCCGCCGGGGTCAAAAGACTGTCTACAGCATGTCACTGTCCTGGAATGCAAATGGCAGCAGAAAATGGACTGCCAGTCAATACGAGTCTGACAGTCCCTTTTCAGTCCCTTCCTTTTTTGCCATACCTATTATTCGAAACAAATAATTGTAGCAGCTCACAATTTAGGACCCATTAATATTAGTAGTCATTTTTACCCGTGGTGCTCGGCAACTGGGCTTCTCCCAGTTGTAATGTCCATTTGTCCCTATTGGCCTTGTTTTGTTCTGTCTCCTGCTTGCAAGGAGGGAAGCGGAAACATACTTTTCCTTCTCCTCCACTATTCTTTTCTGATTAATATCGTTGCAGGATCTAAGACGGGTAAATTCATTCTCGGGACACGTCGAGCTTCATTGTCTCGGCGCTTTTCTGGTGGTTGTCACTGTTGATTCTGGCTTTCAGGAGTTGCACTGCAACTCCTGAAAGCCAGAATTTGGGAATAGTTTGGTGGGCGGGAGGACTCATTTAACGATTTTTACACCACAAAAAAGGATGTTATGAAAATTTTATTTGTGTGTTTATTTCAGTTTTACTTCGCTGAACCAATTTTGATGTATTTTGTACCTTGAAGATAGTTGTAGGCTACTCGCTTAGACAATTATTTTAAAAACAAACCTACATACAGTTTTGTATAATAACGGAAATATCTGCTAGCACTATACTTACTAATGTACTTTCGCAACTAATTCGTATAAATAACGCTAGTTCCTGAAGATAACATACATTTTGTTGCACACAATGTGTCGATTCATTGTGGTCTCCTTTATTGTAACTGTTTTATTGGACAATGGTAAGTTTAAATATACAGAACTTCGTAGCGACATGTTTTCATTATCATCATTATCAGTCGTAGGACGTCCACTATTGAACATAGGCCTCCCCTTTAGACTTCCAATAAGACCGGTTGGAAGCGGCTTGCATCCAGCGGTCTTCATAACATCTGGAGAGTCTGTCTACCTTGTAGGTGGACGTCCTACGCTGCGGTGGCCGGTGCGTGGTCTTACGGCTCCATCGGCCATTCGGGGGTAGGAGGAACAGAGTGGAAAGTTCCTCACTACCCGGTCAAAAGGAAGGTACCTTCCGACCAGACGGGTGTTGTGTCTGGTGGGCTTTCTGCCCGACATTCTAATTCGAAATTTTCTATGTGTTCCAAGTTCGCTGTTAACTTTGATTGCGCGATGTAGATATTTTTGCATCTTAGTTCCTCCGTCACTTTGTAGATGACACTAGTGTACTTTTTGTAGATCTTAAGGCAGTGCTATATGTCCTGCCCAATGCCATTTCAACTTGCTAATTCTTTGGGCTATGTTAGCAACTTTGGATCATCTAAGAATCTCCTCACTTCTGAGTGAGCAGCATTTTTTGGTGGTACTGTCAGACTCTTACTGACTAAATAAACACTATGTTTCTTCAATTGCCAATGGGTTTAAGATCTCCCCTAATAATATTTCAATATTTTTCAGAAGTATTTGCAGTGGAAAAGACTTCCAGACAGAAACGGTAAGTTACAATAACATAAATATTTTGATATCATTCTTTTCTTTTTAATTTTCTTTTTCTCCTGCATCATGAATACATTTCTACTCATATACGAACGCGTTTTTTTTTTCTTGGTAAAATCATCAAATGAGTCCTCCCACCCCAGACAGGGCAGGAGGGACTGTCAGACTTGGCTGACTAAAATCACGGCTTTGGCGACATACAGCGTTATTTAATTTCTTTCTTTCTTTCGTTATAGTGGTCAATAAATTAACCGCTACGCCGTATTGATATTTACCGACTGGCCTGTATTATTTTGATGGTTAAGTCATCTCATCAGGCATGCAGTTGGCGAGTAATGGGCGACTCACTGTCCGATTATGGACTATGCCCGTTTCGACGGTGCGTCGTGTTCCACACGCGCCTCAAAGAGCTGTCAGCACAATGACGGGGCCCTCTTAAAGGGCCAAAGCCTGCCGGGGTCGCGGGCCTAATGAGCTTGACCCCGGAACGTAAAGGGCTATTGACGGACACCGTGGATTATAGTCAGTACGAGTCTGACCGTGTGAATGGGAGGACTAATTTGATGACTACACAACGTAGAAAAAAAACTAATGCTAGAGGTCACAAATGTTTGTAAGTAATTTACAATGAAAAAACCTCTTTTTCAGGTGTATAGTAATACAAAAGCAGACAGGAGGCAGGGCAGACAGTGGTGAGGGTTCTGATGATGAAGACTACGAGCAACCACAGCCCAAGGCACCTGTAGCTGATCGACTGAAGGATAATAAATATCCTGGATTGAACAGGAAGAATGAAGTTGAGGTAATAGAATATACAGCATCAATAAATTGCTTTAGATAGTCCGTCAGCTAGAATTTTGGAAAATAATCATCATCTGCCTAGCATTTTCCCAACTATATTGTGGTCGGCTTCCAGTCGAACCAGATGCAGCTGAATATCAGTATTTTACATGGAGCAACGACGATATATTACTAGACTCCGCATGCACGATCTAAGGAACAAAAACTATTCTGTCAACTCGCTGAGGTACTACGTAAGCGAGGGGGACGGGGTACTGCGTTGTGATTGGCTAACTCAAGGTCTGTTCTGTCTCAAGGTATGTTTACGGCTCACAGGAGTGCTCGAAATATGACGGATATAAGACTTTTTTCTCTAAGAGCTCTTTAACACGAGCGTCGACGGCTGCAGTTACCTCTGCCGTTGGGAACATGCCGCTCGTGTGTAAGAGCTCTAATGTGTTGACAGACATCGGTCGCCTGTTATTAGGAGTCTAGTAATATTTCGACGTTGACATGGAGCGACTGTCTGACAGACCTCCACAACTAGTAACTGGATAATACGAAACTCCATGGTAAGACTGGTTGTCAGACTTTAAAGCTTCTGACTAATAGTAACGAATTAAAAAAATAATGAACATGTATATTTTCTTTCGTTAAACCAATGCACATTTACAAAGACATGACATCGAAATTAGATAGCTACACTCTCGAAATTTGATGCGTTATCTTTATAACTCGCGGTGACATCACATGCAAGTTAAAAATGTATTATTTGTGACATTTATATAATTCGGAATGGAATACACCCTATGTCCGTCTCTGCACACCTGAAAAGGTATATGCCAAAAAAACTGAAATCTGACGATAACAGCATCATAATGAACATCATATCAACGCATCAAAGCATCGCCCATAGATTTCCAATAGGACCGGTTGGAAGCGGCTTGCATCCAGCGTGATCCTGCAGTCTTCATAAGATCGACTGTCCACCTTGTAAGTGGACGTCTAACGCTGTACTTGCCGGTGCGTGCGCTCCATTCGAGAACCTTACGGCCCCATCGGCCATCAGTTTTGCGTGCTACTTATATGGCCTGCCCACTGTTACTTTAAGTACTGGCCTGTTGGTCTAGTGGTTAGTGACCCTGACTGCTATGCCGGGGGTCGTGGGTTCGATTCCCACCCAGGACAAATGTTTGTGTGATGAGCATGATCATTGTTCTGCGTTTGGGTGTAATTTATCTATATATCTTCTATCTATCTATCTATCTATCTATCTATATCTATATCTTCTATAATAAAACTGTAGAAAAGTTATTTCTGTACATTAAAAAAAATCTCAAAAAATATAGCCAGGGTATCAAAGGACCGCCAATAGAACCCATTTCTAGCATTTTTAGAATTTTTGTCTGTTTGTCTGTTTGTATGTTTATTTGTCCAGGTATCACGTAAAATGTACAAAATTAATGTAGATAACTTTTATACACAACGATTAAGCGTAACTTGGAGAGGAATTTAGTTTTTGTTTCATTGGAATCGGTTCAGTCTTTCAAAAGATATTTGAATTTAAAGTGTTTTAGAAGTAAAATTACGGGTGCACTTTGGTCTCACAATTTGATTCCGTACGTCAGTCGCGCGATCTAACTTCGAATTCGAATACAACGCACGGCAGATGACGTTAAAAGAAAACCTGGAAGAGATGTGTTTAAATTGAATTAACATTATGTATTTTGTTTCATCGCAATCGGTTCACATAATATAAAAAAATATAAATTAATTAAAGCAATATTTAAAGGAATCATAGAGTAGAACAGAATGGAATGGAACGGAATGAGGTGTGGTGTGGTGTGGTGTGGTGTAGTGTGGTGTGGTGTGGTGATTTTTGATTTATCTAAGAAAATTCTAAATACACGGTTTATATGAAAAACGTGGCCTGAAATAAGCGCTTGCAACTAAAAAATACATTGTTAAATTCCGACATCCACGCAAACGAAGTTGCGGGCACAGCTAGTCTATAATATGTATGTATTTAGAAATATATAAGTATTTTTATCAGTTGTCTAGGACCAATAACACAAGCTCTGCTTAGCTTGGGATTAGATGGCGTTGTGTGATAGTTGTGGAATATTATTAACTTGCTAAATCGTTGAGCTAAGTCGGTAACTTTGATTCGTCTACGAAACTCCTTTCTAGTTCATACCAAGATTAAAATAGTATACATCCACAAAATATATTTTTAAGATAAAACAACCCTTTTAAAATCACAATTCTTCCCCTCTACCGATGCGAATAATCACAACGGGGTACAAGAAGCTTAAAAATAGGTCAGTAAGGGTTGAAAACATCCACTTTTAAAACTTCTCACCCCTTAACGATTAAATTATGTATGGGTTTTCAACCCCGTTTTTTGAGTTAATGAAGCTAGAGGGTAGTTAGTTAGGTTAAGCAAGTGGACTGAAGCCGGGGAACGGATGGGTGGGTTTTTAGAGCAGTATGGTGTTTATTCTTTTAATAAAGAAATTCTATGAATAGTCACGTTGTTTTTAAAACTTGTAAGGCAATTATGTGTGTGCTGGGTTGCGGCCGGTGAGTAATGTGTAGCTCGCCATCCAATCAAGAATCTGGTCTGTCTGTGACCTAGTCTATGTCGCAAGTGTGTGATGTCAGCCTTCAGTGTGTCGCACAAGCGTGCATTCGAACTGTGGTGTGTCGCAGTTCAATTTTGTCGCACAAGCTTTCATCGCACTTCCGTTTGTGGCACTAACGTAGTGGAGTGTACTACGCTAAGCGTGCCTCAAGGAGCTCTAAGCCATCTGACGGAGCCCTATAAGGCCACATACCTGCCAGGATCGCGGGATTGTCTAAAAAAGACACCATGGCCCTAGAATGCAACAAGTGCCACTGAAGAAACAGGGTGATTTCGAGTCTGTTAGTTCCTTCCGCTCATCCAAGGTGTGAGCCGTCATTATGATATTTTTACCAAACAAAAAAGGGGTAATTATGTGTAGATTAGTCACAGAGGCGCAGTGGCTGAGACATTTGTTGCCGTGCTGTGTATCGCAGGTTTAATTCTCTTTGTGTTGTATGCAAACGCACCCACACTGCTTTTTTTCATCGTGGTAAAATCATCAAATGAGTCCTCCCACCAAGTGCGGGACGGGAGGGATTGTCAGACTCATACTGACTAAAATCCACGGTGTCCTTCAATAGCTCTTTAGGTTCTAGGGTCACGGTAATGAGATCAGGCCCGCTACCACCCACACTACTGGAGAAATTTCTAATGACGGGCAAAGACTGGCCTCTTCGTCTAGTGTTTAGTCAAAGTCAAAGTCAAATCATTTATTCAAATAGGCCATCAAAAAGGCACTTTTAAACGTCGCATAAATTAAAAATAAGGAAATGGGATGGGATGGGATTGATTCTACACCCATTCGCAAAGGTAGGTTGTATGAAGAAGAATGGGCAAGAAACTCCATACTTACTCTTTTTTAAATTGTTTTACAATATTTTTTTACATCATTTGAAAAAATAATGTAAAAGGAATGTACCTTGAAAATCTAGACTAAACATGATTAAATAAGAAATAAAAAAAATAGCAAAAAGGTACATGGTGTTCACATTTTAACAAAATATTGCAATTACAGCTATTTTACAAACAATATATGGAGTGTGTGAGCATTAAAATTTCAACCAGCTTGATTCTGTTTAAGCCCTACATTGTACTATGGAGCAGGACCAGCATGTTTCCAAACATTTTTATCTTGAATATAGTCTTCTAATTTATAATAAGCTTGTTTACTGAGTGTATTTTTTATATAACTTTTAAATTTCCTTTCATTTAGAGTTAAAATTTCGCTAGGTATTTTATTATAACATTTAACACAGTACCCCATAAAAGATTTTTGGACTTTAGACAATCTAAAACAAGGTTGATCAATTTTGTCTTTATTTCTAGTATTAAAATTATGTCTGTCGCTTATTTTTTTAAAAAGATGAAGATTTTTCCTAACATACATTATATTTTCATAAATAAATTGACAAGGCACTGTCATTATGTTAATCTTTTTAAATAGTTCCCTAAGAGATTCGCGACGACGTAGATTGTAAATTGCTCTGACAGCTCTTTTTTGCAAAATGAAAATGGATTCAATGTCAGCTGCCCGGCCCCACAGTAGAATGCCATAAGACATTATGCTGTGGAAGTAGCTAAAGCAGGGTTTTTCAACCTTTTTCATGGCACGACCCCTTTAGCATGAAGAAATATTTCGCGACCCCCCTACCCGTTGGATTTTTTTACATGTATTTATTTTGTGACAAATAAATATTCAATCCAAAACAGTTACTCATCTTCATCGCGCATTCGCTTAAGTTTTTTTTTTTACGTGGTAAAATCATCATATTAGTCCTCCCTCCCCGGGCAGGGGGGGGGGGGACGACTGTCAGACTCATACTGACTAAAATCCACGGTGTCCTACAATAGCCCTTTATGTTCCGGGGTCACGGTAATTAAATGTGGCACTCTAGATTGGGGCCTCGTTATCATGCTGATGCTGTTTGACGCGCGCGTGGCCATGGTCGGACAGCGAATTGCCGCCCGCGCAGAAAATCTCTAGCCAACGAAGGCGCGGACACGCGCATCTACGGTGGCCGGAGATCGTCTGCCGAGTTCTGACGCCATGGGCGTCTACCACTGTGGCTGGGGTGGAGGGAGGACGCTATCCTCTTCTTCACGCGGTCCACCTCCTCCTTCGCAAGCATGACTGCTTCGCAGAAGGAGGCGACCGCTTCCCACTCCGTCTCGCCCCGCAGCATGGCATCGACCAACTACGGGCGCGAGAGGTCTCCGCCTATCGCCGTCCTGAGGACACAGCAGCCTAGTGCTCTGCCCAAGATGGGCAGTCCCGCACAGTATACTCCACCGTGTCCTCTGGGCTATCCTCGCAGTGATGATACCCAGGTGTTTTCTCCTCTCTCATCAGACATAGGTACCTTCAGAGACGTTCGTGTCGGGTGAGGACCTGCGTCATGCGGTAGGTAAGGACGCAAAGAGGGGTCTTACCGCCACGATTGCGGCGTGCCTGATTCACGTACATTTAGCATAGATTTGATACAAGATGCGCATTGTGATGCTCGATTGTTCTCCCTCACCAACGAAATGCTCGAATTTGTAAGGCTACATTACAGGTGAATGCTCGAATTTGTAACGTTATATTACAGGTGAATGCTCGCGGTGAGGGAGCGCCTTAATATATATTTTTAAACTCAATTGTTTTTATTAATGCAGTAGCTTTTCCAACCTTTTACAACTCCCCTATAGAAGCTTCGCGACCCCCCTGAAGAAGCTTCGCGACCCCCCAGGGGGTCGCGACCCACAGGTTGAAAAACCCTGAGCTAAAGTATACCATACGCGCAGTTTCAACGTTTGTTAACTGTCTTATCTTTCTAACAGCGTAAGCGGCTGAGCTTAATCGCCCCGCAAGAGATGCTATATGGGGGCCCCATTGCAATTTATCGTCTAGCGTGATTCCCAGGAAAACAGTCTGATTAACAAATTCCAGTTTTTCTCCGTTCAATTTAATGTCACATTCGCTACTTCTAACATTTGGTAAAGTAAATCTCATACATTTTGTTTTTTTTTCATTGAGTACCAGATTATTCAATGTAAACCAATTTTGAACCTGATGAATAGAGTCATTTATCTCATTTAAGTTTTGTGAACGTCGGTCTATTATAAAAATTAACGAGGTATCATCTGCAAATAACACCATCTTTGACTGATTTTTAAGTAAGTGAGGTAAATCATTAATATAAACTAAGAAGAGGAATGGACCCAAAATCGAACCTTGCGGAACGCCCATTGTCATTTTGGACCCTAACGAGTTCATACCGTTTACTTGAACTTTTACCTTTCTATCTTTCAAGTATGATCTGAGTAAATCAAGAGCAGTATTTTTTATTCCGTAATGCTCCAGCTTCAGCAGAAGGGTTTCATGGTCAACGCAATCGAACGCCTTTGAGAGGTCGCAAAAGATTCCAATGGCATCCTGTGCTTCCTCCCAGGGGCCTTACCACAAGCTCTTAACGCGATCTATTTTATGACCTAAACTAAACTTTTCTTCTAATTCTTACCATAACAACAGCTCAACGTTCAATCTAGTAGGCCATGCAATCTGACAGCGACTGTGCCAAACTGAGTTGCAAGTTTTGGTTTCATTCATTCAATTTTGTACTGGTTTGGTACCATGACGTCTTCTATCAACTCAACTGAAACGCTCAAACTGTCAAAATAAGCAATCCAATAAAAGTTACTATTTCTTTAACATAAACTGAAACGTTTGATGAATTATTGATGAATATCAAGTTTTTTAGAGGATTTTATACAATAATCAATGTAATTTTACTTTAATCTTTTTTTTTATAGTTATAATACCTATCCTACATACATTTTTTCAACCGCATTTGGTTTTTCTAATAGTCTAATGATTTATTGTTATTGAGTTTCTGAACGTAAGAGGCTCCAGTTTCGCGGTCAGTTGTACCCCTTCAATAACCATGATGCCGAATTCATTAGACGTTACCAGTCTATCCAAAGAAACAAAGTCTGTCAAAGTAATTTGAAACGTTTTTGGTGAAAAAGAGACAACGCTATTTAATATCAGCGTTGTCTCTTTCTTACTAAAAACGTTTCAGCTACAAATTGCGATCTTTCATTCACTTATAAACAATCCAAATATCGCTGAGCGTATTGGACGTCAGGGTACGACTTTTAGCGTTGCAGTTCATGAACTCAAACTGAAATGTCTTCCTTTTTAATCGTTTTGAATTAGTTGGTGGTAGGCCTGCAGGAGTTAAAAAATGTTCTTAAGTAGGGTTACACCGGCGTTAGTTGTACAACGTCCTTTGGTGAAACCGTACTGTTGTTCATGAAAGATGGAATTTTTATTAAAGTGACGTAACATTTGAGTAAGCATCAACTTTTCAAACACCTTACTGAAGACTGGCAAAATTGATACAGGTCTATAATTGTTTGGTTCCTTGCTATCACCTGATTTGAAGAGAGGGACTACTTTACTGTCTTTCATAAGATCTGGAAAGACCCTGACTGCTATGCCGGGGGTCGTGGGTTCGATTCCAACCCAGGACAAATGTGTATGTGATGAGCATGATCATTTGTTCTGTATCTGGGTGTAATTTATTTATAATACGTATGTATTTAGAAATAAATAAGTATGTTTATCAGTTGTCTAATACCCATCAGCTTAGCTGGGGACTAGATGACGTTGTGTTTTAGTTGTGGAATATTATTATTGTTAAAAAAAACCTGTGTTTTGTTATTTTTTACTCTATTTTGGAAAAACTATCTCTAGAGATTTTTAAACATTAAAATATTGTTTTTTTAAAGTTTCTGCTTGTTCTTTCAGACCGTTCCTTCAGATCTCTTAAAATACAAGATACCAAACAAAGTGATGTTCCGTCGTCTGCGAATGAAGAGTCGACTGCAAAGAAATAATTTTGATATGTGAAGACACTTAATAACCGGATTGATGGAATAACTGAATTAGAATTTATGTCAATTTTAGTTAATCTATACTAATATTATAATGATAAAGTTAAAATTTAATCATATATTTTGTGTTTTTTGAAAGACTAGCGGCGCGTCCCGGCTTCGCACGGGTGGAGGACTCGGTCTAAAACCCGGTTACAAACACAACAAAAAAATAATTATCCGAATCGATCTAGCCGTTTTCATGTTATGTCGTGACAACGAAAAACGGGTTTCATTTTTATATTTATATATAGATTTTTGCATTATTGGGCTAGATAAAATCGACCACTTACGGTGCCTTTCCACCAGCGATATGCTATGTAGCTGTGCGACGAGAATGTAAAAGCTGAGCTACGAAACTGGTGACTGTTTCCACTGATGCTACGCTATGTAGCTGCGCGAGTAAACGTGACGGTTCGCACCGGAGACCGCGACAGGAGACCGCGACAGGAGACCGCGACAGGAGACCGTGACAGTACTTAAAATTAGGCAATGTTTGCGCGGCAGTTCGCGAGCGAGACAGCGGCAGGAGACAGGGGTGCGTTTAAGTCAACCATCCAGTTTAAAATTTATACGGACTAAACGTTAAACACCCCGTTCAAGTACACCAAGAGGTGAAAAAATATACTGACTAAAATTTAATATGCCCCGTTCTTGGTCGTCCGCTGGTATAAGTTTTTGCCCACTAGGATAAATCTTAGCTTTTTACCTCGCTAAATTTTATCCTGCTGTCAGATTGACTTTGACATGGAGCTGTTTGCTCAATTCGCTCTCTAGAAACAAATATTTGTAACAAGTACTTATTTTATCACCTCCGTGAACTTTATTTGTGTGTGACAAGTAAATAAGATTTGAAAAAAATGAGAATAATTAATAACAAGCTGAGCTGTCAATGGAATTTGACAGTTAAACCTATGACTCCGTTCAGCGAACTCTCGTTGGTTTAATTTTTATCTGGATGGTTGACTTAAACGCACCCCAGATACGGTAGCAACCTTCGGTCACGGTCTCCTGTCGCGGTCTCACTCGCGAACCGGCCGGCACCTTAAGATACTTTGAAGATGTGCCGCCGCAAAGTAGAGAGCTGCGCTAAGAAGATGCGCAGCTCGAGCGCAACAACAGCGGGCAATAGCAAACGCTGAGCGATTCCGATTCTGCAACGGATCACCGACGACCGATTCGTCGTAGGACGTTTCGTCGACAGGACAGGTCTATTGATGAAACGAATCGTCCTGTCGGCGAATAGTCCTCAGGTGAAAGGGTCTATCGATGAACCGGGCATAAATGAATCGTCGTATCGCCGAAAAGTCCAAAGGTGAAAGAGTCTATCGATGAAACGACCATAAGTGAATCGTCCTGTCGACGAAACGTCCAATCCGATCAAATCAAAACCGGTCGTTGGTGAATCGTTGCAGAATCAGCGATTCCAGTAGCAGTGAAACACTTTATTTGTTTTTCTTAGTTGCGAAATAAAACCACAACAACATCGTTATACATTTTATTAATAATAATAAAATCAAAATGCAATACTAAACAGTAATTCATTATTTATTTACAATCACAAACTCAACTGTGTATTTTATATCTAGCATTTTTGCTTTTCGTTACATTTCAAAGGTGTATTCCCATCCAATACCAAGATCTAATACCATTTGGTATTAGTTTATTTCCCAATTTATTTTCTATTCGCAACGAGTACCAAATTTTAAAACCAATACCAAAAACAAGTTTTGAAGAAATTAGGTACATTCAGGTCGAGGAATTAAAAAATGCTTTGAGTAATTTTAATTAAGGCATAACAATGATTTGCTACAGTTTCAAAGAACACCGACGATATCTTAAAAAGCCCGCTCAACGACGATATATTACTAGACTCCTAATAACAGGTGACCGATGTCTGTCAACACATTAGACAAAAAAGTCTTATATCCGTCTTATTTCGAGCACTCCTGTGAGCCGTTAACATACCTTGAGACAGAACAGACCTTGAGTTAGCCAATCACAAACCAGTACCCCGTCCCCCTCGCTTACGTAGTACATCAGCGAGTTGACAGAATAGTTTTTGTTCCTTAGATCGTGCATGCGGAGTCTAATAATATATCGTCATTGAGCCTGCTATACCATTTATGTCCAAACCTAAAAGGTAGCTGGGCTTCTATTTCTGTTTGCAAGGTTTAAAGTAACCTAACACGAAGGGAATCCATCCCCTTCGAACCTAACCTGTCCGAGTTGGAGGGCGCCAAGTCCCGAGCTCGCTTCTCTTACTTTGATAGTATGTAACTTGTGAGTGTACAAGAAGTCAAGTTTTGGTATTCGTTAGTAACAGACTTTTAAAAAAAAATGTGGGTACTCGTTTGGAAAAGAAACAAATTAGGAAATAAACTAATACCAAATGGTATTAGCTTTTGGTATTGGATGGGAATAGATCATTTCAAAATACTAAATAAATAAATTATCAAACCAGGCTCCAATAATAATAAATAATTAATTAATTGTCTTATGTTCGTTCTTAGAGTTCAGGGGCTTTTGGTATTGGATAGGTATAGATCATTTTAAATGCTAAATAAATTAATTATAAACCACTCCATAGATTTTGTCTTATGTTTATTTTTAGGGTTTCGTACCCAAAGAGTGAAACGGGTCCCTAGTACTAAGGACTTCGCTTCGTCCGCTCGTCTGTCACCAGGCCAATGACATCATAAATAAAAAGAGGTAGATGTCGCACTAGCACGCACAAATTGTTGAGGACAAAGTAATACAATTGTTGCAGTTTGATATCTGCTATATCTTTCTATCTTATACGTTCCGCATTATCTATCGTTGTCGTAGTTTTAAATTACTTAATAGCAAATTAAATAAAACAGATGTAAGATCCTGTTATTGGGTAAAATACTTAAAGGTTTAATTATAAGAGGCTATATTTTTTATTCAATTTGATAGTTTTTGAACTCGATAACAAAATACTCATCAGAAATAGTTAATGTAACTAATGAGACACAATTACACAAACTGCTTAGAATTTTAACAAGAGCCTTGGATTTGACATAAAATTGCAAAATATCTTCAGAACCATCATAATTACCTAAAACTAAAATAACCCAAACGTTTTCTATACATTGAATGTACATAAAACACTTTTATTCCACACACAATGTATGCACTGTCAACTTTTCAAAGTACAGACATTCCAATACTTTTACATTTACATAAATACTTAAAAATTATGTATAAAATATTTCAAATGTACCTACAGTATATTTATCTAGCGATCTTTTAACAGTTTTTAAATATATTTCTTAATATTATTTTTTCAACCTAGATCGTATTTTGAATGTATAGTATGACAAACGTACAATGTACACAAAACGTAAAACTGACATTGTAGACATTTTGTGTGGTGATTTAAAAGATTTTTCTGTTGTTGATTATCCAACTAGCCATTATCTATTTTGGTCGCGGGACTTATACCATCACCGTGACCCCGGAACATAAAGGGCTATTGAAGGACACCGTGGATTTTAGTCAGTACAAGTCTGACAGTCCCTCCCGCCCTGCCCGGGATGGGAGGCCTCATCTGATGATTTTACCACGTAAAAAAAAAAGCCGTTATCTATTTTGGTAAGTTATTCAGTGTCTTCTGTAAACACGTCGAACTTAGACATTTTATCAGCAATAAAAACGACTAAAATGGATTGTCCCTACGCTAAAAAAATTATCAAGTCTATTGGGAATCATAGTAGAAATACAATGGCGACAATTGCTAGTTTTAAAATACAATACTGGCATCAATGAAAGAAAGAAAGAAGAAAGAAAGAAAGGAAAACACGTTTTTATTGGCAAAGATACGTTGTCATACAAATCTTAAAAAGTGTTATGGCAAGGTCATTGTGCCACGTAAAAAAGACAGTTTGTACATGTCAGGTCATACTATACATCAAATTATTTAAATGTTGGCAGTATTTTAAAACCCCTCGTAATTCCAAGTGCATGTTATCCTATTAATTGATACTTGTTTTTCCTTTTTCACCTGTGTGAAAAAGCAAATATTTTTATTCTGATTGACCCATATGGTCTCAGACAAAAAACGTCGTATGGTTTAAGACTTGTTCGATGTAACGAATTTCAAAAATCTGGGCCAGCATTTTACAGTATATTTTGACTAACATGCATTGATTTTACAGATATTTTGATAACATGCATGCGGAATGGTTCTATATTCAAGTTTTAGCTGCAAATGAATGACACATTAAAAATTTGTATATCGTTGGCACATTAGTGTTTAACCGTGGAAAAAAATTTAAACTTGGCAATTATTTTTGGTTAACATAATTGAAATTGGTTCCTTTTATGTTTGCATCTAATATTAGTTCTGGCGTTGTTTTAATTCAGTTGTAGTTGTCCGAAACAAAACTGTTTAGCTGATCTATGCCGGCAGGTATTACAGTTCCTTCAGACAGGTCCTCCCTCATCTTTGTTCTGGGTAGTAGATGGTGCTTAAAAATACTCCAAACAAAGATGTTTTTTTTTTTAATTGAATCCACGGCTATTATGGGTTAGTTTAGAAAAACCAAAACAAACTCCAATACTCTGAGCCATTTTATTAAATGTATCCCATATCCATTATGAGAGTGGTGAGGTTACAGTTTGAAATAGTTCAGCCAAATCAGCAATTGGTACCTATGTTAAACTACGGTCGAGGCATCGACCCCAAGACTTGGAAATCAACCAAAATTTTTAGTGATGCCAAGTAGAAACTAAAACAAAGAGAAACCTCTTGAAAACCATATCATTTGCAGCTCCCATGTGTACCACAAATACCATCACAACAAATAGTAAAACTATATACCTCCATATATAATAAGAAACCACAGTTTTATTTTGTATTTACTTTGTCTAAAAATAAACTATTTCTAACTACGTGCATATTTTTTTTCTTATAAATTCGTTGCCGGTTCATACTGGTAATAGCTATTTTTTATCTTGGACACATCGAAATAAATGATGTATTGCACTGTCATGAATGTCAGATTGACTTAAATTACATTTCTCGACATTTTAGGTAGGCCATTAACTTACAATTATAATGTAAACATTCACAAATGAATGTTTTTGGCCTCTCTATGAGTTATTTGTCAGATTTTCTATGCCCCCTTGACAGGTAACTCACGTAACCCCTTACAGGCAGAATAAGCAATGTAATAGTTTTTTTTTACCCTATTTTATAGCCAAATATTGTCATACTGGTAGTCATTTCTCAGCTTCATCACCGGGGTAGTTCCGGGGACCCGCGAAAATCTGATAAACCAGTCTTACCAAGCCGTATGTATTACCCAGTAAACTGTTTGTGGAGGGCCCTGAAGGCAGTCGCTGCATATACCTCCTGAGGTTTACCCCTCCGCCCACGCCCTCTTCCACAAAAGATTTACTCTCGTTGATAAAAAGGCATTACCTCTAGAAATGCATGACGTCACGCCTCTGCAATTGCTATTACTGTACAATATTCATTTTTCGGGTTTCGCCTTCAAAACGTCAACACGGAACCCTCCACCAGGATCATTTTCTTTTGCTTTGTCTGTCCGGCTGTTCTAGATCCACCCGACACGACGCCACGACCGCGCCTCGACACACTGTGAATATACACACAAAATTGCCGCAAACTGAATTTCTGCCGCATACGTTCGGCCTTTCTGGTGTGTCATTATCAGCCGAATACGTTGGAACGTTAAATCCGCCGCGGCCCTTCGGTCCACCGTCGGCTAGTTTGTGTTTAGACATTACCCCCTGTATCCGATCAGAAGACACTTTTAGACTTGGAAATCGCAACCGAAGCAAGGCAACGATGCTCACCCGCACAGGGGCAGGGAGGCGGATCCTAGGATAAGGAAAGAACCATACAGCAGTCTAAAAACTATGCAAACATTACACACATAATAGAAACGGTCTTACAAGCAAAACCACACACCAAAAAACCTTTAAAAAACTTCACCCCTTTATCACATTTTAATTTGAGGTTGTGAAAGTCACAATCCACTCCCACTGAGTTTTGATTTTCACTTCTAAGTGTGGTCAAAGTTATATGGGACAGATGTGGTGTGTGGTGTAACTGCGAACATGGATCACTTAATAATTGTCATTTAACAGAAGGTACAGTACATCCACGGCTAACACCTCAAGCTATTACAAATTCCAGTTTGACTGGTCTCGCTTCGTACGAATTTTACACACAATGAAAGTCAGTAATATGGTTCGCGTTAGCTTATTGTGTCGCCTGTTTACCAGATCCACTGCTGTTCTGGAGTACAGACCGAGACCTCTAAAATCGAACCGAAAGTCAAAATTCCGAAATCCGCATCATTCGAGTATACACTATTTACTCCAGAGAGCATAAAATGTGAGTCTCAAACAAAGTCGTAGAATAAAATCTAGAGTATGAGTCTAAAATCCAGAGCTCGGATTTTGAACGATTCGACATCCGTTAATCCATAAGTCTCCGCAATCTGCCCATCCAATTTAATCACACTTTTAGTGAATAATCTCTAAAGTCACTTTTCTAGGCCATTTCAGTGGTAAAACCACGTGCTTTCACGTAAGGCTACGCAACTCTTTGCCGTGTTTTCTTTCTACTCGTTCCATTAACACGTAGATGTGGTTTTCTTCTTGCGATCGACAGAATCTGAAAATAAATTTACTATCAAATATTTCTTAAATAAAAAAAAGGAAAGAGTGAAGATGAACATGGACAGTGGACAGCGGCCCAGTGAAGGAATACTTCTTGTATTAATTCCTGCTTGCTGTGATTTCAAAGGTTCATTTGAAGCGGCAAGTTACATTAAACACACATAATGCTAGCAGTGGTGGCCCAGTTGTATCGGTTCCCGACTTAGAGTGTGGTCGTGGATTCGAAACCCCGCTTGGCGCCTTACTTGTGTAATTTATTTACGCACCCACTGCTCTCAAAACCGGTTCAGGAAAACATCGTGTGGAGGAAACCGGCATATCCTTAGAACAATATCCAAATTCGAAGACATGTGACATGCAATCGCACTGGGCCCGCTTGGCATGGTGGATTATGAGCCACTCTCTCTCACAAGGACGAGGAGGACTGTGTCCAGCATGTTGAGGAACGTTCTCGGCTGATGATGATATGATGAACACAATAATAAGCCATTATACGGGAAACACGACCCCTCGTATTAATCCGTTATAAAATCATGAACAGTAGGTCCTAGAATCGTCCTGAGGTACACTCAACTATGCTAGCGCCTGAGGACGCATGGCACGCGAGGGGCGCGGGGGACGCGGGGCGCGGAGGGGGGGCCGCGCCGCCGCCGATGCTACGACCGCGGAGCTCCTTCAACTCAACGCTGCTGCTGGGGATGCTGAGGGAAAACTGGGGGAATAGGATATAGTCAAAAGCTTTGTTTAAGACCAAGACGAATTAAATGAAATAAGCGAGTCACGTCGCTATTATTAACGTAAAAAGAGCAACTTGCGTGGTTACAACCACTATTAGAAACCCAATTTGAACTGGAATCACTGCTGACCAATCTTGCCTCTCAGGTTTTTGTGTTTTTGGTTGGCACGACCGAATCGTGTTCCAACGGTTTTGCGACCAAAGTTTTTGACAATGAAATCACAGCTAGTCGTGGCTGAATAGTCCCTAATAAAAAGTTCATATCACTTTAAACATTTTTCAGTGGCAGTAATAAATATCTTGGGGTACAAAGTTGTTAACGTATTAATCTATTTATAGAACTACATAAAAAAGTAGTAAATACTGATTTTAAATCACTATGGGCCCTTTTTAAACATTTCTTATTCAACAGGGGTTATCTAGAAGTAGCTGGAAAGGCACATGAGTGGCTGGAGAGCACCTGGAACAGCCAGGTATTAGCACTGTCCTGCTTGAGGAACCACACTCCAAGCGCTGTTCTTAACTCCTGAAGAAATTATAGAAGAATTTAACTACAATACACTCTTTTCAACCAACAAATAGAATATGTATCATCTTTAGATCCTTGCAGGGCAAAATATTCACGGAAATTTATTTGAAGAATTTATTAGAACCTGTATAAAGTTATTTTTATGTGTAGGAGACCAGGTGTAATGAAGGTGGAATGAGGCGGAAAGGAGTATGTTAAGGTGGGTGGTTCACGCCGGAGGGACGGATCATGACGCATGAAATGTCCTCACACTCGGGAATGCCGCTCATATATTGAGGGCCTCCGTCGGTCGCGGTCTCCTGTCTTTGTCGCTTAGGAATCCGTAGCAGGTAGGCCGCTCGGTAGAGTCTGCCCTACCCATGGGAAGAAGACGGGAGTTCATGTTAATGTAGTGTAATAAGAAACTGGTCAATTTTTGCTTACCTGTCCCTCCCTTGCGTAGCATTCTTCCTCGTATTCCACAGAACTTACTATTGCGACCAAACGCTCGAGCCAACCGCCACAGAGGCGAGTAACGCTACACCACCAGAAAGAAATATATTATATAGATTCTGATCCACAACCGTCATGGTAAAACACGTTCACATTCGAGCACACGGGCTAGCGCGGCGCCCCTCCGAATGAGCCAAATGCTCGTTAACTATGGACGTGCATCGGAGTTGTTCAGGCAAAAAACATTGCTAGGCTCGGTACGAGTGTCTTTCGCGGTCTCTACATGGAGCGCTACAAAGTGCTTTTATTCGGGTCGACCGCTCGCGAGCGGACATGTCGGAATGCCGCGCGAGTCTGTGCGTCCATTGTGGACGTGGCTTTGGATTTCACCACGGCTAGCACGTATAATCTCAACGTCCTGGACACTTCAAAGAACTTAGACGTTCCTCTGAAATTATAAAAATAATTAGATTATATTATTAGCTTTTTGTAATTATAAAGGTGGTCACACAAGGTTTCAGTAATGTAAGTGCTAGCACACGAAGATTGTGAGTGAAGAGCGATCAAGAAGTTGGGAATAAAACTTTCTGAGTTTCCAATACACTTTATTCAGAAAGTACAAGGTCTCCTTACTCAGACGCCCCCCCGCGAGACGCAATACGACTGTTCAATTATTGGCGCAGAGCTAAGGAGTGGATTTTTCCTGTAGGGGCGTGTGTGTTTGTATTTAGATCGCTAGAGCCTTGGGTACTTTAAGTCAAGATTGATAAGTTTTTTCTAGTCAAGGGAGTGCTTCACGGTTGATCACATCATCCACTTACCATCAGGGAGAGACAGCGGTTTTTTTTTCTTTTAAACGCGAGCCTGTCCGATATTAAAAATGATGACACCTTAATGGAGGGATTACGTCTTACACTTCCTTAATTTAGGCGTTTTCTGAAAGATCTAGCTCCTTTTCTAAGGATTTTTCAATTAGACAGTTGTCTAGAGCTTTGCAGATTTAACCGGGGTCTTAGCGACCAACACTAAATATCTTAGATTCAAGGCTGGTAACAGTTTTTTAGCTGAATGCAAAAATCCTCCTATGATGTCCTACTGTACTGGGGCCTTCTCTCTATGAGAAGAAGACGTGTGCTTTTTTAGTGTGCTTAAATCCATCATGCAGCCTAATGGATCGGTAGATATTACATGTATTCGAATTTTTGGTCATAGGACATTTACCGCTCCTACCGATTTTTCCATAACCGTTTGAGAGCACAGTAGTGATGAAATAATTACACTCTCAAAAACTCGTAAGTCAGGACCGTTAAAACTGGGCCATCCAGCTCTTCCACTGAGTTGAACATCAATAATTTTGTTAGCACTATAATATCATCATCATCTCAGCATAGGACGTCCACTGCTGAACATAGGCCTCACTCTCCTTAGATCCCACATATTAACGGTTGAAAGCGACTGCAGCCAGTGTCTCCGCGACCTTTATGTTGTCTGTCCACTACACACTGGTCATCATAGCCTATAAATGTTTCCACTGTCGGGACACGCCTCCTCTCTTGAGAGAGGGAGTGGGCCATAATCCACTCGCGGACGGGCCCAGTGGGGTTGGTAGATGTCAACATGTCTTCGTATTTTTGGTTCTAGGACATGCCGGTTTCCTCACGATGTTTTCCTTCACGTTTTGAGAGCAGTGGTGATGGAAATTAAATTACACAAAGTAATGTGGCCTGGCTAGGTTCGAAACCACGACCTACAGCTCGCGTAAGTCGAGGCCGATACCGCTGGGCCACCACAGCTTACACTGCACCATTGAATTAATTAAACTTACCAATATTCTGAAAAACTCCCAAGAGGATTCGCACTTGCATCCTTACAGTCCCTGTGCAGACATCTCCCGTATTTTCCACATTTATCGTAAAGGATCTGGATGACGCCCTTCTCTGAAGCTCCAGGATAGCAAGGGATGATCTTGTCTCTCCAGGGACTGCCTTTCCACGTGTTGCTAGGCCGTAACCTGGAGATTTAGATCTGGATTAATTTAGATGTTACTGCAGGATAGTTCTGAGGTATCCCTCTTCTAAAAAGTGGTACTGAGTTATAGCCATGTTAGATCTTAGATTAATAGATCTACGAGGTTAGCTCCCGTTGTCGTAGAGAGATCAGATTATGGGGTTGATATTTATCTGACTTTTGGAACTAGTTATGTTCGTTGTGTGGGCTTATCTATCCTGTTGTTATTGAATTCGCCGGTTTAAGAGTACATGAAAAACATCTGTGTTTCATTAATAATACTCACTCTTAAGCTCTGGCTGTCTGACAAAATAATGCTACTTTTACATTGGCCAAACGGGAGAAATCAGCATCCATAAGAGATCGAGGAAAACTTTCTTATGAACCTTTAGCTTTTCTTTTTGTATGATAATTTTGGCGTTTTTTATTTTTTTGGTCAAGTGTGAGCTGTCCCCAGGAAATGAGTGAAATTGACCAAATTTTTTTTTTGAATTGCTGTTTTACTCTATTTCGTGTACGGAGCATTCATTGTCTCGGACGGAAAACGGCCGAATCGAAAGTCAACATGCAACATAATTTGGGGAAAAATTCTTGTATGGTTACCTAGAGTCTAACCGTCCCCCAATCTGGTCAGATTACAGTCCCTCTGCACTCTATGCGTCCAAAATGGTGGACTCCATGAGGAACGCGTAGTCCCCGCGCGGACTCTCCTCACGCCCTCCTTCGGAAGAGGAGACCAGCGCCGGAGGGGACGCGCTTAGTAGGACATGTGCACCCACCATTTTCTGGTAAAATGTCAATGTTAGAATCCTGAAAGGGTAAACAAATTATTTAGCCGTTTTTGAAGGACACAATTACAGATATTATAGAAAACTGGATTAAAACACGATACAAGCCATACTGACCTATTTAAGTAGTGCAAGCTTAGCTAGTGTATAGGCCATCATAAAGCAACCGTGGGTGAAACCATCATCTGCCACGGTAAAAGCAATTGTAGATGCCTGTGGTAAGTAATATGGACGGCTAGTTGAAATGGCCATGCCATCCTTCATCATCACCATCAATCTCCTCAGCCCTAGGACGGTCCACTGCTGAACATAGCTCCTCTTTTGCTCTCCCCAAAGTACCGTTTGGAGGCCATCAGTGACCCACCTTTGCCTTTTTTTTTTGTTTACCGTAATAAAACATTGAATGTCCCCAAGGCAGGATTTGATGGGACTGTCAGATTTCTAGTGACTAAATCCACTGCTCCTCAATAGCGGCTTTACGTCCGGGGTCATGATAATTCGTTAGCCTCGACCGACTTCCCTGTCTTCGGAAAAACATGAGAAATCTAGCCGTCATGAGGCACGCTATTTATCTTACGAAAACATGAGAAATCTAGGCACGATAGTGTGCCATCTTTGATAGCTATTATGATAGGTACACAATTGTGTCCGTGGAGCGTCAATCACGTGATCCCTTTGGTGGGTCATGGGATGTACTTTGGCCCCATGATAGATGACTTTCGTGGGCCCTCGTGACTCATTCTTGTAATTCTTTGTCCACATTAAACTTACTTACCCTAAAAGAAGGGACATGGTAGATCCGCCATTGAGTTTACTAATGTATCGGTTCTGCGCCGCTTAAGTCCGCCCGCGCTCTTTCTAGGCATCACCGTAACGCTCCACCGTAGGAAGGCTGCTAAGTTAGCAGTGTATGAGAAAAAATGATCAGTGTGAAGCACCACCAGCTTACCGCCCACTATACGAGTGGAGGTTGCCTGAAATGGAATTATGGAGTTATTTTGAGTATGGTATGATAGCTCGTCAGATTTTCTTTGCGGTACTGAATGCGGTTCATTTCAATAACTACGAGATTTAATTACGATGAACAACCGTTGACGTTACAATAGAACATAACTGTAAAGCTAGTTATGTTCTATTGTGACCTCAACGTTTTCACCTTATTCGTATTAGGCTTACGGTTCCTTCAGTGGAGAAGAGATGTGGATTTCAAAGCCATGAGTTTGAGGAATTGCTCGCCCCGCTCTGCCCTCCGCTAAGCCGAAGTGGCACCGCAGGCTTATCTTGTAGCATTTGCTCGCCCATAATGTCATCAAGGTAAAAACCGTGAATTTACATAATATAAACACAATTACAAAAAATATTAAATAAGTCTCAGATGACTGGTAAAAATGTGGACAAATTATGGAAAACGAAATAATAGTATAATGTTGTATCAAAAGAATTAGAAAATATCCAGCCTTTTCATTATCATCGTCGACAAATATTGCATTCACAATATTTCTTACCTCGGCTAAGGGGCCAGAGCCTTGCCTCAAGAAGGTGCCCGTGATGACCAGAACAGAGTTGCACCACACCTAAACTGATTTGTCAGGGCTTGGTTTCGTGCCTACAGACGTGGGTGCTGGTAGACTGTAAGAAGGAGTAAGTATGCCTCGTTATTATATTATTTATCTATTCCATAGCAATAAGAAAGTATTCTTTGACCTTGACATTATACCGAGAGAGCTTGTTTCAAGGTTGACTTTTTTTTTGACTCGTAGTATCATCCCATGAGTCCTCCCCATCAGGGCAGGGCAAGAGGGACTGTCAAACGTTGTACTAACCTATTAATTTCAATAAGCCTCTAATCTTCCAGGGTCACGGTTACTGATGAGACAGTGCCGCGACCCTGGCAGGCTTCGGCCGCTCTTTTGAGGCCGCCTATGAGTCACGACCGCGCCTTCAACCGGGCATGGTCCATGATCACCCATTACTCACCACCCAAGCCCCGTTCGGAATTACCTTGTTGAGGACACAGTCTTTCATTGTCACAGTTCCCGAAACAAACTAGAGAATGCATGTATTGTACATTTCCATCGGATGCGTTATAGTATTGTGTACTCAAAAATACCATCTCGCGCACCGATGGCTAGTGTCCTCGTGTGTTTCAGAAATGGTTTCTACCATAAAAATGGAAACTTACCAACTCCGTAAGGCTAGAACCTCGCCATAACGAACCGAGTAAAGACACCAGTCTGTAAGGCAGCTAGCACGTACAGGCCAGATCTCTATAGTAGCGGGTTCAGGAGCTTGAAGAGGCGAGTTGGTTGAGATGTTGATACCTGGAACAGAGCAAATAGTTTCTGCTTATTAGGTCACTGAAGTAAAACA
>CM052984.1:6697250-6820734 GCA_028554685.1 Agrotis ipsilon | reverse complement strand
CAAGCCACACAGGCCATTCTTCTGAGTTTAACGATCTTGCCCGAGGGCTGGTCGTGGATAGGTGGACCATCTGTCATAGCGAGTTTTTTTCGTGTCTCGGAAAGCACGTAAAACTGTTGGATCCAGGTTGTACATTTGTGGATATTTACAGTCGTGACTATTAGTCAGAGCTCTTAAAACAGTATTACCCAGTCCACTGGGTAGTGACGTACGATAGGCGTTCCGTATAAAATAGGTACTGATATTCAGCTGCATCTGGTACGACTGGAAGCCGAACCCTAAGATGTGTTGAAAAGGCTAGGAGGCAAATGAGGACTCAACGGGGGGGAGACAAAAGTCAGCACCCATCCGGACTGGTAAAAGCAACGAGGATGTATTACTAGACTCCGCATGCACGATCTAAGGAACAAAAACTATTCTGTTCAAACTCGCTGAGGTCTACGTAAGCGAGGGGGAACGGGGTACTGCGTTGTGATTGGCTACTCAAGGTCTGTTCGGTCACAAGGTATGTTTTAACGGCTCACGAGAAGTGGTCGATAAGACGGATATAAGAGCCATCTTTTTTTGCCTAATGTGTTTGACAGCATCGGTCGCCTGGTTATTTAGGAGTCTAGTAATATATCGTCGTTGGGTAAAAGTAATCAGCTGGTTGGGAAAGTGCAACTTACTCAGTAGTAACTGCCAAGAATATTGATCATGTTCTTGTACTGGTATAACGTCCTACCTCCCTCTCAATTCAAACTGAGCTCAGTCCCTTAAATCGTCGATTTCATACGTCTTTCTGCCTGAGACTGAATCTATCGTGGAAAAAAAAAACACATTGACAATTTTTATACGATTGATCCTCTGATGTCGGGTATTTAGATACGCGTGACTGTCTTATCAAGTAAGCGTGACCCTAAATGTAAAATGTGCTATTGGATTTTAGTCAGTAAAAGTTCTCATAAAGTAATAATCGTGATCCTGGAATTAAAGGGCCTCTTGAAGAAACACCGGGGATTTAGTAAATACAAGTCTGCAGTCCCTCCCGGCCCCCCTGAGTAGGAGGACTCATTTACCATACACAAAAAGGGTATTGATGGTAAGATCGGGCACAACCGCAATTGCGGCGGTAAGACCTTTAAAGAGTGGCTGTAGGCGTCCATCACATACCGGAAGCCTGGACGCAGGTCATCTCAGACACGGTAGTTTTGGAAGGTTTCCTCTGTCGGATAAGGCGGCAAGAAAACGCAGTCACTTGGAATGGTTAAGGAAAGGATGTCCTCCAACGACGATAGATTAAACTAAGACTCCGATGCACGATCTAAGGAACAAAACGAGGCCGTCAAACTCGCTGAGGTACTACGTTAAGGCGAGGGGGACCGGGGACGGCATGGGATTGGGCTTACTCAAGGTTCTGTTCTGTCTCAAGGTAGGTTTACGTTAACGGCTCACAGGATGGTCGAATAAGAAGGATATAAGACTTTTTGCCTATTGTTGACAGACCCATCGGTGCCGACTGTTTTTATTAGGATTCCTAGTATATAAATCGTCCGTTGAGGTCCTCCAATGTAGTTTTCCACCAGCTTTCCGTGGCAGACACCCAAAGCGTCCGTACGGGTCGCAAGAATGAGTATGAAAGAAGAAAAAATGTGGCAAACGACCCGAATTTAATATCAACACTTAACACATCTTCTTTTTACAAACTAACGAGGGCCGGTGTTTCGTATCAGGCTACTCTGAAGAAACAGCCGAACTAACTCAGAGGTCACATGTCTCTTTTAAAGCCGAATTTTATTGGTCAAGTCCATACTTGGAACAATGAAGGTTAAGGTCTGAGATGGTCTTTTGAAGAAAGGACACACAGATTTGAGTGAACACCAGTCAGTGCAAGCCCATGTGGTCAGTTTAGTCGAATTGAGAAGAAGACGCACCACACGCGCTCCCATGTAAGCTCCAGCCAGGGCACAGAAGCCCAGCTGTCCGACTCCTGGCGTCGGGACTTTCAGGTGGTATACTTCTTTAATCAGGTACCTTGGAGAGGTAGATACATTGCCGCAAGATCGTCAGGCATGGCTGGAAATGCAGGAACAAATCACGTAAGTATTGGAATTAGTAGTTCAATATGGGATCCTAGAGATTGAGTTCGAGGTAACTCGTCAAACAATAACAGCACTCATGTGTGATTACTGTTTCGTGATCTCTTGGCATTGTTTACGGCGGTCGACGGCGCGTCGTGTTTTCCACGCGCGCCCAAAGAGGCGTCCAGATAAAAGGAGAGGCCCCCTCTCAGAGGCTAAAGCCTGCCGGGGTCGCGGTCTTATACCATCACCGTGACCCCGGAACATAAGGGCTATGGAAAGGACAACCGTGGATTTTTTAGTCAGTACGAGTTTTGACAGTACCTCTCGCCCTGCCCGGGTGGGAGGGACCGCATCTGAATGACTTTACGGTGAAAAAAAATGCGTTGTTTTACGAAAAAATCACACACAAAATAGCAATACGTATGTCTACTAAAAAGCGGAAAAGAATAGTGTCTAACTTCTTAAAGAGGTCGACAAAAACCTTTTCTTCTTCTTCAAAAAGTACAACAAAAATATGAACGTTTTTTGTGTTCAAAGATTTTTTCTCACCTCATTAATTGATAAGTGTCCAGTATCCTTGGTCATGTTTGAAAGTTTGATGATATAGCTCCTCTTATATTGACAGACCAGGCAGGTCCCTCCTGAATGAACCAACGTATATCGAGTTTAATGTAGCCGTTCTCCTGAAAAAATGCCATTAGTGATAGTTTGAATCCGTTATTTACATTCTATATTTTTTTAAAAGCTGCTCGAGCTACCGTGGCAAAAACCACAAAAACATAAATAACAACAACTTAATAGAAGGGTCTGGAAGGAATCAGCACATTTAACAGAAGTCACAGACCTCTGGAATTAGATCCCCGTGAATACGATCCAGTTTCATCTCACTACCTATTTTCTAGAGGCCGCTGCGGAGGTACCGGACTATCGTCTACACGTTTTGCGTGAGCCTTTCACCCGCGACCATTCTACAGCGATAAAGTAGCCCGCTCAATCCCATTTTACTTTAAGATTATACATGTACAAGATAGATGCCAGCACATCAACCTACCCCATTTTAGAATAGAAAGAATAGAATAGAAAAAACCATTTATTGCGATATTGGACACAACGCCAGAAATAAAAAAATAAAATACAATAACAATTTTTGCTGAGCATGTCCACACAAAAAAAAAGGTGTTACCAACTCAGCATAGGCGGGCGAAAGACACCCAGCGCTGGAGTTCAGTTGGCACAACGCAGTGAACACACGGACGAAGGTAGGCAAATAAAATAATATAATTATGTTTTATCCTTTCACAATAGTAATGTGGGGATTGGTAAAATTTTATAGATATTCCAACCTACCCTCAGGTTGACCTTCGCGTTTGTACAACGGATATGTTTTTGAAGATAGACGTCATAATGTAGACATATTTTAATACCGATACTCACGCCAACTCCCAAGGTTCTTTCACACGTTATCAGCAGAGGTTCCAATCACGCACTGACCCGTAGTTGTACAACTACTGTTTTACTGAAAACAAAGAACCTTTTAAAAAACAATACCTTTTACTAGTTGTATAAACACTTGGGCCGCACTACTTCATTTATGGGAACTTCAGGGCAGAGACCAGGGCGGTAATAGAAGGAACCTTTGTCAAACAGGGGACGAACACATGCTGATGATGATGTACACGCTCCCACAGTTTTGTTGAACGAATGCTTCCAGTCAAATCAGTCAAATCAAATCAAATCAAGCAGTTTTCAAGTAGGCCATTATAAAGAGCAAACTTTGAAAAAAAAATGTCAAAAGATAAAAATCAGTTCAAATAGTTACGTTACAATAATAGAAAACAGTAAAAATGTTATGTTGCTACAGTCCCAGTCACACGACAAATAAAACTGTGAAAGTACCGTAGATGCCCCCGTTCCAAGAAATTGACTCTATGGAGAAAACAGGCAAGAAACTCCATGGACACTCGTTTTAGAAATCGCGCCAAAATTATTAAAAGTCCTAAATTAATTTCTCGAAAACTAATCAAATTCCTTCACGCCCTTAAAAAGGTGAATGGCCCGCAATCGCAAACGATGCCTCTGGTGTTGCAAGCATCTTATTGGTTTTTGTTTCTTTTTTTTTTTCTTTTGTTTGTACAGCCATCATGAGTCGTCTCACCCAGGGCGGGGGGAGAAACTGGTGAGACTTGAACTGTCTAAAATCCACGGTGATCCTTCAATACATTTTACATCGCAGGTTCAAGAATGCCTAATGAGACAGTCCTGACAGTAGGCTCACGAGGAAACACGACGTGCCGGCGACCCGGGCATGGTTCATGATCGGACGGTGAGTCCACCATTAACTGGGCGTCTATAGGCTACGGAGGATTGGGGCTCTGTACCAGGTTGGGCTTGGTATACTGGTTTATCACATTTATTTCATGTTTTTTTTTATTTTAAGTTTTTTTGCTTGTTTTTTTTTATGTGAAGATGGGTTTTGCTCTTGAACCTTAGTCTAGGTCAGGAATGACTAAGAAAGGTCGACGATGTTTGTTGTCAAAATTACGTTTTCAAAATTAATTACCTCGAGCTCATCCAGCGACACCTCCGCCTTAAGTAAAGTTTGTCATACACTCTGGATGTGCAGGTTCGCCCTCCAACTGCCGTAAGTGGTGCTCTTTCCGAGGTTCCAGGTCCCGGTTGGACACGTTAACTCTTGAGGACAAAGAAATGTAATCCTCGTGTGCTTCGGGAAAGAGGAGCTTGAGGGCCCGGGTGTTTGGGTGTTAGAGACCGTTATTGATGCTGGGAAGTAGAAAAAAAAAGGCATTTTATTAATTAGCCTGTGCCGTCCCTCTGCTGCGCAAAGGCCTCCTTCCACTTTGCGCCACCATCCGTCGAGCCCGCCTTCTTAAGGAAAAACAGTTAAGTAAGGCATCTCCTTCGAGGTTTACCCGCGGTCCGGTGTGGCTGTTTTCCAGTGCCCCCGGTATTGGGTACAGGGTCCCAGTAAACCGGTGGTCAGGGCTCCAGGAGAAGGAACCACCTCGCCCCGGCCATCGCTGAGTAACGAACCTCCTATGCGCACGGTCTACATAAGCTTGCTGCTGTTTAAAATTATTATTGTTATAAACGTAATTACTTACCAACAAATACTCTAAGAAGATATTGCTCAACCATTTCGGTGGATTTTCTGAAAATAAAACAGTGTTTTTCATATTGGTAAATAAAACACTTTGGAACAAACACATCCAACGAAATAAGTTAAATCGTCAATACATGATGCATTAATGAATTCAGTTTATTATTATTTTTACATGTTACGGTAGTTAAGAACGAATTTTTGTAATTTATTTTATTTGGGCCATGGGGTCCCGAGTGCCCCGAGTGAGTTAGTTTGTGGGCCAGGACTAAGCGTATATCGCCCAGCTTCGCGTGACCGAAGGCTGGGCATATTTCTTGGTCAAAGGATCAACATGCCATCCGAATGTGTGAAATGGTGTCAGCAGTGGCCCTTTCCCCTTGAACAGTGATTGGTGGATGAATTTTTAAAGCCCTGGTAAATGTTTTAAATCTCATCCACCCCATAATAGTTACCCAATCTACTAGCTAACCAGTAACGTTGGTACCCACAGGTAATAACGAAATTGAATCAATTTATCCTGGAATCGTTGTCGGGGTGTTGCACTTTTCTTTACAAGTCAATTCGTCACAATTTTTGAAGTGCTGTGAATATCAATGAATGTGTATATGAATTCGTCAAAGTAATTCGGCACATTATATAGGTGTTACGAATCCACTTAAGATACTAAAATGGTAAGATGCTTAATCAGTTCGTTCGTAGTAGTAACTTCAGTCCCTCATGAGTGAGACCAGACAGTTTCACCAGGCACCTCTTCTGCTTTCTTGTAAAGAATTGAAATATCGAGTGAACGGCTGAGGCGTGAGGTAGGGTATCGTCTTCATCTGCGTTCCACCGCGTCCTCGCTTCACTACCATTACTTTAACAGGAGGGTGACTGTGTCACAGGCAGTCCCCCCCCCCCCACCCCACCCTCTCGCTAGGTACATGACAGACACAGCCAACGCGAGAGTCGCCATCGCCTATCGCATCCGTAAAGGGACAGTATTTGCCCGCCCAATCTTGCAGACTCCACCCGTATGCTCCACGGTGGCCTTAGAGTGGTTCGAACAGTGAAGGCGGGCGTTTATGACACAGTATTGCTCCGCCCAAGTCTTCCAGACCTCTAACGTATGCGCCACAGTGTCCTTTCAGCGATCCGCACAGTAACTGACACCTAGGAGTTTCCTCACACCCAATCCGACACAAGTAACCTTCCGTAACACACGTGTACCTGCGTCAGATGGAAGGGTTAAGGACGCTTGGCGTCTCCAAACTCAACTATTCCATAACTGGGGGCGTGTTACCGAAATGGGTTATGGGTTGGCGAGGTTTACGTTTTGGCCACAAAAAAGTAAAAACAACAATACAATTGCGGTCACCCGCCCCTTATATCCACCGTCACATCCTACTTGGCAACAGCCTAATCCAGCCTATAGATTTTAACGTTACACTAAAAATCGTAAACACTACTTTCGAATTCACATTCACCATGATTTTAACACACTCTCACTGCGGGAGCCACGGTTATTGAGTATTATTATTATATTAGATCAATATTATTATGTAATGATTACTATTATTATATCACAGTGTACTGTGGTAATGTGGTCGGACATCGCCGCTTAAATGACTCGGACTTGGGAGTGGTGGGGAAGTGGTATAAGTGTGAAATTGGGTTTTGTGTCTTTCTTTTAAATTTTTTATGCAATTGACTGTTCAAGTCAATTTTTTTTTTTTGCAAATTAGCCCATCTAAGGTACCTTCAATAGAAGCAAGTTAAAATCTAAAGATAGCAAGTTAAAAGTAGGGAAAAAGCAGTGATTCGTCTACGTACATTCAAAATTTCAAATCCTCTCCTAAATCTCCATATGTAATAGATCGGTATGTTATTCCATGTTTATCAATTTGGGGGTGGTTTATTTATGTTTTGAAAGCGTAGCAATCTCCATTAATGGTAGGAGTGGATAGGATGTGGTGATAGTCATAAACAATTCAAACAATCTAAGGGATTATCGTAAAAATAAAATACATAGCAGTATATTTTTTTTTCGAAAAACTACTATTCCTCACATATTTCCTAAGTTTTTTTGAGATTAACTTCGAGTTCTCCGCAATCAGCGTGGCAGCAGTGCTTCGCGCATCATAGTGACATGGCGAAGAAAGCTGATTTCAGACTACGCTATACTATTATGCTTAAAGCATAGAAAGAAGGACCTAGACTTAAGCAGCCAATAATATAGTACCATACATACAATGTACACGGTCCATAACAATGTAGGGAGGCGTGATTATGGTTGTGCTTTTGTAAATGAGCCCCTAATATACTAAGAGCAGGGCGGGCAAAATACAGCTCTGCTTTAATTTGAAATACAATTACAAAAATACGTATCGCAGTAATTAAAATATAAAATACCATTTAAGTAAAGTATTTTAAATTAATACAAAATAACTGGCATGTTAGCTTTTTTTATAATTGAAATAAAAATTACTAATTCAAATTACATTTTACCAAATAAGTGTAATCTAGACCATCATGGGCTGAAGGGCCTTAATGGTTCTCATTCGACTTTTATCATTTTTTTTTTTGCGTTTATTTCGCCATGTTTTCGACGTACAGTCATAGGTCTTTATCTAAGAGTCATAGCGTACAGTATAAGTACGCCAGCAGGTCCACATGCCCGAAGTCATAAAATTTTTTACGCAAGCATAAAAAAAAAAAAAAATACCTTCCACTATTGTAATAAGGTTCAAATCTATGTATGAAATTTGAACGATGGTAGTAGGTAGCTTGATGTACTGAGTCGGTACATAAAAGGGCAGTATTGCCCAACGTCTATTAGCGCTTACCAATCATTGCACACGTGAAATGACAAGTAAATTAAGTGTTAAATGTATTTGTTAAAATGTATTTTGGAGCCTCAGGTATTTGAAATCTAAGTACAAAAACTCGCGTCGTCAGTATTTGAAATGAACGAATTACAAATTTACATTTTAAGGAAGTATTTGAAATCAATACAAATACTATTTGTATTTTAATTACGTATTTTTAAATATCAAGTAATTTCAAATACTACGACTTGGCCGCAACCCTGATACTATATGCTAATTATTAATATAGCGTATCTGGAAATCAGCTTAATGGCTGTGAGCTGCCATCAGATCGTACCTTTATTATCGCTCTAACAATTCGCAGCATAAAAACAAAAATCAAAATTCCATAATGTTCTCATTTTCACACACGTACCACACTTTCCCCATCTAATTCTCCCTTATCAAAGTGCGCTCGATAAGCCAATGACCTCTACCCTGTTTATAAGGAGAGACTCATTAGACCCCCGCAATATACACCCAGACTCCCTCAACGTCTCATACGTCCACTCGATCTGGAACTAATTTCTTAGAACGAGAGAGGGGAGAGCTCAACAATTTTTGGCCAAGCGTCAGTACAATTTCTTGACGATTCTATGCAAGGCCGCTTGTAAGAAAAAAAAATATATAAAAAAAGGTGTTTTTGAAGAGAGCTATTGGCTCAGAATATGGTCTTTGGCTTACGAGTTGTAGTTCATAGGTTCGAACCCAGATAGGGTATTGGGTCGTGGGACTGTCTAATACAGACACCGTGGCCCCCGAACGCAAAGGGGCAATTGAAAGAATACGGTGGACAAACTTTTCTCCACACAAGTTAATCTCCTGTGGCATAGGTGCGATTACAAACCTTGAAAACTCACATCCAAAAGCAAACAGAACCGGAACAACTAGCTGTAAGCCATACAAATGTTTGTTCCTTGCGGATATCGAATCCGTGACTCGGAAAACAGCTGGTAATCACTCAGCCATTGCGCCATACGGTGCCTTCAATATTTTTATATCTTTTTGAACTAAGTTTGTATGCCACTCATCATCAGCTGCCTGCCTTTTCCAACTACATATGCTCATTTTTTTACGTGCTAAAATCATCAGATGAGGCCTCCCGCCCGGGCAGGGCGGGGAGGGGACTGTCAGACTTGTACTGACTAAAAATCCACGGTGTCCTTCAGTAGCCTTTATATGTTCCGGGGCCAGGGTGATGGTATGAGTCCGCGACCCCGGAAGGTTTTAGCCCTCTGAGAGGGGGGCCCGTATTAAGGCTGAAGCTCTTTGAGGCGCGCGTGAAACACGAAGCGCCGTCGACCCCGGGCATGGTCCAGGGTCGGAAATTCATCATCATCTGCCTGTCTTTCCAAATATGTGGGGGTGGTTTCTAATTCGGACCTCCACAACCCAGAACTGGACTCTAGACTGATATTGTCCAGACTTTTAAGAGCTATGAATAAGAGTATTGATTGTCAAAGATCTACAAATGACAAACGGGACAACGGAACCAACGGATTATGTGCCTTTTATCCACGAGGTCATTTGAGCACGATCCTCGGCCGTTCATCAACATTAAAGTAAAAATGTTATCCAACCATTGTAATACGTAATGTTTGTTTAAATAGCAATATGGGGTTTTCGTGACTAGAAGGAAAGTGTTAAACTTTTCAACCCGCATACAGTAGCTTTGCTTAAAAGATATTAATCAATTTTTATAGGTTTTGTCACACGGCCTTCGCTCGCCCCAGTCAGTTTATGTTTGGCGATAGAGGCGACGGCAGGGCATACTGGAAAGCAGTCACTCCCTTCTGCGCAAGCAGTGATGCTAACAAAGACGGAGGTGGAATGCCTGATAGAATTCTGAAAAGACGGAAGTCAACCTGCATCTTTACAACTAGCCTGTGGTAAGTGGTTAGTGCAACCCTGACGGTATGCGGGGGTCGTGGGTCCATTCCCACTCAGACAAATGTTAGTGGATGAGCCACGGTAATGTTGTCTGTGTTGGGTAATTTATCTCAATATGTATGTATTTAGAAACCAATCATGCTAAGTTGTCCTCAGTACTCATAACACACAGCTCCTGCTTAGTTGGGACTAGGATGGCTTGTGTGTGATAGCTTGTGGAATATTATATTATCTACGCCACCAGCACGTGCTCTAGACTCACTAGGTTGTCGCGAGACCGCGACGGGTGGGCATTTCTGGTTTATAGCGTAGGCTTGCGACGGCGAGTAATGATGACAAGCTCATCGTCCGTCCATGACTAGGTCTGGGTCGACGGTAAGTCGTCTTTCACGCGTCCCCGCCGGGGTCAAAAGACTGTCTACAGCATGTCACTGTCCTGGAATGCAAATGGCAGCAGAAAATGGACTGCCAGTTCAATACGAGTCTGACAGTCCCTTTTCAGTCCCCTTCCTTTTTGCCATACCTATTATTCGAAACAAATAATTGTAGCAGCTCACAATTTAGGGACCCATTAATATTAGTAGTCCATTTTTACCCGTGGGTGCTCGGCAACTGGGCTTCTCCCAGTTGTAATGTCCATTTTGGTCACTATTGGGCCTTGTTTTGGTTCTGTCTCCTGCTTGCAAGGAGGGAAGCGGAAACATACTTTTCCTTCTCCTCCACTATTCTTTTCTGATTAATATCGTTGCAGGATCTAAGACGGGGTAAATTCATTCTCGGGACACGTCGAGCTTCATTGTCCTCGGCGCTTTTCTGGTGGTTGTCACTGTTGATTCTGGCTTTCAGGAGTTGCACTGCAACTCCTGAAAGCCAGGAATTTGGGAATAGTTTTGGTGGGCGGGAGGACTCATTAACGATTTTTACACCACAAAAAAGGATGTTATGAAAATTTTATTTGTGTGTTTATTTCAGTTTTACTTCGCTGAACCAATTTTGATGTATTTTGTACCTTGAAGATAGTTTGTAGGCTACTCGCTTAGACATATTTTAAAAACAAACCTACATACAGTTTGTAATAATAACGGAAATATCTGCTAGCACTATACTTACTAATGTACTTTCGCAACTAATTTCGTATAAATAACGCTAGTTCCTGAAGATAACATACATTTTGTTGCACACAATGTGTCGATTCATTGTGGTCTCCTTTATTGTAACTGTTTTATTGGACAATGGTAAGTTTAAATATACAGAACTTCGTAGCGACATGTTTTCATTATCATATTATCAGTCGTAGGACGTCCACTATTGAACATAGGCCTCCCCTTTAGACTTCCAATAAGACCGGTTGGGAAGCGGCTTGCATCCAGCGGTCTTCATAACATCTGGAGAGGTCTGTCTACCTTGTAGGTGGACGTCCTACGCTGCGGGTGGCCGGTGCGTGGTCTTACGGCTCCATCGGCCATTCGGGGGTAGGAGGAACAGAGTGGAAAGTTCCTCACTACCCGGTCAAAAGGAAGGTACCTTCCGACCAGACGGGTGTTTGTGTCTGGTGGGCTTTCTGCCCGACATTCTAATTCGAAATTTTCTATGTGTTCCAAGTTCGCTGTTAACTTTGATTGCGCGATGTAGATATTTTTGCATCTTAGTTCCTCCGTCACTTTGTAGATGACACTAGTGTACTTTTTTGTAGATCTTAAGGCAGTGCTATATGTCCTGCCAATGCCATTTCAACTTGCTAATTCTTTGGGCTATGTTAGCAACTTTGGATCATCTAAGAATCTCCTCACTTCTGAGTGAGCAGCATTTTTTGGTGGTACTGTCAGACTCTTACTGACTAAATAAACACTATGTTTCTTCAATTGCCATGGGTTTAAGATCTCCCCTAATAATATTTCAATATTTTTCAGAAGTATTTGCAGTGGAAAAGACTTCCAGACAGAAACGGTAAGTTACAATAACATAAATATTTGATATCATTCTTTTTCTTTTTAATTTTCTTTTTCTCCTGCATCATGAATACATTTCTACTCATATACGAACGCGTTTTTTTTTTTTCTTGGTAAAATCATCAAATGAGTCCTCCCACCCCAGACAGGGCAGGAGGGACTGTCAGACTTGGCTGACTAAAATCACGGCTTTGGCGACATACAGCGTTATTTAATTTCTTTCTTTCTTTCGTTATAGTGGTCAATAAATTAACCGCTACGCCGTATTGATATTTACCGACTGGCCTGTATTATTTTGATGGTTAAGTCATCTCATCAGGCATGCAGTTGGCGAGTAATGGGCGACTCACTGTCCGATTATGGACTATGCCCGTTTCGACGGTGCGTCGTGTTCCACACGCGCCTCAAAAGAGCTGTCAGCACAATGACGGGGCCCTCTTAAAGGGCCAAAGCCTGCCGGGGTCGCGGGCCTAATGAGCTTGACCCCGGAACGTAAAGGGCTATTGACGGACACCGTGGATTATAGTCAGTACGAGTCTGACCGTGTGAATGGGGAGGACTAATTTGATGACTACACAACGTAGAAAAAAAACTAATGCTAGAGGTCACAAATGTTTGTAAGTAATTTACAATGAAAAAACCTCTTTTCAGGTGTAAGTAATACAAAAGCAGACAGGAGGCAGGGCAGACAGTGGTGAGGGTTCTGATGGATGAAGACTACGAGCAACCACAGCCCAAGGCACCTGTAGCTGATCGACTGAAGGATAATAAATATCCTGGATTGAACAGGAAGAATGAAGTTGAGGTAATAGAATATACAGCATCAATAAATTGCTTTAGATAGTCCGTCAGCTAGAATTTTGGAAAATAATCATCATCTGCCTAGCATTTTCCCAACTATATTGTGGTCGGCTTCCAGTCGAACCAGATGCAGCTGAATATCAGTATTTTACATGGAGCAACGACGATATATTACTAGACTCCGCATGCACGATCTAAGGAACAAAAACTATTCTGTCAACTCGCTGAGGTACTACGTAAGCGAGGGGGACGGGGTACTGCGTTGTGATTGGCTAACTCAAGGTCTGTTCTGTCTCAAGGTATGTTTTACGGCTCACAGGAGTGCTCGAAATAATGACGGATATAAGACTTTTTTCTCTAAGAGCTCTTTAACACGAGCGTCGACGGCTGCAGTTACCTCTGCCGTTGGGAACATGCCGCTCGTGTGTAAGAGCTCTAATGTGTTGACAGACATCGGTCGCCTGTTATTAGGAGTCTAGTAATATTTCGACGTTGACATGGAGCGACTGTCTGACAGACCTCCACAACTAGTAACTGGATAATACGAAACTCCATGGTAAGACTGGTTGTCAGACTTTAAAGCTTCTGACTAATAGTAACGAATTAAAAAAATAATGAACATGTATATTTTCTTTCGTTAAACCAATGCACATTTACAAAGACATGACATCGAAATTAGATAGCTACACTCTCGAAATTTGATGCGTTATCTTTATAACTCGCGGTGACATCACATGCAAGTTAAAAATGTATTATTTGTGACATTTATATAATTCGGAATGGAATACACCCTATGTCCGTCTCTGCACACCTGAAAAGGTATATGCCAAAAAAACTGAAATCTGACGATAACAGCATCATAATGAACATCATATCAACGCATCAAAGCATCGCCCATAGATTTCCAATAGGACCGGTTGGAAGCGGCTTGCATCCAGCGTGATCCTGCAGTCTTCATAAGATCGACTGTCCACCTTGTAAGTGGACGTCTAACGCTGTACTTGCCGGTGCGTGCGCTCCATTCGAGAACCTTACGGCCCCATCGGCCATCAGTTTTGCGTGCTACTTATATGGCCTGCCCACTGTTACTTTAAGTACTGGCCTGTTGGTCTAGTGGTTAGTGACCCTGACTGCTATGCCGGGGGTCGTGGGTTCGATTCCCACCCAGGACAAATGTTTGTGTGATGAGCATGATCATTGTTCTGCGTTTGGGTGTAATTTATCTATATATCTTCTATCTATCTATCTATCTATCTATCTATATCTATATCTTCTATAATAAAACTGTAGAAAAGTTATTTCTGTACATTAAAAAAAATCTCAAAAAATATAGCCAGGGTATCAAAGGACCGCCAATAGAACCCATTTCTAGCATTTTTAGAATTTTTGTCTGTTTGTCTGTTTGTATGTTTATTTGTCCAGGTATCACGTAAAATGTACAAAATTAATGTAGATAACTTTTATACACAACGATTAAGCGTAACTTGGAGAGGAATTTAGTTTTTGTTTCATTGGAATCGGTTCAGTCTTTCAAAAGATATTTGAATTTAAAGTGTTTTAGAAGTAAAATTACGGGTGCACTTTGGTCTCACAATTTGATTCCGTACGTCAGTCGCGCGATCTAACTTCGAATTCGAATACAACGCACGGCAGATGACGTTAAAAGAAAACCTGGAAGAGATGTGTTTAAATTGAATTAACATTATGTATTTTGTTTCATCGCAATCGGTTCACATAATATAAAAAAATATAAATTAATTAAAGCAATATTTAAAGGAATCATAGAGTAGAACAGAATGGAATGGAACGGAATGAGGTGTGGTGTGTGGTGTGGTGTGGGTGTAGTGTGGTGTGTGTGGTGATTTTTTGATTTATCTAAGAAAATTCTAAATACACGGTTTATATGAAAAACGTGGCCTGAAATAAGCGCTTGCAACTAAAAAATACATTGTTAAATTCCGACATCCACGCAAACGAAGTTGCGGGCACAGCTAGTCTATAATATGTATGTATTTAGAAATATATAAGTATTTTTATCAGTTGTCTAGGACCAATAACACAAGCTCTGCTTAGCTTGGGATTAGATGGCGTTGTGTGATAGTTGTGGAATATTATTAACTTGCTAAATCGTTGAGCTAAGTCGGTAACTTTGATTCGTCTACGAAACTCCTTTCTAGTTCATACCAAGATTAAAATAGTATACATCCACAAAATATATTTTTAAGATAAAACAACCCTTTTAAAATCACAATTCTTCCCCTCTACCGATGCGAATAATCACAACGGGGTACAAGAAGCTTAAAAATAGGTCAGTAAGGGTTGAAAACATCCACTTTTAAAACTTCTCACCCCTTAACGATTAAATTATGTATGGGTTTTCAACCCCGTTTTTTGAGTTAATGAAGCTAGAGGGTAGTTAGTTAGGTTAAGCAAGTGGACTGAAGCCGGGGAACGGATGGGTGGGTTTTTAGAGCAGTATGGTGTTTATTCTTTTAATAAAGAAATTCTATGAATAGTCACGTTGTTTTTAAAACTTGTAAGGCAATTATGTGTGTGCTGGGTTTGCGGCCGGTGAGTAATGTGTAGCTCGCCATCCAATCAAGAATCTGGTCTGTCTGTGACCTAGTCTATGTCGCAAGTGTGTGATGTCAGCCTTCAGTGTGTCGCACAAGCGTGCATTCGAACTGTGGTGTGTCGCAGTTCAATTTTGTCGCACAAGCTTTCATCGCACTTCCGTTTGTGGCACTAACGTAGTGGAGTGTACTACGCTAAGCGTGCCTCAAGGAGCTCTAAGCCATCTGACGGAGCCCTATAAGGCCACATACCTGCCAGGATCGCGGGATTGTCTAAAAAAGACACCATGGCCCTAGAATGCAACAAGTGCCACTGAAAGAAAACAGGGTGATTTCGAGTCTGTTAGTTCCTTCCGCTCATCCAAGGTGTGAGCCGTCATTATGATATTTTTACCAAACAAAAAAGGGGTAATTATGTGTAGATTAGTCACAGAGGCGCAGTGGCTGAGACATTTGTTGCCGTGCTGTGTATCGCAGGTTTTAATTCTCTTTGTGTTGTATGCAAACGCACCCACACTGCTTTTTTTCATCGTGGTAAAATCATCAAATGAGTCCTCCCACCAAGTGCGGGACGGGAGGGATTGTCAGACTCATACTGACTAAAATCCACGGTGTCCTTCAATAGCTCTTTAGGTTCTAGGGTCACGGTAATGAGATCAGGCCCGCTACCACCCACACTACTGGAGAAATTTCTAATGACGGGCAAAGACTGGCCTCTTCGTCTAGTGTTTAGTCAAAGTCAAAGTCAAATCATTTATTCAAATAGGCCATCAAAAAGGCACTTTTAAACGTCGCATAAATTAAAAATAAGGAAATGGGATGGGATGGGATTGATTCTACACCCATTCGCAAAGGTAGGTTGTATGAAGAAGAATGGGCAAGAAACTCCATACTTACTCTTTTTTAAATTGTTTTACAATATTTTTTTACATCATTTGAAAAAATAATGTAAAAGGAATGTACCTTGAAAATCTAGACTAAACATGATTAAATAAGAAATAAAAAAAATAGCAAAAAGGTACATGGTGTTCACATTTTAACAAAATATTGCAATTACAGCTATTTTACAAACAATATATGGAGTGTGTGAGCATTAAAATTTCAACCAGCTTGATTCTGTTTAAGCCCTACATTGTACTATGGAGCAGGACCAGCATGTTTCCAAACATTTTTATCTTGAATATAGTCTTCTAATTTATAATAAGCTTGTTTACTGAGTGTATTTTTTATATAACTTTTAAATTTCCTTTCATTTAGAGTTAAAATTTCGCTAGGTATTTTATTATAACATTTAACACAGTACCCCATAAAAGATTTTTGGACTTTAGACAATCTAAAACAAGGTTGATCAATTTTGTCTTTATTTCTAGTATTAAAATTATGTCTGTCGCTTATTTTTTTAAAAAGATGAAGATTTTTCCTAACATACATTATATTTTCATAAATAAATTGACAAGGCACTGTCATTATGTTAATCTTTTTAAATAGTTCCCTAAGAGATTCGCGACGACGTAGATTGTAAATTGCTCTGACAGCTCTTTTTTGCAAAATGAAAATGGATTCAATGTCAGCTGCCCGGCCCCACAGTAGAATGCCATAAGACATTATGCTGTGGAAGTAGCTAAAGCAGGGTTTTTCAACCTTTTTCATGGCACGACCCCTTTAGCATGAAGAAATATTTCGCGACCCCCCTACCCGTTGGATTTTTTTACATGTATTTATTTTGTGACAAATAAATATTCAATCCAAAACAGTTACTCATCTTCATCGCGCATTCGCTTAAGTTTTTTTTTTTACGTGGTAAAATCATCATATTAGTCCTCCCTCCCCGGGCAGGGGGGGGGGGACGACTGTCAGACTCATACTGACTAAAATCCACGGTGTCCTACAATAGCCCTTTATGTTCCGGGGTCACGGTAATTAAATGTGGCACTCTAGATTGGGGCCTCGTTATCATGCTGATGCTGTTTGACGCGCGCGTGGCCATGGTCGGACAGCGAATTGCCGCCCCGCGCAGAAAATCTCTAGCCAACGAAGGCGCGGACACGCGCATCTACGGTGGCCGGAGATCGTCTGCCGAGTTCTGACGCCATGGGCGTCTACCACTGTGGCTGGGGTGGAGGGAGGACGCTATCCTCTTCTTCACGCGGTCCACCTCCTCCTTCGCAAGCATGACTGCTTCGCAGAAGGAGGCGACCGCTTCCCACTCCGTCTCGCCCCGCAGCATGGCATCGACCAACTACGGGCGCGAGAGGTCTCCGCCTATCGCCGTCCTGAGGACACAGCAGCCTAGTGCTCTGCCCAAGATGGGCAGTCCCGCACAGTATACTCCACCGTGTCCTCTGGGCTATCCTCGCAGTGATGATACCCAGGTGTTTTCTCCTCTCTCATCAGACATAGGTACCTTCAGAGACGTTCGTGTCGGGTGAGGACCTGCGTCATGCGGTAGGTAAGGACGCAAAGAGGGGTCTTACCGCCACGATTGCGGCGTGCCTGATTCACGTACATTTAGCATAGATTTGATACAAGATGCGCATTGTGATGCTCGATTGTTCTCCCTCACCAACGAAATGCTCGAATTTGTAAGGCTACATTACAGGTGAATGCTCGAATTTGTAACGTTATATTACAGGTGAATGCTCGCGGTGAGGGAGCGCCTTAATATATATTTTTAAACTCAATTGTTTTTATTAATGCAGTAGCTTTTCCAACCTTTTACAACTCCCCTATAGAAGCTTCGCGACCCCCCTGAAGAAGCTTCGCGACCCCCCAGGGGGGTCGCGACCCACAGGTTGAAAAACCCTGAGCTAAAGTATACCATACGCGCAGTTTCAACGTTTGTTAACTGTCTTATCTTTCTAACAGCGTAAGCGGCTGAGCTTAATCGCCCCGCAAGAGATGCTATATGGGGGCCCCCATTGCAATTTATCGTCTAGCGTGATTCCCAGGAAAACAGTCTGATTAACAAATTCCAGTTTTTCTCCGTTCAATTTAATGTCACATTCGCTACTTCTAACATTTGGTAAAGTAAATCTCATACATTTTGTTTTTTTTTTCATTGAGTACCAGATTATTCAATGTAAACCAATTTTGAACCTGATGAATAGAGTCATTTATCTCATTTAAGTTTTGTGAACGTCGGTCTATTATAAAAATTAACGAGGTATCATCTGCAAATAACACCATCTTTGACTGATTTTTAAGTAAGTGAGGTAAATCATTAATATAAACTAAGAAGAGGAATGGACCCAAAATCGAACCTTGCGGAACGCCCATTGTCATTTTGGACCCTAACGAGTTCATACCGTTTACTTGAACTTTTACCTTTCTATCTTTCAAGTATGATCTGAGTAAATCAAGAGCAGTATTTTTTATTCCGTAATGCTCCAGCTTCAGCAGAAGGGTTTCATGGTCAACGCAATCGAACGCCTTTGAGAGGTCGCAAAAGATTCCAATGGCATCCTGTGCTTCCTCCCAGGGGCCTTACCACAAGCTCTTAACGCGATCTATTTTATGACCTAAACTAAACTTTTCTTCTAATTCTTACCATAACAACAGCTCAACGTTCAATCTAGTAGGCCATGCAATCTGACAGCGACTGTGCCAAACTGAGTTGCAAGTTTTGGTTTCATTCATTCAATTTTGTACTGGTTTGGTACCATGACGTCTTCTATCAACTCAACTGAAACGCTCAAACTGTCAAAATAAGCAATCCAATAAAAGTTACTATTTCTTTAACATAAACTGAAACGTTTGATGAATTATTGATGAATATCAAGTTTTTTAGAGGATTTTATACAATAATCAATGTAATTTTACTTTAATCTTTTTTTTTATAGTTATAATACCTATCCTACATACATTTTTTCAACCGCATTTGGTTTTTCTAATAGTCTAATGATTTATTGTTATTGAGTTTCTGAACGTAAGAGGCTCCAGTTTCGCGGTCAGTTGTACCCCTTCAATAACCATGATGCCGAATTCATTAGACGTTACCAGTCTATCCAAAGAAACAAAGTCTGTCAAAGTAATTTGAAACGTTTTTGGTGAAAAAGAGACAACGCTATTTAATATCAGCGTTGTCTCTTTCTTACTAAAAACGTTTCAGCTACAAATTGCGATCTTTCATTCACTTATAACAATCCAAATATCGCTGAGCGTATTGGACGTCAGGGTACGACTTTTAGCGTTGCAGTTCATGAACTCAAACTGAAATGTCTTCCTTTTTAATCGTTTTGAATTAGTTGGTGGTAGGCCTGCAGGAGTTAAAAATGTTCTTAAGTAGGGTTACACCGGCGTTAGTTGTACAACGTCCTTTGGTGAAACCGTACTGTTGTTCATGAAAGATGGAATTTTTATTAAAGTGACGTAACATTTGAGTAAGCATCAACTTTTCAAACACCTTACTGAAGACTGGCAAAATTGATACAGGTCTATAATTGTTTGGTTCCTTGCTATCACCTGATTTGAAGAGAGGGACTACTTTACTGTCTTTCATAAGATCTGGAAAGACCCTGACTGCTATGCCGGGGGTCGTGGGTTCGATTCCAACCCAGGACAAATGTGTATGTGATGAGCATGATCATTTGTTCTGTATCTGGGTGTAATTTATTTATAATACGTATGTATTTAGAAATAAATAAGTATGTTTATCAGTTGTCTAATACCCATCAGCTTAGCTGGGGACTAGATGACGTTGTGTTTTAGTTGTGGAATATTATTATTGTTAAAAAAAACCTGTGTTTTGTTATTTTTTACTCTATTTTGGAAAACTATCTCTAGAGATTTTTAAACATTAAAATATTGTTTTTTTAAAGTTTCTGCTTGTTCTTTCAGACCGTTCCTTCAGATCTCTTAAAATACAAGATACCAAACAAAGTGATGTTCCGTCGTCTGCGAATGAAGAGTCGACTGCAAAGAAATAATTTTGATATGTGAAGACACTTAATAACCGGATTGATGGAATAACTGAATTAGAATTTATGTCAATTTTAGTTAATCTATACTAATATTATAATGATAAAGTTAAAATTTAATCATATATTTTGTGTTTTTTGAAAGACTAGCGGCGCGTCCCGGCTTCGCACGGGTGGAGGACTCGGTCTAAAACCCGGTTACAAACACAACAAAAAAATAATTATCCGAATCGATCTAGCCGTTTTCATGTTATGTCGTGACAACGAAAAACGGGTTTCATTTTTATATTTATATATAGATTTTTGCATTATTGGGCTAGATAAAATCGACCACTTACGGTGCCTTTCCACCAGCGATATGCTATGTAGCTGTGCGACGAGAATGTAAAAGCTGAGCTACGAAACTGGTGACTGTTTCCACTGATGCTACGCTATGTAGCTGCGCGAGTAAACGTGACGGTTCGCACCGGAGACCGCGACAGGAGACCGCGACAGGAGACCGCGACAGGAGACCGTGACAGTACTTAAAATTAGGCAATGTTTGCGCGGCAGTTCGCGAGCGAGACAGCGGCAGGAGACAGGGGTGCGTTTAAGTCAACCATCCAGTTTAAAATTTATACGGACTAAACGTTAAAACACCCCGTTCAAGTACACCAAGAGGTGAAAAAATATACTGACTAAAATTTAATATGCCCCGTTCTTGGTCGTCCGCTGGTATAAGTTTTTGCCCACTAGGATAAATCTTAGCTTTTTACCTCGCTAAATTTTATCCTGCTGTCAGATTGACTTTGACATGGAGCTGTTTGCTCAATTCGCTCTCTAGAAACAAATATTTGTAACAATAGTACTTATTTTATCACCTCCGTGAACTTTATTTGTGTGTGACAAGTAAATAAGATTTGAAAAAAATGAGAATAATTAATAACAAGCTGAGCTGTCAATGGAATTTGACAGTTAAACCTATGACTCCGTTCAGCGAACTCTCGTTGGTTTAATTTTTATCTGGATGGTTGACTTAAACGCACCCCAGATACGGTAGCAACCTTCGGTCACGGTCTCCTGTCGCGGTCTCACTCGCGAACCGGCCGGCACCTTAAGATACTTTGAAGATGTGCCGCCGCAAAGTAGAGAGCTGCGCTAAGAAGATGCGCAGCTCGAGCGCAACAACAGCGGGCAATAGCAAACGCTGAGCGATTCCGATTCTGCAACGGATCACCGACGACCGATTCGTCGTAGGACGTTTCGTCGACAGGACAGGTCTATTGATGAAACGAATCGTCCTGTCGGCGAATAGTCCTCAGGTGAAAGGGTCTATCGATGAACCGGGCATAAATGAATCGTCGTATCGCCGAAAAGTCCAAAGGTGAAAGAGTCTATCGATGAAACGACCATAAGTGAATCGTCCTGTCGACGAAACGTCCAATCCGATCAAATCAAAACCGGTCGTTGGTGAATCGTTGCAGAATCAGCGATTCCAGTAGCAGTGAAACACTTTATTTGTTTTTCTTAGTTGCGAAATAAAACCACAACAACATCGTTATACATTTTATTAATAATAATAAAATCAAAATGCAATACTAAACAGTAATTCATTATTTATTTACAATCACAACTCAACTGTGTATTTTATATCTAGCATTTTTGCTTTTCGTTACATTTCAAAGGTGTATTCCCATCCAATACCAAGATCTAATACCATTTGGTATTAGTTTATTTCCCAATTTATTTTCTATTCGCAACGAGTACCAAATTTTAAAACCAATACCAAAACAAGTTTGAAGAAATTAGGTACATTCAGGTCGAGGAATTAAAAAATGCTTTGAGTAATTTTAATTAAGGCATAACAATGATTTGCTACAGTTTCAAAGAACACCGACGATATCTTAAAAAGCCCGCTCAACGACGATATATTACTAGACTCCTAATAACAGGTGACCGATGTCTGTCAACACATTAGACAAAAAAGTCTTATATCCGTCTTATTTCGAGCACTCCTGTGAGCCGTTAACATACCTTGAGACAGAACAGACCTTGAGTTAGCCAATCACAAACCAGTACCCCGTCCCCCTCGCTTACGTAGTACATCAGCGAGTTGACAGAATAGTTTTTGTTCCTTAGATCGTGCATGCGGAGTCTAATAATATATCGTCATTGAGCCTGCTATACCATTTATGTCCAAACCTAAAAGGTAGCTGGGCTTCTATTTCTGTTTGCAAGGTTTAAAGTAACCTAACACGAAGGGAATCCATCCCCTTCGAACCTAACCTGTCCGAGTTGGAGGGCGCCAAGTCCCGAGCTCGCTTCTCTTACTTTGATAGTATGTAACTTGTGAGTGTACAAGAAGTCAAGTTTTGGTATTCGTTAGTAACAGACTTTTAAAAAAAAATGTGGTACTCGTTTGGAAAAGAAACAAATTAGGAAATAAACTAATACCAAATGGTATTAGCTTTTGGTATTGGATGGGAATAGATCATTTCAAAATACTAAATAAATAAATTATCAAACCAGGCTCCAATAATAATAAATAATTAATTAATTGTCTTATGTTCGTTCTTAGAGTTCAGGGGCTTTTGGTATTGGATAGGTATAGATCATTTTAAATGCTAAATAAATTAATTATTAAACCAGACTCCATAGATTTTGTCTTATGTTTATTTTTAGGGTTTCGTACCCAAAGAGTGAAACGGGTCCCTAGTACTAAGACTTCGCTTCGTCCGCTCGTCTGTCACCAGGCCAATGACATCATAAATAAAAAGAGGTAGATGTCGCACTAGCACGCACAAATTGTTGAGGACAAAGTAATACAATTGTTGCAGTTTGATATCTGCTATATCTTTCTATCTTATACGTTCCGCATTATCTATCGTTGTCGTAGTTTTAAATTACTTAATAGCAAATTAAATAAAACAGATGTAAGATCCTGTTATTGGGTAAAATACTTAAAGGTTTAATTATAAGAGGCTATATTTTTTATTCAATTTGATAGTTTTTGAACTCGATAACAAAATACTCATCAGAAATAGTTAATGTAACTAATGAGACACAATTACACAAACTGCTTAGAATTTTAACAAGAGCCTTGGATTTGACATAAAATTGCAAAATATCTTCAGAACCATCATAATTACCTAAAACTAAAATAACCCAAACGTTTCTATACATTGAATGTACATAAAACACTTTTATTCCACACACAATGTATGCACTGTCAACTTTTCAAAGTACAGACATTCCAATACTTTTACATTTTACATAAATACTTAAAAATTATGTATAAAATATTTCAAATGTACCTACAGTATATTTATCTAGCGATCTTTTAACAGTTTTTAAAATATATTTCTTAATATTATTTTTTCAACCTAGATCGTATTTTGAATGTATAGTATGACAAACGTACAATGTACACAAAACGTAAAACTGACATTGTAGACATTTTGTGTGGTGATTTAAAAGATTTTTCTGTTGTTGATTATCCAACTAGCCATTATCTATTTTGGTCGCGGGACTTATACCATCACCGTGACCCCGGAACATAAAGGGCTATTGAAGGACACCGTGGATTTTAGTCAGTACAAGTCTGACAGTCCCTCCCGCCCTGCCCGGGATGGGAGGCCTCATCTGATGATTTTACCACGTAAAAAAAAAAGCCGTTATCTATTTTGGTAAGTTATTCAGTGTCTTCTGTAAACACGTCGAACTTAGACATTTTATCAGCAATAAAAACGACTAAAATGGATTGTCCTACGCTAAAAAAATTATCAAGTCTATTGGGAATCATAGTAGAAATACAATGGCGACAATTGCTAGTTTTAAAATACAAATACTGGCATCAATGAAAGAAAGAAAGAAGAAAGAAAGAAAGGAAAAAACGTTTATTGGCAAAGATACGTTGTCATTACAAATCTTAAAAAGTGTATGGCAGAGGTTCATTGTGACACGAAAAAGACAGTTTGTACATTGTCAGGTCATACTATACATTCAATATTATTTAAATGTTTGGCAGTATTTTAAAACCCCTCGTAATTCCTAAGTGCATGTTATCCTATTAATTGATACTTGTCTTCAACTGTGTGAAAAAGCAAATATTTTTATATCTGATTGAACCATATTGTGTCTCAGACAAAAACGTCGTATGGTTTAAGTAATTGTAGAGTACCGAATTCAAAATCTGGGACAGCATTTTACAGATATTTTGAATAACATGCATTGAGGAATGTTATCATATTCAAGTTTTTAGCTGCAAATGACATGACACATAAAAATCTTGTATATCTGTTGGCACATAGTGTTTAAAAGTGGCACAAAATTTAAAATTGGCACTTATTTTTGGCACATAATTGAAATTGGTTCCTTTTATGTTTGCATCTAATATTAGTTCTGGCGTTGGTTTTAATTAGTTCTGGCAGTTGTCCGAAACCAAACATGTTTACTGATCTATGCGCATGTATTACAGTTCCTTCAGACTAAGGTCACTCCATCATCTTTGCTTCTGGGCTAGAATGGTGCTAAAATACATCCAAAACAAAGATGTTTTTTTTTTTAATTGAATCCACGGTTATTATGGGTAGTTAGAACCTCAATAATCTGAGCCATTCTTATTAAACTGTATCACATTATCCATTATGAGAGTGGTGGAGGTACAGTTTAAATAGTCAGCCAATTCAAGCAAATTGGTACCTTATGTTAACTACGGTTAGAGAGGACATCGACCCCAAGATGGAAATCAACAAATTTTAGATGATGCCAAGTAGAAACTAAAACAAAGAGAAACCTCTTGAAAACCATATCATTTGCAGCTCCCATCGTGTACCACAATACCATCACAACAAATACGTAAACTATATACATCAATAATAAATAAGAACACAGTTTTATTTTGTATTTACTTTGTCTTAAAAATATAACTATTTTAACTACTGTCGTATATTTTTTTTTCTTATAAATTCGTTGCCGGTTCAAATACTGGTAATAGCTATTTTTTTATATTGGAAACATTCGAAATAAATGAATGTATGCACTGTCATGAATGTACAGATTGACTTAAATACATTTCTATACATTTTCAGGTAGGCCATTAACTTACAATTAAATGTAAACATTCACAAATGAATGTTTTTGGCCTCTCTAGAAGTTATTTGTCAAGATTTTCTATGCCAATGTCCAATTATTATTTTTTTCTTGACAGGTAACTCACGTAAAAAATTACATGGCAGAATGTTAATAGTTTTTACCCTATTGTATAGCAAATAATTGTCATAATGGTAGTCATTTCTAGATCATCAGGGGTAGTCAGTGACCCGAAAATCTGATAACCAGTCTTACCAAGCGATATCGTATTACCCAGTAACTGTTTGTGGAGGCCATGAAGGCAGTCGCTGCATATAAAATACTGAGGTTTTTAAACCTCCGCCAAGCAATATTCCAAAAGATTTACTTCGTGAATAAAAAGCCATTTACATTGCTAGAAATGCATGAAGTAAAGCCTCTGCAATTGCTATTACTGTAAAATAGTCCATTTTTCGGGTTTCGCACCTCAAAAGTAATAACGGAACCCTAACAGGATCATTTTATTTTGCATTTGTCTGTCCGGCTGTTTAGATAACACGACACGACGCCACGACAGCGCTCGAAACACTGAATATACACACAAAATTGCGCAACTGAATTTCTGCCGCATAAGTTCGGCACTTATGGTGTGTCATATCAGCCGAATACGTTGGAACGTTAAATCAGCCGCGGAACTTCGGTCGCATACGTTCGGCATAGTGTGTTTAGACATTTAGACCCACTGGTATTCAGATCAGAAGACAACTTGTTAGACTGTAAATCGCAAAATAAGCAAGGCAGATGATAACCCCTCACAGGGAGCTATGTATGCTGATCATACTGAAGTAAATAACAATACAGCAGTCTAAAAACTATCAACATTACACAACATAATAATAAACCGGTCTTACAAGCAAAACCACACACCAAAAACTCTTTAAAAACTTCACTCCATTTAATAACATCTTAATTTTAAGGTTGAAAGTCACAATCCACTCACTGAGTTTTGATTTTCACTTCTAAGTGTGGTCAAAGTTATATGGACAGATTGTGGTGTAACTGCGGACACTGGACACTTAATAATTGTCATATAACAGACGGTACAGTACACACGGCTACACCTCAAGCTATACAAATCCAGTTTGACTTGGTCTCGCTTCGTACGATTTTACACACAATGAAAGCTCAGCTAATACTGGTTTCGCGTAGCTTAATGTGTAGCCCTGTGTACCAAGATCACTGATGTCTGGAGTACAGAACGAGAACTCTAAAATCCGAAGCCTGAAGTCAAAAGTCCGAAATCCGAATCATAGAGTATACACTATTTACTCCAGAGAGCAAAATGTTGAGTCTCAAAACAAAAGTTCGTAGAATAAAATCTAGAGTATGAAGTCTAAAATCCAGAGCTCGGATTTTGAAGATTCGAAATCCGTAATCGCAAAGTCTCCGCAATCTGCCCATACCAATTTAATCACACTTTTAGTGAATAATCTCTAAAGTCACTTTTCTAGGCCATTTCAGTGGTTAAAACCACGTGCTTTTCAGTAAAGGCTACGCAACTATTTGCACGTGTTTCTTCTCCCTCGGTTCCTTTAACACGTAAGATGTGGTTCTTCTTAGAGATCCGACAGAATCTGAAAATTAAATCTTACATCAAATATTTCTTAAGAAAGAGTGAAGTGAAACAATGACAGTGGACAGCGGACAGTGAAGGAATAAGTCTTGTATTAATTCATGCTTGCTTGTGATTTTCAAAGGTTCATTTGAAGCGGCAAGTTAAATTAAACCAACACAATAATGAGAGCAGTGGTGGCCCAGTGGTATCGGTCCCGACTTACGAGTTGTAGGTCGTGGATTCGAACCCAGCTTGGCGCATTACTTTGTGTAATTTATTTCATCACCACTGCTCTCAAAACGGTGAAGGAAAACATCGTGTGGAAACCGGCATATCCTAGAACCATCAAATTCGAAGACATGTGACATCTGCCAATCCGCACTGGGCCCGCGTGGTGGATTATGGCCCACTCTCTCTCACAAGAGAGGAGGCCTGTGTCCCAGCAGTGAGAACGTTATAGGCTGATGATGATATGATGAACACAATAATAAGACAATATAAACGGGAAAACACGACCCTCGTCATTAATCAGGTCTATAAAATCATGAAACAGTAGGCGTCCTAGAATAGTTCCTTGAGGTACACTCACTATGTAGCGCCTGAGGACGCATGGCACGCGGAGGGCGCGCGGGGGACGCGGGCGCGGAGGCGGGGCCGCGCCCGCCGCGCTGCTACGACCAGCGGAGCTCCTTCAACTCAACGCTGCTGCTGCGGGAATGCTGAGGGAAACATGATAGATAGAGTCAAAAGCTTTGTTTAAGACGAATTAAATGAAATAAGCGAGTCACGTCGCTATTATACGTAAAAGAGCAACTTGCGTGGTTACAACCACTATTAGAAACTCCACGGGGCAACTGCCATTTGACTGGAATCACTGGCTGACCAATCTTGCTCAGGTTTTGTGTTTTGGTTGGCACGACCGAATCTTGGTCCACGTTTTGCGACCAAAGTTTTGACAATGATCACAGCTAGTCGTGGCTGAATAGTCCCTAATAAAAAGTTCATCACTTTAACATTTTCAGTGGCAGTAATAAATATCTTGGTACCAAAGTATGTTAACGTATTATCTATTTATAGAAACTACATAAAACGAAGTAGTAAATACTGATTTTAATCACTATGGCCCTTTTTAACATTTCTTACTCACAGGGTATCTAGAAGTAGCTGGAGGCACATGAGTGGCTGGAGAGCACCTGGAACATCCAGGTCTTAGCACTGTCCTGCTTGAGGAACCACCTCGCATCGCTGTTCTTAACTCCTGAAGAAATTATAGAAGATTTAACTACAATACAACTCTTTCAACCAACCAATATAATATGTATCATCTTTAGATCCTTGCAGGGCAAAATATTCACGGAAATTTATTTGAAGAATTTATTAGAACCTGTAAATTTATTTTTTATGTGTAGTAGGACCAGGTGTATGAAGGTGGATTAGGCGAAAGGAGTATGTTAAGGTGGTGGTTCACGCCGGAGGTCGGATCTGACTCATGTATGTCTCCCACTCGGGAACTGCCGCTCATATATTGATGCCTACCGTCGGTCGCGGTCTCCTGTCTTTGTCGCTTAGGAATCGTAGCAGGTGGCGCTCTGTAGAGTCTGCCTACCCATGGGAAGAAGACGTGAGTTCATGTAATGTAGTGTAATTAGAAACTGGTCAATTTTGCTTACCTGTCCCATTTCACTGCAAAGCGACTGCCTCCCTTGCGTAGCATTCTTCCTCGTATTCCAACAGAACTCTAATATTGCGACCACTATCGCTAGAGCCAACCCGCAGAGGAGAGTAACGAATACACCACCTAGAAAGAAATATATTATAATAGATTCTGATCCACAACCGTATGGTAAACAACGTTCACATCGAGCACACGGGCTCGCGCGGCAGCCTCGCGAGCCAAATGCTCGGTTAATATGGACGTGCCTCGGAGTTGTTCAGGCAAACATTGCTTAGGCTAAGAGTGTCTTTAGCGGTCTATAAATGGGACGCGCTCAAAAGTGCTGTTCATTCGGGTCGACCTGCCTCGCGAGCGACATGTCGGAATGCCGCGCGAGTCTGTGCGTCCAGTGTGGACGTGGCTTTTGGGATTTTCACACGGCTAGCACGTATAAATATCAACGTCCTGGACACTTCAAAGAACTTAGACGTCCGCTGAATATAAAAATAATTAGATTATTATTATTAGATTTTTGTAATTAAAATGGGTGGTCACACAAAGTTTCAAAGTAATTGTAAGTGCTAGCACACGAAGATTGGGACGTGAAGAGGATCAAGAAGTTGGAATAAAACTTTCTGAGTTTCCAATACACTTTATTAAGAAAGTACAAGTCTCCTTACTCAGACGCGCTGCGACGCAATACGACTGATTCAATTTATTGTGCGCAGAGCTAAGGAGTGGATTTTTCTGTCGGGGCGTGTATTTAGATAGCTAGAGCCTTGGGTACTTTAAGTCAAGAGTGAATAAGTTTTTTCTTAGCAAGAGTGCTTCACGGTTGATCACATCATCACTTACCATCAGGAGAGACAGCGGTTAAACGCGAGCCTGTACGATATAAAATGAAACCTTAATGGAGACTACAGTCTTACACTTCATAATTTAGGCGTTTTCTGAAATGATCTAGCTCCTTTTCTAAGGATTTTTCAATTAGAAGTTGCTCATAGAGCTTTGCCAGATTTAAGGGGTCTTAGGCTGACCAACACAATAAATATCTTTTAGATTCAAGGCTGGTAACAGTTTTAGCTGAATGCAAAATCAGCCTATGATGTTCCTACTGTACTGGGGCCTTCTCTCTATGAGAAGAAGACGTGTGCTTAAAATCCATCATGCAGGCCTAATGGATCGGTAGATATTACATGTATTCGAATTTTTGGTCATAGGACATTTACCGCTCTCCTACCGATGTTTTCCATAACCGTTTTGAGAGCAGTAGTGATGAAATTAATTACACTCTCAAAACTCGTAAGTCAGGACCGTTAAAACTGGGCCATCCAGCTCTTCCACTGAGTTGAACATCAATAATTTTGTTAGCACTATAATCATCATCATCATCTCAGCTATAGGACGTCCACTGCTGAACATAGGCCTCTACTCTCCTTTAGATCTCCACATATACCGGTTGAAAGCGACCTGCATCCAGTGTCTTCCGGCGACCTTTATGTTGTCTGTCCCACTACACACTGGTCATCATCAGCCTATAAATGTTTCCACTGTCGGGACACTGGCCTCCTCTCTGAGAGAGGGAGTGGGCCATAATCCACTACGCGGGCCCAGTGCGGGTTGGTAGATGTCACATGTCTTCGTATTTTTGGTTCTATGACATGCCGGTTTCCTCACGATGTTTTCCTTCACCGTTTTGAGAGCAGTGGTGATGAAATAAATTACACAAAGTAATGTGGCCTGGCTAGGTTCGAAACCACGACCTACAGCTCGTAAGTCGAGGCCGATACCGCTGGGCCACCACTGCTACACTGCACCATGAATTAATTAAACTTACCAATATTCTGAACTCCAAGAGGATTCGCCTTGCTATCCTTCCCGTCCCTGTTGCAGACATCTCCCGTATTTTTCCACCATTTATCGTAAAGGATCTGGATGACGCCCTTCTCTTGAAGCTCCAGGATAGCCAGGGAGATCTTGTCTCTCCAGGGACTGCCTTTCCACGTTGCTATGCCGTAACCCTGGAGATTTAGATCTGGATTAATTTAGATGTACTGCAGGATAGTTCTGAGGTATCCCTACTTCTAAAAAGTGGTACGGAGTTATAGCCATGTAGTATCTTAGATTAATAGATCTACGAGGTTAAGCTACGCTTGTCGTAGAGATCAGATTATGGATGGTTGACTATTTATTGCTGACTTTTGGGAACTAGTTATGTTCGTTGTGTGGCTTATCTATCCTTGGTGTTATTGAATTGCCGGTTTAAGAGTAAATGAACACATCTGTGTTTCATTAATAATACTCACGTCTTAAGCTCTGGGCTTGTCTGACAAAAATAATGTTACTTTTAAATTGGCCAAACGGGAGAAATCAGCATCCATAAGAGATACGAGAAAACTTTCTTAGGAACCTTTAGCTCTTTTTTGATACTGATAATTTTGGCGTTTTTATTTTTTTGGTCAAGTGTGAGCTGTCCACAGAAATGAGTGAAATTGACCAAATTTTTTTTTAATGCTGTTTTACTCTATTTCGTGTAAGGAGCATTTCATTGTATCGGAAGGAAAAGGCCGAAAGTCAACATGCAACATAATTTGGGAAAATTCTTGTATGGTTACCTTAGAGTCTAACAGTCCCCCAATCTGCGTCAGATTACAGTCCCTCTGCACTCTATGGTCCAACATGGTGGACTCCATGAGGAACGCGTAGTTCCCCGCGAGGACTCTCCTCACGCCCTCTTCGTAAGAGGAGACCAGCGCCGGAGGGGACGCGCTAGACATGTGCACCCACATTTTCTGGTAAATGTCAATGTTAGAATCCTGAAAGGGTAAACAATTATTTAGCAGTTTTTGAAGGACACAATTTACAGATATTATAAGAAACTGTGATAAAACACGATACAAGCCATAATAGACTATTTAAGTAGGCAAGATTAGCTAGTGTTATAGGCCATCATAAAGCACCGTGGGAAACCATCATCTGCCACGGTAAAAAGCAATTGTAGATGACTGTGGTAAGCTAATATGACGGCTAGTTGCATGGCCATGGCCATCATCATCATCACCATCATCATCTCAGCCATAGGACGTCCACTGCTGAACATAGGCCTCCTCTTTTGATCGCCACAAGTACCGGTTGGAAGGCCATCATGTGACCCACCTTTGCCTTTTTTTTTTGTTTACCGTAATAAAATCATTGAATGTCCTCCAAGGCAGGATGGGATGGGACTGTCAGATTTCTAGTGACTAAAATCCACGGCTTCCTTCAATAGCGCTTTACGTTCCGGGGTCATGATAATTCGTTAGTTCCTCGACCGACTTACCTTTGTCTTAGGAAAACATGAGAAATCTAGCCGTCATGAGGCACGATAGTTATCTTAAGAAAACATGAGAAATCTAGGCACGATAGTGTGCCATCTTTGATCGCTATGATAGGACACCATTGTGTCAGTGGAGCGTCATCACGGATCACTTTGGTGGGTCATGGAGATGTACTTTGGCCCCATGATAGATGACTTTCGTGGGCCCTCGTGACTCATTCTTGGTAATCTTTGTCCACATTAAACTTACTTACCCTAAAGAAGGACATGGTAGATCCGCCATTGAGTGTACCATAATGTATAGTGTTCTGCGCCGCTAAGTCCGCCGCGCTCTGTATAGGCAGCACCGTACGCTCCACCGTTAGGAAGGCTGCTAAGTTCGCAGTGTATGAAGATAAAATGATCAGTGTGAAGAACCACCAGATACCGCCCACTATACGAGTGGAGGTTGCCTGAAATGGAATTATGGAGGTTATTTTGAGTATGGTATGATAGCTCGTCAGATTTTCTTGGGTACTGAATGCGGTTACATTTCAATAACTACGAGATTTAATACGATGACAAACGGTTGACGTTACAATAGAACATAACTGTAAAGATAGTTATGTTCTATTGTGACCTCAACCGTTTTCAACGTATTTAGGCTACGGTTCCTCAGTGGAGAAGAGATGTGGATTTCAAAGCCATGAGTTTGAGGAATTGCTCGCCCGCTCTGCTCCGCTAAGCCGAAGTGGCACCGCAGGCTTATCTTGTAGCATTTGCTCGCCCATAATGTCATCAAGGTAAAAATCAGTGAATTACATAATATAAAACAATAATAAAAAAAATATTAATAAGTCTCAGATGACTGGTAAAAATGTGACAAATTATGGAAAACGAAATATAGTATAAAATGTTGTATCAAAAAGAATTAGAAAATATCCAGCTTTTCATATCATGTCGACAAATTATTGCATTCACAATATTTTCTTACCTTCGGATTAAGGCCAGAGCCTTGCCTCAAGAAGGTGCCCGTGATGAACCAGAAAGAGTTGCACACACTAAACTGATTTGTCAGGAGCTTGGTTTCGTGGCCACAGACGTGGGTGCTGGTAGACCTGTAAGAAGGAGTAAGTATGCCTCGTTATTATTATTATTTATATATTCCATAGCATAAGAAGTATTCTTTGACCTGGACATATACCGAGAGAGCTGGTTTCAAGGTGACTTTTTTTTTTGCTTAGTAGTATCATCAAATGAGTCCTCCCATCCAGGCAGGGCAAGAGTGACTGTCAAACTTGTACTAACTATTAATTTCAATAGCCCTTAATCTTCCAGGGTCACGGTTACCTGATGAGACAGTGCCGCGACCCTGGCAGGCTTCGGCGCTCTTTGAGGCGCATATGAGTCACGACGCGCCTTCAACCCGGGCATGGTCCATGATCACCCATTACTCACCACCCATAAGCCCGTGCGGATTACCTTGTTTGAGGACACAGTCTTTCACTGTCACAGTTCCCGAAAAAACGAGAATGCATCGTATTGTACATTTCCATCGATGCGTTATAGTATTGTGTACTCAAAATACCATCTCGCGCACCGATGGCTAGTGTCCTCGTGTGTTCAGAAATGGTTTCTACCATAAAAATGGAAACTTACCACTCGTAAGGAGAGAACCTCGCCATAACGAACAGAGTAAAAGACACCAGTATGTAGGCAGCTAGCACGTACAGCCAGATCTCTATAGCTAGCGGGTTCAGGAAGCTGAAGAGGCGAGTTGGTTGAGATGTTGGTACCTGGAACAGAGCAAATAGTTTATGCTTATTAGTGTCACTGAAGTAAAAACAGTCGCTTCATGTAAAATACTGATATTCAGCTGCATCTCATGGTTTGACTGGAAGCCAACCACAATATAGTTGGGAAAATGCTAGGTAAATGATGATGAAGTAAGTAATAAAGAAACACATCATCATCATCATCATATCAGCCGTAAGACTCATGCTGAACATAGGCCTCCGTTTTGGAATTCCTGTTGGAAGCGGTTTGTATCCAGTGTTATCCTGTGGTATGCATAAGATCGTCTGTCTACCTAGGTGGACGTCCTACGCTGCGCTTGCCGATGCCTGGTCTCCATTCAAGAACCTTACTTCCTAAGTTCTGCATGCTTTACTGCTATTTCAACTTGCTATTTTTCACTGGGCTATGCCGGTAATTTGGTTTCTCTACGAATCTCCTCATTTCTGAGTCGGTTGATAAGAAACACAGGTTATTATAAAACCGGGGATTAGAAATATATAAATATCAACAAAAACTTAAAATCAGGAGTAAACACTTGTTGTAGAATCAGCACTTTTTGAAGGTTTATTTACGAAATGATAGTCCCCCAAAGAGCCCCGTCTTTCGGCACTTCCTAGTATTTTGGCGGAACAAATTTCCCAGCAACACATCTATCTGCAAGGTTAAAAGAATCAAGAGTAGAAGACAAATAACGTGTAACCCACCTTGAATAATATTCCAATGCCGAGATTCATGAAAGGCTTGGTGAAGTCTATGACTGCTTCTCTTGCATAGTTGATTGTCATTGAGGCCACCGCAATGTCCGCTTTCTGCAACGAGTAATAAACAACTATTGATATTTTTCACACGGATATTCATGCTATGCCAAGAACTGTTAAGTCTTTCTTGTGGAAACATCAAGTGTGTGTGTGGTCGACGGACTAACGAATTATCGTGACCGGAACGTAAAGGGCTATTGAAGGACATCGTTGATTTTAGTCATTACAAGTCTGACAGTTCCTTCTCTGGGTAGGATGAAATGGGTTCTCATTTGATGATTTTACCAGGCCCGAAAAGTGTGTTTCATTCAACCTGAATCTCTTCAGAGTTAGAATTCTTTCTCTGTTTCGTTTAATTATTCTTCTGTGGGTAAGCAAGCTCCATCGTAGGCTTTGTCAGTCGCTCTAACCTAGACTATAGTCAAAAGCAAACACAATATAAAATCAAACAAAAAATTAAAAAAAACATGGCATGGTCCATGGACCATGCCCGGGTCAGGCAGCGAGTTGCCCTTTACTCGCTGCCCGCATGCCCGCGCTCATGCACACTTCACTAAAAAAACAGACAACGTCAAAACGGCATTTCACGTTGATATAAAGGTCGTTTTACAAATACACTTTTTTTTGACATATGTTCAACAGATGTTTATCTTTTTGTGGTACCACCACCCTTTAAGCCCTTGTCCAACAAACAGGCAAAGCAAAAGCGATTCGAAGCGTTTTTGTTTGTAATGCATGGAATTGTTTGAAGCCAGCAACGACGATATATTACTAGACTCCTAATAACAGGCGACCGATGTCTGTCAACACATTAGGCAAAAAATTCTTATATCCGTCTCATTTCGAGCACTCCTGTGAGCCGTAAACATACCTTGAAACAGAACAGACCTTGAGTTAGCCAATCACAACGCAGTACCCCGTCCCCCTCGCTTACGTAGTACCTCAGCGAGTTGACAGAATAGTTTTTGTTCCTTAGATCGTGCATGCGGAGTCTAATAATATATCGTCGTTGGAAGCCAGTCACATAGACTATCGGACAGCTTTTGTTTTTCAATGTAACTGGATTCAAACAATTCCATACATAATTAAAAACCCTTTGGATCGCATTCGCCTCGCCTGTCTATTTGACAAAGGCTTTAATATTTGCACTGAAGTGTGGCATCGACTCTTGCTAACATAAAGATATCTTTTCTACTCACTCTATCCATAAGCTCCCGAACAATTCCATTCCAGTGTCCAGTGTGGGGATCCCGTGCGCCGTACATATTGTCCGGGACGAGTCTCAGTCGGTAGTGGAAGCCAGCCCGGGCCGCCACGCGAGCCAACAGGTCGATGCAGAAGCCTTCAAAACGCGCGTTGCCTTGTAAGTTCCAGCCTTCTTTTACCATTACGTAGGGTTTTTCCTGAGAAAGAGAAAATGGAAATGATTAGGGATATTAATAATAAAGTTGAGGGAACTATCCTTATGGGATAGTATAGAATTGAATAGAACAGCGAAAAAAGAATTAGTAGAAAAATCGGCAGATCTGAGTAATGCCGCCTCATACTCTCTTTTTTCTTATTTGTTAAGGTAGCCATTCGAACTAAGCGTCACAAACGCAGCGTCTACAGCGTCACTGTCATAATGGTCACAATGACCTGACTGTGACGTCACTGACGCCGCGACAGTGACGCTGTGCTCGAATGACGTTCCCTAGAATTTCATACATTTGCATAGAACATCTATCTGTCGCACTGTCGCGGCGTCACAGCCGCGGCGCCAATGACGCCATAGACGCTCAGTTCGAAAGGCTACCTTTAAAACCACCAAGGCCGCAAGGGCAAGATGGGAGGGTTTGTCAGACTAGTACTGACTAAAATTCAGGGTTCAATCTTTACGTTCCCGAGCCACAGTCATCTGGTAGTCCCGTGATCCCGGTAGACTTTGGCCCTCTATGGGGGGCCCTTCACATACTTAGGTCTTCATTCAAGATTCATCCAAATTAAAACACACATTTGTGTCTGTATCTTGCGATGACGTTAATTTTACTTTAAACTTACGACGGTCATCGAAATCGATCGGGTTTAAGCAGCCAAGAATTTGAATGGCTGACGTAACGACTACACGCGAAATTTTGTAAAAGAAGCATGAGTATGGAACAGTTCCTCTCTGTCTCACAAAATCACGAGAAAGTGATCGTCTAATGTTCATAAACTGTGTGACTTTCAGTAAAAAACATTGATATGAGGCAGATAAAATCGCAAAAAGAAATCTTACCTCAACAGTAACCACAGTCAGCGTTACATTCGGCGGAGGATCCCTAGTATAAGCAGCAGGGTCTGTGATAGCCAGACCTTCACTGGGAGTCCAATGTCCTGAGACCACCATACCACCCTTTTCCCCACCGGCCAGCCTCATCAGCTGAAGGTGGAAGTTAGTTCTGACTCCGTTCTTGAACTCTATAGGTCCAGTGAGGCCGTGGGCTTGGATCTGTGGAAAAGGTAAAATTGATAAAAAAAATCATACAAAGGGCACTAGATAAGTTTTGCAAAACAACGTTTATTTTTACAGCCTTTCAAAATAATTTCCATCACAGTTTATACACTTAGTCATACGTAAAAACCAATCATCAAAAATGTCATTCCATTTTTCTTCTGGGAGTTCTGAACAGGCTTGGTCCCAAGCAGCCAAAAGCTCGGTATCTGTAGGAAATCGTCTCCCTTTCAACTTATCCTTAATGATAGGGAAAAGAGCAAAGTCACAGGGCGCTAGGTCTGGGCTGTACGCAGGATGTTCAAGCACTTTAACGCCACTGTTATTCAAAAATTCGACTGTATCACGTGCTCGATGCGCGGGTGCGTTATCGTGATGAAAATGCCAAGTATCCATTCTCGAATTCGGTCGAATTTTCTGAAGCTTTTGAAAAACTTTTGGCAGACATTCGTTTATGTACCAGGAGGAGGTTACAGTACGCTGACTTTCCAGAACAACTCGTTCCAAAATACCTCGCCGTGTAAAAAATACAGCGATCATCTTTTTTTTTACTGAACGTGATTTTCTCACCTGAACTGGAGTTTGTTCATTTTCAAACAGCCAAACTTTATTTTTGTTTTTCGATGGTACGTCAAAGTAATATAGCCATGTTTCGTCACCAGTAACGATATTATTGATGTTATTAGAGGTACCATTTTCATACAACTTTAGCATTTTTTTACACCAGTTCACTCTTGCCTCCTTTTGTTCAACTTTGAGATCGTGTGGCACCCATAGTGTACAAACTTTTCTTACGCCGAGAATATCGTGAAGAATTTTGTGTACACTTGGTGCACTTATCTGCAGGATCTCTTCTATCTGTTTATAGGTTATACGTCGATCTTTTAATAATTTTGACACTTTCGCAACGTTTTCTGAGCCAGTAACTTCAATGGGACGTCCTGACCTTGGAGCGTCATCAACATTAAAGTTACTACGGTCAAACTCACGATACCATCGGTAAACTGTTGTGCGATGTGGACACTTTTCTCCCAAAACAGTTTTCATTTCTTCCACACACTCATCTACTGACAGTTTACGCAGAAAGTTGTAACGCATAACAACTCGCAACTCGGTATTAGACCATTCAGACATTTTAATTGTTGAAAAAAGTTTATACCACTTATTTAAACGATTAATGTCGGGTTATTATATATGAACTATCAAGATACTAGCTGTAGTTTAAAATAAAAATATTTTTGTCTACCCTCCGTTAATATTATTAATGTATTGCAAGACTTATCTAGTGACCTTTGTATTATTGTGTTTGGAATACCTGAAGAGTATAGAACAGGTAATTGGGAGAGCTGTAGGCCAAAATAACCATGATGTGGACCTATGACGGTGGTATGTGGTCCCAGACATTAACCAGAACCAGCTTTGTGGTAGATCTTGTAGCAAAATGGCGGGATGCCTTTGACAAATCAAATGTTCAGTGGTCCTTTTTTGCTCTGGATCAAAGGTATTAATAGAAACTCTAGTAGACGGATGATACAAAGCTAACAATAAAAGAGAGGGGGTTACATCGACGGGGGTGAGCTGCGGTTGCGGGACGCAAAGAGTATTTGATAAAAGTGGATAGTTTTTAGGGGTTATGGGACATCTCGCCACGCAAAAGCTGGCCTTTTTTTTGTTTTGGGACAAACCCACCACACTATTCCCAAACCACTGCAACTCCTGAGAGCCAGAATCAACAGTGGCAACCACCAGAAAAGCGCCGAGACAATGAAGCTCGACGTGTCCCGGAGAATGCATTTACCTGTCTTGGATCCTGCAACGAAATTAATCAGAAAAGAATACTGGAGGAATATGAAAAATAGGTTTCTACTTTCCTTAGTTTTGTGAAGTTTGTGATTCCTAATGCACAATGAAAATGCGTTTATACAGCACGCGATTCTATAACAGGTAGCATTTAGATACTTACAGAATTAATATTATCAATGATAGTCTTCCCATGGTTCCATGGTACATCCTTGTCACAGGACACGTTCCCCGGACGAAAGTCTTCAGTGATGGCTAAAGCTTGGCACAGGACCTGTACTGCATCGTATAGGAGGGCTGGTTCCGTCTGTAATGGAAGATGAGCAACGTGCTCTAACGTGGTTTATTGGTATACTAATAATAATATTCCACAACTATCACACAACGCCATCTAGTCCCAAGCTAAGCAGAGCTTGTGTTATGGATACTAGACAACCGATACACATACTTATATATTTCTAAATACATACATATTATAGATAAATTACACCCAGACACAGAACAAATGATCGTGCTCATCACACAAACATTTGTCCTGGGTGGGAATCGAACCCACGACCTCCGGCATAGCAGTCAGGGTCACTAACTACTAGACCAACAGGCCATCTAGGTATGAGGAACAGGTTCATAAAGTTCTTCAACACTTCGTTAATTAAATCCTCTGACCAAATGAGTTTTTAATCTAATGTACTATTCTTAATTTTTGCCTCGTCAACCGTCATCATGACTTCTTTTTCCTTTCATTTCTTTCGTCACCAAATCTTCCCACTTACATTTAACCTGCCTCTCAGTAAAATCTTATCTAACTCCTGAGTGTCTCCTCTCTATTTATTTGTTATAATACTGCTTTTCTTTTTTCTATCTTCTGGCTGTCCTCTTTCTGTCTTCTGTCTATTATGTAACTAGCTTTTGCCTACCATCTACCCTAGTCGATGCTATCCACCGCGAGCTTATCATGTATCTATCTCCTATCTATCATCAGTATGGCCTCTGTCTCTTACGTATTATTTCTTCACTTTAATGGTGGATGCTCCTATGGATGGACCTTCTCAATTGCTTGTAGTGATTTCTTCAACTTGTCGGAATCTGGTTCTACTAGTCTATTCCCTGTCTATATTCTAAGTTCTGTCTACCTTCCATCTTCTGTTTATAATTATTTTATCTACTGTCTGATGTCTACTGTCCATTTACTTTCTATTTATAGTCTATCTCTTACCTATCCTCTGTCTAACTTCTAGTATCCTCTATCTACTGTAAATTTATCCCGTGACTATTATCTTCTTACCTTAATATGTCCCCCGCTGATGATGGACGCTCCTATGGGATGGAATTTCTCCATCACCTGCAGGGACTCCTTCACCTTGTCGGAGTCACGGTCCACCAGTCTCCAGCCACTCATATTCACTCGGTTGTAGTAGAAGTCTTCCATGTCGAACAGTTCGAAGTCCTGGAAATTAAAGAAAGCTATGTGGATCCGTAGACGAACTAATGGGCAGGCCATATTGCTCGCAGAGCAGTTGGCCGATGATCATCGACGATATATTACTAGACTCCGCATGCACGATCTAAGGAACAAAAACTATTTTGTCAACTCGCTGAGGTACTACGTAAGTGAGGGGGACGGGGTACGGCGTTGTGATTGGCTAACTCAAGGTCTGTTCTTTCTCAAGGTATGTTTACGGCTCACATGAGTGGTCGAAATGAGACGGATGTAAGACTTTTTTGTCTAATGTGTTGACAGACATCGGTCGCCTGTTATTAGGAGTCTAGTAATATATCGTCGTTACTAGCTACTAGCAAGCGCAGCGTAGGACGTTCACCAACAAGATGGACAGACGACCTTATAAAGGTCGCCGGAAGACGCTGGATGCAGGTCGCTTCCAACCGGTACATTTGGAGATCTAAAGGGCCTATGTTCAGCAGTGAACGTCCTATGGCTAAGATTATGATGTGGCGGATTGTCGTTCAGCGGAGTGATCCAAAAGGAAGGACTTTGTTCAGCAGTATATAATTTTAGACTGGTGATTATGATGATAATAATGAAGTAGCATGGCACAACAGATAAGTGATAGCTAGTTTTGCTCGGTATCCTCACATTTGCGAGACGTCCGGATTTTGTAACAACCCCGGATCTGTTTATTTTCAGTAGTGAATCTGGTGAAAGTATTGATAAAATGCTACTTACGAAAGATGTAAAAACGTAGTGGTAGTTTTCATTATTCATCTGCAGCTGAAGTATCTGTAAAATATAGAAAATTAAAAAAAAAAAATTGGTGGTTATTAGGAGAAGACCAAGTTCGTCTTACTGTGAAATGAAGTTATTTAATTTTTGTGCAACTTTAAAGCGCTCCCGGGAGCATTCGCATGTAATGTAACATTATAGATTCGACTTTGTGCATTACATGACAGTACTACCTCCCTGACTGACGAGCATTCGAGTACATTTAGTATAGACTAGCTTCTGCCCGCGGTTTCACCCGCGTCATGTTAGGAGTTTGGTCCTATAGTCCCGTCTCCATCAGTTCCCTTGAAGAGCGCTATTTCCGACGTCGTGGGTATCTTCAGTGGTGGCTGGGGCGAGAGGTAGAGGATGTCTTTTCCCTCACGCATTCCGACTGCTAACCATTCCCCTTAATTGCCACTGAATCTTGAGGTACCTCCCGAAACGAAAAAAACGAAAACCGGTAGGACTGCGTCAGACCGTGAGGACGCAGCCCGTAGCCTTTCCAAACGATCCTTAAAGTAGGCCGGTCAATATCGACATAAAAAAACCAAACATTGCAAACGCGCATGTAACTACAATTCTTTTATAATTATGTTGTTAGGTCCCTTTAGAGTTTAGAGTATTTAACATCCAAGTTTGCAACCCTGTTAACCCTGTTCTGTCAATGTCAATGTCGAATCAATATCGCACTTAACCAGTTTTTTAGTATTTGTTACAGCGGCAATATACACACATCATCTGTGAAAATGTAACCTATCTAACTATCACGGTTCGTGAGAAACAGCCTCCGAAACATTACATTACTTTATAACATCTACAAAAACCAGCAACAAAATCACGTTTTTTGTATGGGAGCCCCCCTTTTTTTTACGTGGTAAAATCATCAAATGAGCCCTCCCACCGGGGGCTGGGAGGGACTGTCAGACTTGTACTGACTAAAATGCATGGTGTCCTTCAATAGCTCTTTATGTTCCGGGGTCACGGTAATGAAATAAGTCCCGCGACCAATGAGAGCCCCCCTTAATATTTATTGTATTCTGGTTTTTAGTATGTTTTGTTTTAGCAGCAACAGATGTACATCACCTGTGAAAATTTTAAATCTCTAGCTATCACGGTTCATGAGATACACAAGCAAAAACTACTGAATTGACAGCACAGGGTATTCAGGGTTGCAAATTATAACAAAATGGTAGTTACATGCGCGTTTGCAATGTTTGATGTCGATATTGACCGGCCTAAAGAGGGATTTTATCGACGCAATTGTGCCAGCCCTTCATTATTTTGTCGCGGTATTATTTTGAAACTGTGATATCTTCTAAGATATACATTGAAATCAAATGATGTAAAGGGCAATTTCGTTCAAAATTAAATGCTTGTGATGATTAACGTATTTATTTGGATAAGGATTAATATCATGTTAATGAAAACACCTTCGCAAATAACGCATTACTCTAAAACAAATTTGGTTCCCATAAAAAAGGTTATAGTGACTTAACCTTTAAAGATAGATATATGCTCTCGCGGACTTTATTTTAGAAAATTTTATGAGGAATAATTCCGTAGTACATATTTTTTGCGAAACTCTAACCGTTTACGCAGCGCACGCAACGAAAGCTCTAAAAAAGGAATACATTTTCCCGATTTTGAAACACTTCTCATTACTGCTCCGCTCCTATATGTGATAGCGTGATGTTATATAGCCTATAGCCTTCCTCGATAAATGGACTATCCAACACAAAATGAATTTTTCAATTCCAACCAGTAGATCCTGAGATTAGCGCGTTCAAACAAACAAACAAACAAACAAACAAACTCTTCAGCTTTATAATATTAGTATAGATTTGATACAAGTTGCGCATTGTGATGCGGGATTGTTCTCCCTTACTGTACCCCTAGCACGAGTTTTCACTATTTTACTTTACAGAGTTTTTCCAGTATTTACAGCGTTTCTTGTATGAAAATATGGAACAGCGCCTCTGGTGTGCGAAGAAGGAACCAATTTTTTCCTTGAAAATTGTCAATTTGAAGTCGTCAAAGTTCCAGTTTACTTTACGTCTCAAATACTGAAAACTCGTGCTGACGGTACTGATTAAATGCTCGAATCTGTAACGTTACATCACAGGTGAATGAATGCTCGCGGTGAGGGAGCGCCTTTATATATGACTCTGAACACGATTATAAGATAAAGAAGAGAAGATGGGTGAGAAACACCAAAGGCATCAACTGAGTTCTTCTATCCTAAGTAGAACGGAGGGTACTCTCAGACTCTTACTGAGTAGCTCTTACTATTCGAAGGCCACGGTATCTTGCATGAACAGTTCCGCGAACCCAGGAGGTGTTTGGCTGTGTCAGTTTGCTGACAGTTCCTTAAGACGGATTGACTTCGCCATGGTCCTTGATCGGACGTCAAGGTAGACAATAGGACGGTGTATGCGAGATCCGAGATAATGCGGGGTGCCAGCTGAAAACCAGCGCAGGGTGCCTTTCGCACAGCAAATGCTTTAGTGTGGACATGCTCAACAAAATACTATTGTATGTTTCATTTTATTATTTCTGTGTGTGTGTTTCCAATATGAACGAGGAGCTCGTGGCTAAATAATTACAGCCGCACAGGCCGATCTTCCGGGTTATGCCGCGCTTGCCTAGGTTGGTCTGTGGATGGGTGATCATCTTTCATAGCGATTTTCCTCCGTGCTTCGGAAACCACGTAAAGCCGTTGGTCCCGGCTGTCATTTGTGGATCTTTGACATTCGTTACTGTTAGTCAGAAGCTCTAAAGTCTGACAACCAGTCTTACCCAGTAACTGGGTTGTGGAGGTCCGACAGGCAGTCACTCCATGTAAAATACTAATATCCAGCTGAATCTGGTTCGACTGGAAGCCGACCCCAATATAGTTGGGAAAAGGCAGGCAGATGATGATGATGTATCCAATATGAAACAAATATTTTTCTTATCTATTCTATTTTAGATCTCCCTCTATTGCTCATATCCATCTCCAGGAACCTCTAGGGGGTAGGCGGGTGAGCAAAACTGTGGGCAAATGTTAGTAAAATATGTCCCAAAGTTACTTACAGCCCTAGCCAACTGCCGTACCCTCTTCGGATCAGTATCGACCACAATATGCTCGATATGCTGCGCCTTCAACAACGCCAGCCCGTGGCGGTACTCCTTGACATCGCGGCATCTTACCGCATACATATCGCGTCCGTCTTTGGCTATGTCTAGTATGTTTAGTTCTCCTGGAATCAGAATTTAAAAATAATTATCAATGATAATGATAATATTCCACAACTATCACACAACGCCATCTAGTCCCAAGCTAAGCAGAGCTTTTGTTATGGGTACTAGACAACTGATAAACATACATAAATATTTCTAAAAACATACATATTATAGATAAATTACACCCAGACACAGAACAAATGATCGTGCTGATCACGCAAACATTTGTCCTGGGTGGGAATCGAACCCACGCCCCCGGCGTAGCAGTCAGGGTCACTAACCACTAGACCAACAGTCCTGTCGACAACCGTTATTATTCAACAATAGCATCGCGTTTGACCAATATCTGCCTGATGGTAAGCAATGATGTGGTCGTCGGTAAAGAGCGCTTGCTGACACTACGTAAGATGATGAAGACGTGTGACTGGGACTGTAGCAATATAACTATTTTTGAACTGTTTTTATTTATTTAACGTAACTATTTTTGAACTGTTTTTGCCTATTGACATTTCAAAAGTGCTATAACTGGCCTACTTGAAATAAATGCTTTGATTTGATTTGATTTACCATATCCATAATCTTCGTAGATAACTCCCATCCTGGTCCAGTTGAGATAGGAGAGGAACTCGGCGAACGCCTTCGTGAGTAGGTCTTTAGGTGGATATAGGTTTATCGTGAACGTGTGATTTGCTGAAAACACAATGAAAAAGTATATTTGGTAAATTGTTCTTCTTTATTTTGCAGCATTTGTAAAACTGAAATATAATATTAATTGTACAATATTGATTTGAAGTAGTTATGAAACTAGTCCAAAAGATGGCGTCACGTTATCGAAAACGTTTAAATGAGGGAAAAGAAGATTCAGCTGTTGAGTGTGATTTAAGCCTTATTGGTAAAGCGTCTGTAGTACTTATACATCCAGAAGCGGGTTCAAATCCCATTCGCAGCTGAATTTTGTTTTTCCTCAAAAATCATGTTCGAAATACAATATTTCATGAAGAATTTAACAGTTTTTGAAAGCATAACTCTACCTTTTTTATTCTAAAATAGTTATTTATGATACTAGAGCGGTAAGTTGGTTTTTACAAACGAGTAGACAAGGTACGCCCGAGACAAAGTCGAGGGCTTCCCCCCGGAAATGTGTTGAAAAATAGTTTTAAGACCATAGTAGCTTGTAACTAGCAATAAAAGTATTTTTCTTTGATTTTTGTTGACTGTTTTAACCACAAGCTTTTTTTAACTTACAGTTCTCCGGAGCAAAAGGTCCAACAGTCAAATGCGGTGCATGTAGACTGGTGCTCATGTGATCCAGAGTGTTTCCCAGCAGTGGACCCACGCCGCTGAACAGCGCTACAGCCCCTGACTGGATTTGGGCACAGGCTGTAACAAAAATATACCTAACATTATTTCATGCCTATAGGTATTTTCTAAATAATAATAGATAATGATATTTTTAATTGTTTATGTTTCAAAATGATGAGGAGCGAGCCCATTATTAACGGCGAGCAATTGGTACCTCACCGTCCGATAAGGACTGTGCCAGGATCGATGGCATGTTGTGTTCCATGCGTGCTTTAAAGAGCTGTCAGCTACCTGACCAGGCCCGCAAGGACAAAACGCCGATCGACGTCGAGGCCCTCGAATGAAAAGGTCAATTGAAGGAACAGTGTGGTTTTTAGTTCTTTTTATCCCACAGTCCGTTCCTCTCCACCCAGAGTCTGAGTCTTTTGATGATTTACCTACCTAAAAAAGGTAGTTACTAATAAATGTTTATTGTACATGTACTACAACTGAATAAACTATATTGACTAAACTAAACTAACAATAAAGTACTACATTATTATTATTACATCATAAGAAAATCCTAATAACGTTATGGTCCACCGCGGATCATCATCATCATCTTTATCATCATCCGGAAGACGTCCATTGTTGAACTTAGGCCTCTCCCTTGGACCACTACGCCGAACGACAATTCGACACATGCATCCATCGGTTGCCCGTGACTCTAACGATGTCGTCGATCCACCTAAAGTGAGGCCTACCTTCCGATTCGTTGTCGTCACTCAAGAAATTTTCATCACAAGTAACAAGTATGCGCAGATAAGAAATAAGAAATCTGGCAACAGGCTAAATGTTTTCGGACTAATTAGCAATACAGCCTACTATCACGCGATCGTCCTTCCTATTTCTTTGTTTATTTTTTATTCGTTGTACCTACATTTGCACTTTACTATATTTATACTACATTTATATTGTATACAAATAACAATCAACACCATAAATCATGTTTAAAGCTATTTTACATCCGTAACATCAACATCACAGGTCCAGGTGAAAACCAGCGTCGAGCACTAGTTGCTCGACATTTTGCTGAACTGGGCCTTTTTGGCGCAGCCGTGAGACACACAATAACAATTCTTTTGTTTTTTCTTGTGTTTAACAAAGGTTTTTTTTTTACATTTTTGTTTTTTCTGAGCTTATTTTTTTATTTGCTTTTTTTTGAATGTGTGTCTATCGTGGTCCCCTTGTGCCAAATAAATATTTTTCCTTTCTTTCTTTCTTTATCCCTATCAGGTATCAAGGCTACGAGCTATGTTGAGTCCTGTTTGCAACCAAATACCACCAAAGGTTTCAAGAATTTAATATTTTAATAATTAATGCTTTCGGTACCGCGTCCGACTCATAATCACTTTGACATCAGTTGACACAACAAAGCCACCACGACTAATCTTACGCACGTGTAAGCACTTATATTCAATTAGTTTTAAAATGTAAATTCGTTCGGCCACAGCTAGGCAACACTCACGGATGCGGCAAACAAAATGGACTCCACAGCAAACGTGGAAAAACTAACCGTGCATACAAAGTAGGAGTTTTTTTTCTTTTTAACCCCCGACGGAAAAAGAGGAGTAAGTTTGACGTGTCTGTCTGTCTGTCTGTCTGTCTGTGGTATCATAGAGGCCGAATGGATGAAGCGATTTCAATTTAGTTTTTTTTGTATGAAATGTGACTTACGTGCGAGTGTTCTTAGACATGTTTGATGAAAATCGGTTGAGCCGTTTAGAAGTTATGAGGGTGAAAGTGGGAAAAGGTAACCGAAGGTCTGTAAATATACTCGAGTGGGGTATCAAATGAAAGCGCACTGAAAGGGAATATTGATGACTTAATCGAGAGTGCTCTTAGCAACACAAAATGATATAAGCCCTAACCTATAAAATAAAAATAATAATTAAATATTTAAAAGACGCGACGTTTTTTTATTATTTTTTACTTTTTAAAGGGAACTTGGTTTTTGTGTCGGGGGTTTCTTAAATTTTTATTTTACATCGCGTTCACCCCAAGCGTATAGGCTCGCGCAGCTTCCTCGCGAGCCAAATGCTCGGTCAGTGTGGAGGTGCCTCGAAGTCGTTCGAGCACGCGTTATTTGTTTTAAAATTTGAAAGGTCTAGTGGTTAGTGACCCTGACTGCTATGCCGGAGGTCGTGGTCCAATTCCCACCCAGGACAAATATTTGTGTAATGAGCACGATCATTATTTTGTTTTGTGTCTGGGAGTAAAATATCTATAAATAATTATATGTATTTAGAAATATATAAGTATGTTTATCAGTTGTCTAGTACCCATTACACAAGCTCTGCTTAGCTTGGGACTAGATGGCGTTGTGATAGTTGTGGAAAGTTTCTTCTGCGTCGTGGGTGGGCGTTTATAAACATAAAAACTCACATTTACACAAACGCCCAGATCCTAAACAACTTCTTGTAAAACATACAAATATTTGCTTCGCGCGGGAATCGAACCCGCAACATACCACGGCGATAACCATCATCATCTTCCTGCCCTTACCCCATTTTACTTGGGGTCGTCGCAACCCGTTTTTTTCTTCCATTCTCCCCTATCAAACGTAACCGAATCATTTACTCCTTTTTCTATCATATTTATTCAGCCAGTGCGCTAACCGTGATGTCAATTTGCACCTCGTTCAGAAACCAAGTAAAAATACAAAAATAACACTGCACATTTCAACAACAAAAACCACACTTCATTCTACCATTCAACTAAAATTACATCCCAAACAAAGCGTTTTTTAACCTCAATTTCACGCAAAAACTGAGCGCAATTTCGCGTTATTTTACCGCAAAAAAGTTGTTTTTTATTCGAATGCAGTATTTACGTTTTCCGCTTCATATTTTCCGTGGAGTATCTTTCGCTCGTCATTTCCGGGATGGCGGCTATCCGCCATATTGCATTCCGGTAGAATAAGAATAGAATAGAATAGAATAGAATAGAATATTTCTTTATTTGCACAGAAAGTAGGTACAAGTTTCAGATGTTAAGTTTAAGATTATCCATATACTAACTACCTTAACTAAGGCATGCAAACAGTTTATAAACTACAGTAGAAAAGACTGGCTCAATAAATATTACTATCACATTCAATCCAATCAATACAAATTTACCATGTCAAGATGAATGAGATTCATTAAATAATTTGAAGTATAATGTCAAATTTAATAAAATAAAATAGGGTTATATATATTTGTCAAATTCGAGGCCAATTCAGTTAAATAATAAAAAATAAAATAAAAAATGATTTGATACAAGTCAGGTTCATTAAATAATTTGAAGTATAATGTCAAATTTAAAAAATTAAAATCGGGTTAGATATATTTGTCAAATTCGAGGCCAATTCAGTTAAATAATAAAAAAAAAAAAAAAAAATGATTTGATACAAGTCAGGAGTACAGAGATGTCATATCTTCAGATTATCGGTCAAAAATTCGCCAATTGAGTAATAACACTTTTTAATTAATAAATCTGTCAATTTTTTTTTGAAAACTGGTAATGTCTCATTTTTTATTACATCTGGTATTTTGTTAAATATGATCGGACCCATACATATAATGTTTTTCTTAAATAACGCTGTATCAGAACCGCTGACAATCAGTAAATTTTGATACTGTCTCCTCATAGGCCGGTTTCTGTTTTCAGACAGTTTATTAAAGAGATGCATATTTGCTTTGACAAAAACAGCCACCTCGAAAATATATAGTGATGGGAATGTTAGCAGTTTTAGGGACTTAAATACAGGTACGCAGCTATTGGTTGCAAATAAGTTGGTCATAGACCTTATGCAGCGTTTTTGGGCCTTGAACACCTGTTCCCTCAGGCTACAATTTCCCCAAAATATTATGCCGAATCTCAAAATCGACGCAACTAATCCGTGGTATGCAATTAACCTTGTGGCCAAGCCTACTTTTTTAGACAAGTTAAAGAGTACATACGCAGCTGCACTGAGCTTTTTGCATACTTCTTCAGCTTGTGGCTTCCAAGTTAATTGGCTATCTATCGTAATTCCAAGGAATTTAGCAACTTGTACTTGGTCAACTTTTTGTTCATTATAATGTAAATGCAAGATTTCTGGTGGTATCCGTTGATAAAAATGCATTATATTAGTCTTTTTTATGTTTATCATTAAATTATTTTGGTCAAGCCAGCGTATAATGTTTTTTAAAGCATCATTTATTTCATGTTCATATGTTTTTTTGTCAATACATTTGATCAAGGCAGTACTATCGTCAGCGAATAAGACCATAGGATGTTCAATGTGGCGAGGTAGGTCGTTTATATATACTAAAAAACGGGGGGGGCCAGCACAGTACCTTGTGGCACGCCATACCTAATAATTCTAGCCGTAGATAAGTACTTTTCTTCGCGTTTAGTTTTTAGACATATTCTAGATATTTCTGTGTACTGCTTACGATTATTAAGGTATGATTTTATGAGATCAAGTACATTTCCTCTGATGCCAATGATTTCTAGCTTTTTGATAAGAATTTCGTGATCAACACAATCAAACGCCCTCGTCATGTCCGTAAGAATTGCGCAAACTGGCACTTTTTTATCCACATTTTGGAGTATGACATTGAGCAAATCGTAAACGGCCATATTTATACCTTTATTTTTTCTGAAACCCTTTTGTTCCGCACTTAGAATATTATATTTGGATAAAAAGTTATTAAGTGAGTCATAAATTATTTTTTCTACAACCTTAGAAAAAATGGGTGTTAAAGCAATTGGTCTATAATTTGCTAGATCTTCTTTATGATTTTTTTTAAAAAGTGGCTTTACTATAACGGTCTTTAAACTATCCGGAAAAACTCCAGTACTGATACATATATTAACAATATGACACAAGTGCATAGCGATGTCGTCCGATACGAACTTTACAACCTTTGTTGATATACCATCATATCCAGTGCTGCTTTTATTTTTTAATGATTGTATCGCTCTCATAATGTCTTGCGGTACTACTGGATGCATAAACATGGAATTGGGGTTATTTGTCAAGTTTGTAGTGTCCGGTGGTTTCGTCATATTATTTTGTGTCTGGTCAATAAAAAAGTTGTTAAAAGCGTTCGCAATGTCTGTTGGATTAGTAATAGTTGTATTCTGAACTTTGATTTGGGAAATAGGCTCAGTCATTCGAGGTTTATTATCTATAACCTGCCATGATGCTTTCGATTTGTTACTTGAGGTGTTAATAAAATAATTATTTTGTGCTCTTTGCGTCAATTTAATAATTTTCCTAAACCTACGCGTGTAATTTTTGAAGTTATTTTTATTTAAATTCGATGGTTCGCGTCTGTATTTCCATAGTAAATTTCGTTGTTTTCTACTACACACTCGGATACCATTTGAAACCCATTTGATATTCCTATTAGCTTTAATTGTTATTAATTTGTAAGGGAAGCAAAGCTCGTAAAGCATGCGAAAATGTTCCAGAAAACAATCGTATGCTTCATTAGCATCTTCGGATTGGTAGATTTCAGAGAAAGAAAGGCATTTTAGATGATTTTTGAATCTGGTCATATTTTCAATAGAAAGGTTGCGTTTTTTAATCCGCCATGAATTTATTCTGTACGATTTAATAACTCTAACTTCCAATAGCTGAGCAGTGTGATCAGACAATGCAAAGTCCAACACTTGCGATTTACACTTTAATTTGGAGGTACATGCAAAATTATCCAAACAAGTGTTACTGGATAGCCTAGTGGGCTGCCGTAGTTCCAATTTAAGATTGTAGCCCAAAAGAAAGTGCTCAAAGTCTAGTGTTAAGTTATTCCTTTTAAGTGTATCTATATTGAAGTCCCCACACATGACAATTTTCTTATAAGATTTGGTACATAGTTTCTTCAAAATTATCTCTAACTTTTCATAAAAAACGTTTAAGTTATTTAACTTTGGTGGTCTATAAATACAAATTATAATTACACTTTGATCCGTAAGTTCAATGCCACAACATTCGATAACATTAGGGATTGAATGACGAGAAATATCTAAGAGCTCTCTGTATACAATACAACTTTTAACTAAAATACATGCTCCTCCTCGCTTCTGTGATGGTCTTGAATAAATTGCTGCTAACTTGTAGTTCGGAATGTTCAATAATTTCTCATGTCCGGCCATTACGAAGTGTTCTGTGATACAAATTATATCTATGCATCTTGTTTGTCTATATAATTCTTGTAGGTGAACAGTAAGTATGTCGGATTTATTTAATAACCCAGCAATGTTCTGATGAAGTATCTTTAAACTATTGTAGACGAAAAAAATCACTGTTATCAGGCGTGTCAATAGGAAAATTTTTCAGGTCAATAGTCAGACGATCATTTATATTCTTAAAAATATGTTTTGTTCCCAATTTGTTTACTTTGCCTGTTCGATGTGAAAACATTTCCAAAGATAGGTCACGGTTTGTGTCAAATAAATATGCATTAGTGTAATTCTGCATGTCCAGGCAAAGTATATTATTAAATAATTCTACACGATAGTTATAAATTAGAGCTCCTCTCACGTACGTGGGACTACATATTATTATATTTGTGTGAGTTATTTTTTGTAATGATTCCCTGATTAGTTTTACTAGTTCAATGTAGTCTTCGGCGGTTTTAAAATCTTTTCCTCCGATCATGATAATGCAGTAGTCGTTTATAGAAAGATTTTGGACTTTGTCAGTAATATTTGTCAGTAATTCTCTAATTCCGCTACCTGGCGAGACATAATGGCAATATTCAAACTGGTCGCTGAAGGTGTTTTCTATGTTTTCCAATGCACATATGTAGTCACAGTTGCTAATTATTTGTAATTTTCGATTTTTTGGGCTTGGTATTTTCTCACGACAGTTGGTATATTTTTTGACACATTCGGTTTTGCGCTTAGTATCAACATTACCACTATTTGATTTCATAGATGTTTGTAAAGACGAGCTTATTGTTTGCTTATTTTTCGTTTTGACTTGCTCGTTTTTCGGCGAAAGAACTTTGTTTTTTTTATGGCGATCGGGGCTAATAGTGATTTTTTCGTTAGTATCTTTTTTTTTTAACAAGTCTTTGTTTAGTTTTTTAAGGTTTAAATTCTCTGAAGAGAGTGACTCAATTTCTTGATGAGCTATATTTAGTTCAAGCTCAAGTTTATTTATCCGCTCTTTTAACTTTAAAACTTCTTCATTATTGCTGTCGATAGAAGTGTCGGGTAGACTACTGGTAGTATCGTCTAGGGTCTCGTTCAATACTTCGATGATATTTGTGTTGGAGTCAGATGTAGTTCTTGCACGACGGAACGTAATGTTTTCGAGGAAGTTCATTTTTGGATAGGCAGGTAATATTCAAAACAACAACGGAACGTGTAAAGATGCTTGTACTGTTTATCCGATATGTTTCTATTAATTTGAAATCATTCCAAAAAGTGAAACCATTTGCGGGAATCGAACTCGAGTCACCACAGGTTACACGAATTTCACGTAGACGATATGATGTACTCGCCACTGTGACAGTTACGTCAATAGTCGAAATTGTTGAACAGTAGGCTCTTCGAAGTAAAAAAAGTTCGTTAAAGATGTCAGTTGTAATTTGAATGATTTGAATATTTTTTACTTATGTGTCACTTCTGTTAGATCACTATTTTCGTTATCGTTGTTAATTATTTTTATGTACACGTTTGATAGGTAAGTATTTGGCGCAAAATATTTCATGTAAGTCACAAATACCACACTCGAAACTGTTTTTATCACTAAATATTGTCCACATTTATAAGTTTTGTTTACATAGGTCACTGTGAATTATTTGTTAGGATAACACTTTCACACATTTATCGTACTATTTACTTGATGTTTGTAACGTATTCAAGTTGATATTGTTCGAATAACAATTTTGCAGAATTTTATAACGGGAGCACAATGTTTACGTGACAGCTAGCGCCATCTCCTAAACCATTACCTTAGGTAGCACTTTGAAATTGTCAAGTGTGGATTTGAACTGTGCAGTTAAGTTGATAAGCTGTTTCCGATTTTATTGCGGTGAAGTCCTGGGTTTTATTTGTTACGATACTGTTACTTATTTTTGAAGTTAAGATTTTAGACTGAACGAGCTTGCTCATTGCGATTTGCAATTTTTACTAACTAAAAAAAGAAATAGAAAATCCACGAGGAGCTCGTGACTAAATGATTACAGCCGCAGAGGCCGATCTTCCGGGTTAAGACACGCTTACCGAGGCTGGTCTGTGGATGGGTGACCATCTGTTATAGCGAGTTTCCTCCGTGCCTCGGAAAGCAGGTAAAGCCGTTGGTCCCGGCTGTCATTTGTAGATCTTTGATAGTCGTTACTATTAGTCAGAAGCTTTTAAGTCTGACAACCAGTGTTACCACAGTGGAGGTCCGACAGGCAGTCGCTCCATGTAAAATACTGATATCCAGCTGAATCTGGTTTGACTGGAAGCCGACCCCAATATAGTTGGGAAAAGGCAGGCAGATGATGACTATTTAAAAAAAGAAATCGTCCTTGCTACTACGATGTTAAAGCGCCGTATTCACGTTCCATCTTGCTGTACGTCCGTGAATACGGCGCTTAAGTCGTCTTGGCGAGCGTGTTTTGTTCTTCATCTACCCGTAGAAAACTGCACGTTTTATGTCATTATGTCGTAGTGATAAGGATGATTTTCACTTGTAGTGGTACCGTCATATTAAATTAAACTTTTATTTAGGGAATGTTCACCAAAACATCTAGTTACTAAGAATTGACTAACTTGAGTTCCGAAATAATGTGGTAGCTAAGAGAAGCTGTCATTCTGCACACTTTTTTTAGACAAACCCACCACACTATTCCCAAACCACTGAAACTCCTGAAAGCCAGAATCAACAGTGGCAACCACCAGAAAAGCGCCGAGACAATAAAGCTCGACGTGTCCCGGAGAATGAATTTACCTGTCTTGGATCCTGCAATGAAATTAATCAGAAAAGAATATTGGAGGAGTAGGAAAAATATGTTGTTACTAGCTTCTGCCCGCGACTTCATACGCGGATCTTGTTGCTTATGTCAGCGACAACGGGGTCGTCAAAATCGAAGATCTGCAAAGTCTGATACCCAACTCCAAGAGCCCGGGTGTTTGGCCAGTAGAATATTTTTTTTATTTCAAAAAAGAGCTAAATGTTCCTAAGAAAGTTTTCCCGTATCTCTTATAGATGCGGATTTCTCCCTTTTGGCAAATTTAAAAGAAACACTTGGGCTTTTGTTGTTCAACATTAGCAGAGAATGCTCATCAGGCAGAACAAATCTTTTTAAGACGTCGATTCTATATATGTTATAGTTTAGCTGGGCTTTTGGTGTTCCACATCAGGTGTTCCAGATCTTCAATTTTTATATGTCAACAGAGAGTGCTCATCAGGCCGAACAACTTGGCTAAGACGTCATTCCTGTATTTGTTATAGTTTAGCTGGGCTCTTGGAGTTCCACATCAGGTGTTCCAGATCTTCAAATTTATTCTCTCAGCAGAAAATGCTCATCACGTGGAACAATTTTTGCTATGGCACCATTTTTGTATCTCTTATAGTTTAGCTAGTCTGTTGCGGTTCCGCGCCAGGTGTTCAAGTTTCCGAAATAAATTATAGCCTATGTTTTGACCAGACTTAATACCTATAAAACAAAAAAAGAATCATTCAAATCCGTTCAGTACTTTTTGAGTTTATCCCGGACATACATACAGACAAACAGATAAACAGACAAACAGACAAAAATTCTAAAAACTATATTTTTGGCTTCGGTATCGATTATAGATCACACCCCAAGTATTCTTTTAATAAAATAATCAATGTACAGTTTTGACTTTCCTACTATTTTATTTTAAGTATAGAGTATAGATATAGATGTATAAAAGCAGGAGTCAGAACAAAACAAGGCCAATAGGCACAAAGGGACATTACAACTGGGAGAAGCCTAGTTGCCTAACACCACGGCTAAAATTCTAATACATACGTTGTTCCGTGGTCAATATTTGTTAAAAATATTGCACACTTCAACCACATTCAGCTACAAATTTTTCTATACTCGAAAGTAAAAACCCAATTTGTAAAAATCAATAATAGAGAATAAAAGGATAGGGATAAGAATGGAACCCATAACCAGTGATGCAGAAATTGTAATAATCCTTTTCTTGAATGAATGGCTACTTGTATTTGAATAAAAAGAAGACATAATTATTTTTATAACTAGTGAACCGCTCCGAATTTGCTCAGATAGTTCGACATATTATGCCTACAAGAGGCCTACAATACCAAAACTACATTGTTTTGTTAGATCTTAAAGGGATTTGACGGCATTTTGATCGGACCTCCACTACCCATGAGTAACTGGGTTATACGACAAGACTGGTTCTTACCAGTCTTGTCACTGTAGACTGGCTGTAGTCTTTCATAGTACTGCCTGTTTTTAAGGACTGTCAAAGATTCAGAATTCAGTCGGGACCATCGGTACCGATACGACTGTCAAAGATCTACAAATGACAGCGGGACCAACGGCTTTTCGTGCTTTCCGAGGCACGGAGGAAACTCGCTATGACAGATGGTCACCCATCCACAGACCAACCACCGCAAGCGCTGCGTAACCCAGAAGATCGGCCTGTGTAGCTGTAATGAGTTAGCCTTGAGCTCCTCTACAAATGACAGCCCAGACCAACGGTTTTACGGGCACTTTCCGTTCACTATGACAGATCAGCTCTTTAGACGAGTAAAGATAAAATGTCGTATATAATCCTCAAATCTTACCTTTCTTATAAGTCTTGAAAGTATCTCTGACGGGCGTATACTGTATGTCGTACACCAACGTGCTATTGGGCAACAGACTGTGTTCCTTGTTGATCCGGTATACTGCGTACTTGAAGGCCAACTCTGTACTGCCTCCCCGAGCGTCCTCTGGGAAGACTGCGCCTGAAATGGCAAAATAAAGATTTAAATTATTTCGCAAGCGACATTTCGATGCCCAAAAGACACGATAGAGCATACGGTGCAGGACTGCCCCACTTGGGCAGAGCACTGCCGTGTTCTCAGGGAACCGATAGGCGGAGACTCTCACGCCCCGCTTGGTCGAGGCCATGCTGCGGGGCGAGACGGAATATATAGGAAGCGGTGGCCTCCTTCGCGAAGCAGTCATGCTGGGGAAGGAGGAGGCGGGTGCCGTGAGGAAGAGGATAGTCCTGACCTCACAATGTCGTCGCGGGTGACGCCCACGGCATCGGGCGTCGCGAGGTGACTTCCAGCGACTGTAGGCGCAGGCGTTGGCCATAGCCTGCCGATGTAGCGGGACTGTCTTTACAGGTAGCCTTATTCTTTTTTTTAGCGTGGTTATATGTTATGTACCGGGTACCCTTTATGTACCGGGGTCACGGTGATGGAATAAGTCCCGTGACCCCGGCAGGCTTGGCCTTCTGAGAGGGGGCCCCGTCAATTATCAGGTAGCCTTGGTAACTTTGTCACTATGGCTAACTATTACACACCCAAAATTTTCTGATTTGTATGAAAAAAACTAAGGCCTGAATAAAAAGATTTGGCATTTATTTTGTATTTGAGGTAACTCAAATTACGTAAACTTACCAATCTTAACCACCGGAGACAATGCAGCGACAGCATTCACCATGAGCACGATCCAGTGCCACCCTGGCCACATCGTGCCTCATCATCAGCCCTTGACGATATCCTCACCACCTGGTGACAAGAAAAAATGAGGTTAGAACAGCTACAGTTGCTTAATGACAGCATGAAGGGTACCATAAGCTTATTTTACTCAAAAAAATATTAACTAACATTCCATAAACGTTCCTTGGCATGGGAAAAGATTTGTAATTCCGGAACAGTACCGGATTTCCCGGCTTTCTGGCAGCCCTGATGGAGGCCACGAAACTGATGTTGACACCAGTTTAGGCCAAAGGTAATAGGGACAAAAACCAACCCAGAAAAAGCCTGTTCACTTTAGAGAAATCATCAGTTATTAAGAATAACTTCACAGACTGACAAAAGAGAACACAATAACGACAGCGCTACGTGAATTCCAAAGGCAAAATAATGATATTAAAAAAAATAGAGAGGGAAGTAAAAAAAATATTGAAGAATCGTAAACTACCGCAATTCTAATATCGAACTTTAATGATAATATTTTTATATATTTTTAATTGTCAATTGCCTTTGGTTCGGGTAATCATGACATTCTGTTAACCGTTTTGTTTGGTTTCATGATTTCTTCTAAAATACTGAAATTGTTCACTATTAACCACCACAAATGTTAACATTCTGTCAACGATGCGAAGCCCTCGTCCTTTCACGCAAAAACTTCTGAACGGATTTGAATAAAATTTGGTACACAGATAGTTTATAACCTGTATTTTTACCGGTTTTATCAACCCATGGGATAATTTTCCGCCGAAGAAGAGGCGAAGGGAATTTTAGAAGCCGCTGGCTATAGCTAGTTATAAATAATATATGGACAAGGACAGGATGTACATTTAAGTAATAGCCACTCAAGCAAGCCTATTTAATGTACCCCTTTTAATGGTGTTCAGGTATGCGTGGTGGATTTAAAAAGGATTATTAAGCCATTCGCAAGTACCCGAGGACCATAAAGAGGAGGACAGAGTCGACCTTTATCACGCTAAGGTTGAACGTAACCTGTATATTATAAAACGAGATGTTATGTTTTGAAATGATGAAATGAAATGATGATGATGAAATGAAATGATGTTTATTTATGCAAATAGGTTATAGAAACAGTTTTACACGTCTTTTAATAAAACTAGAAGGGGCCGGTGTTTCGTACCTGACTACAGGGTAACTTGGTTTCAAGACTTATGTCACCGTTAGATGGCCGTTTTGTGTTATTACTAGCTTTATCGGCGAAGTAAATAAAAGGAGGTGTGAGAGGTAAAACTTTGTGTGTTTATTGGTTCAAACCCACTTAGACTATAATACAATATTTGAGGGCGACTATTCGATACCAAGTCGGCTGTGCACTGGCTCCCCGATCGCGTGGCGTCGCCTCGTATATCGAAACTGCTGCGTTGGCATGATTGCTACTTTGTGTCACCACAGTATTCCCCCCCTATTTTTATAATTTGTTAAAATTATACAAAAAATGGGAGCATAATTCCCTTGGATCTGCTTAGTACCTTATAAGAGTGGCGACATTATATCCTTAGTTTCTACTTATTGAACATAATACATGTTACATATTTACACACTGGGTTTTGCTTATCAGCAATGTCCGTGGCTATGAGTTCTGCGCGACGTTACAAATAACAAGTATCGTTTTACATGACGACATTGTATACATTCTATATTTTCTTAAAACTATGTACTTATGTTAGGTTTTACCTTTTACATGATATTTCTTCTTATAACTACTATGCACCACACTTTCGTATTATTTTAGTATACATCAGTTGCACGGCTAGTAACAGGTTGTTGCACGGTGACGCCTTTGGCCACCGGTGCCAACCCGATTATTTCTGCCTCTTTGCGAAACCAGTTCCGCACATGTTTTCTGCACTGGTGTCTGATTAACCACAGTAGTATGATGCCAAATAGGATGCCAAATGCTATCATAAATATTTCCACTATGCTGATTCGTTGTCCGATAACCTCGTTGGATATTGTTTGGGACACCGCGACATTGTTCTGTTGTGGTTTGGCTTGGCTGTTACACATTTTCTGGTTTGGGTTATACACTAAATGTTTCCGTATGTTGCCTACAACAGACTTACTCTTAATGTAGTTAGTCAATTTTGAAACTACCAGTTTATAACATAGTTGACCTACTGCATAAGTGCTGACTTATTCAACTCTTGTTGCTTTACGGTTGCTACTTTACAAAATGCATCCGTGACAAATTTCGGTTAAGCAATATTAGTAGTTACTTGATTATTGTTTATACTTTATATAAGACTTATGTGTAGGTCGTTTTTGCTTGTACTACGCGTTTTATATTAAGGCGTGTACAGATGGGTTTGAGTACCCTTATATTACTTTGTTTTGCGGACACCTGCTGCCAGGGCCGACTTTATTTGATATATATTTCTTAACCTATTCTTAAGGGTAGTGTGCATGTTCGATATTCTGCCATAAAAAATATCATCCCATTAGAATCCACAATATCTCGCATGCACACGCCGTATAAACACATACATAACTTATTTTATATCATTCACAGCGACATATTCCTAGGGGTGTCTTATGACCCTTTAAATGTGGTTTCTCGTATGTTATATTATGTGCATTCGTCTATTCGTCAAAAAAACGTACCCTTTTGCTGACGCGACCGCTGCGAGTGACTATCGGTTCTTTGTTCATTGTATTTATAGGCCCTGTTGGGTTTTTTTTTGTTGTTCTTTGTTTTGTGTTTTTTTCGCTGTTGGGGTCCTGATGTACCGTTTCTTTTGTACTATCCTCTTTTTCGCATTCTTCTAGCAAAAATGCGGGTTTTAATCGGTCGATTGAAATACATGCTTCTTTATTGGGTAATTTGATAACGTAATATTTTTCTTTCCTACTTATGACGCGGTATGGGCCATCATATGGTGGTTGAAGAGATTTGCGTACTGTGTCATTGCGAACAAAAACGTGTTTGCACGTTTCGAGTTCTGGGTGCACAAACGAAGAGCGTGCTTTGTTTTCTCTATATTGCGGTGCGAAATTCCCTATTGTATTTCTAAGTTCCTTTACATAAGACTCCATGTTCTCGTTTTGTTTTTGACTGTGTGTAAAAAACTCCCCTGGTAACCTAATTGTGCGCCCATATACTAATTCCGCGGCGCTATAACCGGTATCGCTTCTGATAGCTACGCGTAAACCGAATAAAACAGTAGGTAACTGTTTTAACCATGATTCTGTTTTTATTTTCGCCATTAATGCTGCTTTGAGCGACCTGTGCCATCTTTCCACTATGCCGTTGCTTTGGGGGTGGTAAGCTGTTGTCCTATTTCTTTCGATTCCCATTACTTGCATCAGCTGTTTGAACAGGTTACTTTCAAATTGTCTGCCTTGGTCACTAGTGATTTTGACGGGACACCCATAGTGTGTGATCCAGCAATCATATAGTGCCTTGGCGACGTTTTCCGCGGTAATTTCTTTTAATGGTATGGCTTCCGGCCATCTGGTGAACCTGTCAATTATAGTTAGACAGTATCTGTACCCCTCTGCTGTGACGGTTAACGGTCCTATTATGTCTATGTGAATATGTTCAAACTTTCCGCATTCCGCGTAGGCACCTAAGTCTGATACTGTGTGCCTTTGTATTTTCGATTTTTGACATGCTATACACGACTTTGCCCATGTGCCTATCTGTGAATTCATACCGGGCCAAAAATACTTTTGTGTAACTAGCGCTTTGGTGGCCCTAACCCCGGGATGGCTTATATTGTGTATATTATCGAAGGCTGTCCTTCTGAATTGTTCCGGTAAGTATGGTCGGCTTGTGTCTTTCGAAATTTCGCAATAAATCGGTTGATTTACTGTCGGCCAGTACAGTTTCTTTATGTTTACGTTGCTATTTTTGTTGCTTCGTTTCGAAACCCGTGCTATGTACTCGTCCGTTTCCTGTGCGGCAGCTAATTCTGCGAAGTCCATGTTTGTTGGGCAATACAATTCTGCGACACGTGATAACGAGTCAGCGACAACATTGTTGTGCCCGTCTATGTGGCGAATATCGTTTGTGAATTCGCTGATGAATAATAAATATCTCGTTCTTCTAGGCGTTTCTGAATTACTGTTATTTATTTTTGTAAGGGCGTAAGTTATTGGTTTATGATCCGTATATACGGTCAATTCTCGCCCTTCGAACAACTTCCTAAAATGCTGAATGGCCATGTAGATTGCTAATAACTCTCTATCGTACGTACAATACTTTTTTTGCGCCTCTGTAAGTTTTTTTGAAAAATACCCTAATGGTTCCCATCTATTTTTAACTCGTTGCTGTAATACCGCGCCTACGCATGAATCTGACGCGTCACACATGAGGGCCATAGGTACGCCATTGTGTGGGTGTGACAATGTAACCGCGCTTTGTAAGCTGAGTTTACATTGTTCGAAAGCTTCGTTGGCTTCTTCGTCCCACGGTACTAATGTCTTATCGCGTTTCTTAGAATCATGGATGAATTTATTGAGGCTTATTTGCGACTCTACTGCTTTCGGAATGTGGGACCTATAAAAATTTACCATTCCGAGGAATCTCCTTAATTCCTCTACTGTTTTTGGTTTTGGAAAATCCATTATGGCCTGTGTCCTGGATTTTAGTGGTGTGATGCCTTCTTTACACACCTCAAACCCGAGAAAATCTACTTTATCTTTTCCAAACTGGCATTTTGAAGTGTTAATGGTTATTCCGAATTCACTGAATCTTTCGAATACTATTTTTAAATGTTCTTTGTGTTGTTCGTGGTCGCTACTGGCTATGATGACGTCATCGATATATGAGAATAAGAAGTCTAATCCCTGTAGTACTGTTGTACTCATAAATCGTTGGAATGTTTGCGCGGCGTTTCTCAACCCGAAACTCATTCTAGGGAATTCGAATAGACCGAAAGGTGTGATTATGGCCGTTTTTTCTACGTCCTCCGGGTTAATTGGTATAAAATGGTATGCTCTATTTATGTCTAAATGTGTAAATACTTGTTTATTTGCTAACATATAAGTGAACTCCTGTAACCGTGGGACGGGGTAACTATCGGGTTTAGTGATCGCGTTTAATTTTCTGTAGTCACCGCAGGGTCTGATGTCTCCATTAGGTTTTGGTACCACATGTAAAGGGCTCGCCCACGGGCTTTTACTGGGCCTACATATTCCCATCTCTTGCATTATTTGGAACTCCTGCTTAACTTTGAGGTACCGGTCCGGCGGTAGTGGCCTTGCGCGCGAGTGTACCGGTGGACCGTTTGTTTCGATGTAATGTACTACTGAATGCTTAGGAGGGTCTTTAAAAGATGTAGGCCTAGTAATATCCGGGTACTTAGATATAATATCATGATACGGGTGGTCTACATTTAACGTTTTTAGTGATAGTTGAGCACTACTTACGAGGGATGCCACTGTGCTTAGTTCTGTCACTTGGTCTATGAGTTTTCTTGCACCAACGTCGACCAGAAGCTTATGGTGTCCTAGGAAGTCTGCGCCGAGTATCGGTTGTTTCACGTCGGCTATAATAAAGTCCCATCGGAAAACTCGTCGTAGATTCAGGTTCAACACTAACGTCTTTACACCGTAGGTTTTGATTTCGGCTCCGTTCACTGCGTATAACTTATATGTACTGTCTGGGAACACTTGATTTCTTTTATTCACTGGGATGACGGACACGTTGGCTCCTGTATCCACAAGAAAGTTCAAACCTGTATTTAAGTCTCTTACACTGAGGCGGTTGGCGGGTCGCACGGAGCAGATTTCCGCCTCTGGCTGCTCCGTTTTTAGTTTCCCTCTTTTTTCCAGGCACAAGGTTTAATGCATTTCTGCGCTTTGTCTGCGTAACGGAAATGATAAAAACATACCCAATCTGGATCTTCTTCGGAGCGCCGTACTCGTGAATTGCTTCTGTTTCGGATATTTGCTGACTGATAACGGTTCCTGCTGCGTGCCCGGTTTCTTCTGTATCGGTTTTCCATGTCATCGAATCGTGCGTTTAATTTCGCTATTTCCGCTACCACTGTCTTCTCCGTTTCGCTCGACGATGATGTTGACGGTTGCTGTGACATTGCTGCTACTGCACCGGCCTTGGTGACTTCATTCACGTCATCGGCGATATTGGCTAGTCTCTCCAAGTCCTTCGTTTCGGTGACGGTGAGTACAGCGCGTACGGTTGATGGCAGGAGGTTTTGCCACAATATCTTTAATGTTGCGTCTGTGACTTTGTCTCGCGCGAGGACTTTCATTTTTGCTAATAGTTGTGATGGTTTCTGTTCTCCAAGTTCCATTTCGTTCATTAGTTTTTCGATTTGTTTCGTTTGTGAGTCTTCATAGATTTTTAACAGTTTCTTCTTCAGCGCTTCGTATTTATCTGTTTCTGGAGGATTCACTAAAAAATCTGTCAACTGGTCTACGGTGTCGTTGTTGAGTTTTGACACAACTAAGTCAAATTTTGCATGGTCTCCTAGTTTTTGTGGGGCCAGTGTCGCTTCCGTTCTGATGAACCATACCCGAGGTTGATGTGTCCAGAATTCGGAAATCCTTGCTGTTACTGAGAGTGCCGCCGATTCTGGAACCATGGTTGTGGATGCGTTCATCGTGTCTCCGTATGTTGAACTCCGTAATTTATCGTTCTCTCACACTTTATTAGTTCTCTCACAGGGGTCACCACTTTTGTGTTATTACTAGCTTTATCGGCGAAGTAAATAAAAGGAGGTGTGAGAGGTAAAACTTTGTGTGTTTATTGGTTCAAACCCACTTAGACTATAATACAATATTTGAGGGCGACTATTCGATACCAAGTCGGCTGTGCACTGGCTCCCCGATCGCGTGGCGTCGCCTCGTATATCGAAACTGCTGCGTTGGCATGATTGCTACTTTGTGTCACCACAGCCGTTAGTTTCATCCAACATAAAGCTTTATAGAAAACATTGGCAAATACTGCTCAACAATTTCATTTTTTTTTTTTCATACTTAAATCGTACAGACAGACGCTAGCAGGTCCTGAATTTGTCAAAATTTACCAATCGAATATCAACCTTCCACTAATGTAATAAGGTTAAAATTCTATTAAAGAAATTTGACAGTTTGTGGTAGCTTCATGTGCTGGCATCTGTAAAACGTTGCCAATGTCATGTGACGGCACGATAATACATTTTTATGACCAACAAATAGTTGTTCCGGGTGTGGGTGTTTGTGTATGTGCGTTTAAATATTTGCTATGGAAAGAAAAAGACGCAGAGATTAGACCCTGCGATCTCCGGCTTTAGTACATCAGACGATGTTTTCAACCGAACGACCGAGGTTTCTATCTACAAGTATCGAATTCTCCAATCTATTTCTAACGTTTTACGGTGGTCTTACGCATTCGTATAATATCAGTGGTTTCGGTCCCGACTTACGAGTTGTAGGTCGAGGGTTCGAAACCCGCCAGGCGCATTACTTTGCGTAATTTATTTCATCACCACTGCTCTCAAAACGGTGAAGGAAAACGTTCGTGAGGAAACCGTCGTGTCCTAGAACAAAAAATCCTCTCAGAGAGAAGGCCTGTGTCCCAGCAGTGGGAACATTATAGGCTGATGATAATTATGTAATTTTAAATGTTTTTAAACGCACCCACAATAGAGATCTATCCTGAAGTAAATATTTTAGTATAAAAAAATGTTAATGAGTTTAACCAACATCTCTAAGGCGACATTGACACACATAATAAAGCGTCCCCTATATTCATCATCGCGTCAGTAATACACCGAGTCCCATATGGAATACCAAGTGAATTCGTGAAATAACTCGCACGCATGTGATGATGTTCGCACCTTATACCCTTGTGTTATGGGAGTGCGTATGTTGAATTGTTGCGTACATACGGATGAGTTGTTCGTCCATCATAATATGGGTAAATATGAAAGCTTTGACACCTGACATTTGTCAATTCCTTTCATAAGATAAAACTATAGTTTGAGCCAGATAAGTGTGGAATAAAATTCGTTGACCCCCGTGTACCAATGTATTCCAATATTTCAAAATCATTCGAAAAAATGTAAAGAAAGTGTCGTAACACGATCAAAATAAACGAATCGTGGTAAGGGGCAACCGTGACCTTACATTTTATTTTGAAATTCGAACGATGGTATAATGGAATTCTAACGATGCGTTATTAGGATCAATGACCTTTATTCCACACTTATATGGCGAGGACTATAGTAATTTTGTTGAATAATTTAATTCCTTTAATACGTAAAATATTATTAGAAGTTGTTATGTATGTTTATTTGATTTATGTAAAAGATGGACAAGGAAAGCATGGACATTTAATTGTTGATTCTTCTCTTTTAGGTGAGTAAGCATTTCATTAGTTCAGGTTTGATTTTTAAAGCTCATCATCATCAGCCTATAATGTTCCCACTGCTGGGACACAGGCCGCCTCTCTGAGAGAGGGAGTAGGCCATAATCCACCACGCGGGCCCAGTGCGTATTGGTAGATGTCACATATCTTCGAATTTTTGGTTCTAGGACATGCTTGATGTTTTCCTTCACCGTTTTGAGAGCAGTGGTGATGAAATAAATTACACAAAGTAATGCTGCCTGGCGGGGTTCGAACCCACGAACTACAACTCGTAAGTCGGGACCGATACCACTGGGCCACCACTGCTCTCACTGCTTTTTAAAGCTAATTGTATTTAATAAATAAAACTCTTCTCTTTTAGACGAATCACATTTTTGTTTATTGCTTCAATAAGTAACGCTAATCTTATAAATATATGTTCGGAGTCTCTATGAGTGATCGAGTCAGAAACGAGGGGATTTATCTATACATGAATCAAAGTTGTCGACATAGCCTATTTTTTTTATCGTGATTAAATCATGAAATGAGTCCCCCCACCCCGGGCTGGGCGAGAAGGACTGTCAGAGTTGTACTGACTAAAATCCACGGTGTCCTTCAATAGCCCTTTATGTTCCGGGGTCACGGTAATGTAAATAAGTCCCGCGACCCTGGCAGGCTTCTAAGGAGGGTTTCGTCAGATTGCTGACAGCTATTTACGGCGCGCGTGGAACACGACTCACCTTTAACCCGGGCATGGCCATAATAGGACGGCTCACGGCGGTCGACGGTCACCCTTAATCGCCGTCTGCATGCCCGAAAATCGTAACTTAATATTTTTTCCTTCTTCTTTCTTTTCCTGATTCAGTCATCATCATCATCATCAGCCTATAATGTTCCCACTGCTGGGACACAGGCCTCCTCTCTAGTGAGAGGGAGTGGGCCATAATCCAACACGCGGCCCCCTGTGGTTTGGCAGATGTCACATGTCTTCGAATTTGATGGTTCTAGGACATGCATGGACACGGTTTGTTTCATGGACACACAGGACATGGTTTCCTCACGATGTTTTCCTTCACCGTTTTGAGAACAGTGGTGATGAAAGAAATTACACAAAGTAATGCGCCTGGCTGGGTTCGAACCCACGACCTACAACTCGTAAGTCGGGGCCGATACCACTGGGCCACTACTGCACTGATTCAGTGCACTCTCATAAAACATTTAAAAATCCTATCTCTATTTTTCGTTGCCTACAAAAAGTTTTATCGACAAAATCTCAAGCCTACTTAAAGGAACAACCTCTCCTTAAAAGTAAAGGGCTCTTGGCATCTCTATTACTAAACATCCTTCATTTTATAATTACTTGGACATGACACGCTCAAACTACAAGCGTTTTGCGATTTTGGAAAAACAAATTGAAGGACTGCTTATGACATGCGGACGACAAGCAATAGTCAACCTGATCGAGGGACATATTATAGTGCACACGTGCTTTCCGAGGCGAAAGGGTATCATACCACCAACTACCAAACTCCGAGCTGTTAGTTACTGAGAAATTGTTATAGAAACACCCAATAGCACTTTTTGCGCGACCCGGGAATCTGGAAACTGCCCCGTTGATCTCGTCGTCGCAAGTACGGCTACTTAGCGACGGGTCCTGGGACGGTGTGTATTAGGTGTCTCGCCGTCTGATCATGGAGCCCGGATCAACGGCGCACCGCTCCGCATCCGCTCCATCCCGGGCGGGAGGATTAATTTGATGATTAACCACGAAAATAAAAGTGTTTGCATCGTTCTCGCATCTAATTAAAAACATAATGTAATGACAAAAAAAAACTCCAAATATCATCTACCTAGCATGTTCTAAACTATTCTCTAATCTATTCTAATATTATAAGAGGAAAGTTATTTTTTTGTATGTGTATGTTTGTCATAAATACACTCAAATAATACTGAGCCAATTTCAAACTTTTTCACCATTAGAAAACTACATTCATCCTGAGTAACATAGCCTATATATCACGAGTGGTCGATCGCGATCCATCGGTCGATCGCGACTATTAAGGCAAAAAATATAAATAGGTAGACCAGACTACGCAACGTAATTATCAACTATTAAGGAACAATCTCAAATGTGCTATAAAAAGGACCTCCTAAGACTGGTCAATAAAAATACAACATGATTGTGTAATAAACTATGCTGTTTAATTAAAGATTTCAAGCAGTATATAATTGGTATATTACTAGACTCTGCATGCACGATCTAAGGAACAAAAACTATTCTGTCAACTCGCTGAAGTACTACGTAAGCGAGGGGAACGGGGTACTGCGTTGTGATTGGCTAACTCAAGGTCTGTTCTATCTCAAGGTATGTTTACGGCTCACAGCAATGGTCGAAATAAGACGGATATAATACTTTTTTGCCTAATGTGTTGACAGACATCGGTCGCCTGTTATAAGGAGTCTAGTAATATATCGTCGTTGTAAACAATATATCTATTCAATTCCGGTATACATTACACCTGCTATATATTATCATGTCCACGACGGACGGACTAGTCTAACATAAAGCAACTACAAATCTGACCTCCACAACGCTACTAAATTCAAATCTAAATCCAATATTTAAGCCTCACAAAAAAATCTTCAAGATTATTTTAAACCGCGAAAAAGGATCTCGAAAAGGAAAGAGCCCTCACCGTATCTATTACAAAACATCCTCTTTCTATAACGCGGTGAGGAAACGGGAGGAATTAAATTAATTATTTGGTGCCAGACGTCCGCCCCTTGCCGGCAGATGGTACAAAATGAAAGGGAAAAGTTCGAAGCGGGCTGGAGCGATCGGTTTTTGTTTTTTTTTTTTAATATTCTTTTGTCTCTGGAAGATAATGTTGGACGAGTGTTTGTTTTGAGTTTTTTCGTTTGTTTATGGTTAAGAGTGTACATCTAAACAGTTGGTAATGTTGTCATAGCTGTCAAATATTTTCAAGTTTTAATTATTAATCGTTTCAGGTTTTAAAAAAGGCTTTTGGCATTTGGCATACTTATAACTTACTATACTGTCTGGATTAACACTCTTAAAGGCGTGTATCCAGTAAGTTGGTGACGTCGGAAATAGCTGTCAAATATTTACAAGTTTTAATTAATTAGACAAATAATTTACTGTATGTAAATAAGAAATATGGCTGTGTCGTGCACTAAAACTGATTATGAATCGTAGTTAAAACTCCTAAAGATGTTGTAATCGTTTCAGGTGTAAAAAAGGCATTTGGCAAGATCCCAAATACTTTTTTTACAACTGAAACTATATAATATGATATTAATTATTGCATTTCATAATCAATTTTTTAGTGTACGTACACAGCTATATTTTTTATTTTCATACAGAAAATTTTCCTAATAAATTAAAACTTACAAGTTTAAATAAAAAAAGCAAATAGCCGTCAAATATTTACAAATATTTGACAGCTATTTCCGACGTTGCCAACTGTTCGGATACACGTCTTACGCTACGATATATCAATCTCATTTTTTTTTTTGCAATTTTTTACATTATCATGTAATTAAAAATTAAAACACTGTTTTTAAATCCATCAAAAAATCTGTCAACAAAAATATGAAAATTCAAGATAGAAGATAGCTGCCCATCTTTTTCAACCGTATGTCACACTCAACATAATCGAGAGACGCTTGCATATTTCCACGCGTTGCTGGGGGACACACCACAATGGTGGATTAATATTTACGCCCCCTCAATGATATAGTACAAACCAGAGGCGTAGCTATCCCATGTGTCAAAGGCCCCTGACGATACGAATAAAAATAAAAACATAAAATGTTGCTCATAAATAATATTCCACAACTATCACACAACGTCATTTAGTTCCAAGCTAAGCAGAGCTTGTGTTATGGGTAAAAGACAACTGATAAACATACTTATATATTTCTAAATACATATATATTATTGATAAATTACACCCAGACACAGAACAAATGATCTTGCTCATCACACAAACATTTGTCCTGGATGGGAATCGAACCTACGGCCCCCGGTATAGCAGTCAGGGTCACTAACCGCTAGACCAACAGGCCAGTCAAGAATGATAACATATCGCGGTCATAAAGCTCCAATTATTGAACTCCTAAGGCTCTAGACAGACGGACCGCATTTCAACTGCAATCCAAAAGCAATAATTGCAGTTTGAATGCAGTTGACACGACTGCACTAACCAGCAGTCCGATTGCAATTCAATTGCAGTCGGCGTGCAATCGGACTGCACGTTTGGTTTGCAGTTCTATTCCGAAGTCCGTCTGTGTAGAGTCTAACATAGCTCAATTTTCTAAAAAGATAAATTATGTAGTTGTCATAAATGAGCTACGGTCAGTCAAACAGCATTCTTAATTTCCTAGCTCAATTTAAAATTCTCTTAGTTACATCAGTAATAGCATTAGTTACACGAGTACAGGATGCTATTGTCTTTATTCTTTATTATTGTATTAGAAGGGCCCCAAACAAGTTTTGATACGGGCCCTCTTCTGGCCTAACTACGCCTCTGGTACTCCATCTAACAGCGTATGAATCTATAAGCAAGGTTGTCCGCTTTTTCGAAAGCGCTTAACAAACAATTTCATAACATCAATAAATTCTAATCTAATTAATGGAGTGCACTCACAATCAACAGTCACCGTCACGTCACGTCACCTACCCGGTTCAAAAAAGTAAATGTTTCAACACTCCTATATGATATTTTGTTCCCACATAAAGATGATTTTAGAGGAAAGAAAAATTTTAGATTGCAAGTGGGATTCGAACCCGCGTCTTCTGGATAGGAGTGCGGGGCAGTGGTCCAACTGCTCCGTCCAACTAGTTGGACCACGGGCCTTCACTAGGGGCAGTTGTCCAACTTTAAAAATAGTTGGACCACTGCCCCTAGTGAAGGCCCGTGGTCCAATTCACTTAATAATAAGTTGCCACCCTAAAAGTCTCAACTGTATCATTGTATGTGTACGGTAACTACTGGTTTACGGTTATATTGAACCCCTTTGCAGTAGAAAAATCAAATTAAAGTTGGGTGAATAATTAAAAAAAAATACATAACATAGGTCAACAGCATTTTTGTGCATGGGTTCTACATACGTTATTTTTATTGTTTGTATATCTAGAAACAAGAATATGAACAAAAAAAAGTTCTGAATTTGCTTTTGTGAGAAAAAAATGGGTATATTAAAATCATTGAAAATACTTAAAAATTGACACAGAGATGGGTTATTACAAAGGAAACTGTACATCCATTCACGTTTTTTTTTACAAAATAAGTTTTAAAATAAAGTTAAATTATTTAAAATTAACAGTTTTAGTTTTCCTGCTATTTTTAGCAGAAGTTTCTCTTATTAACTCCCAAATATAGTCTCCCATCATGTCCCTTTCAGTACTGGCATTTGTAACGTCTCTAAAATGCTTGTCAAATCTCAAATTGTCTTGATGGAAGCGTTCCTTTTGTTCTTCCGTACAAGTTTCCATGTTATCTTTAAATTTATCCAAATGAGAATGTAGCATATGTATTTTTAGTGTATCTTTAGAGACATTCTACTTCTGATGATGGAAAAAAATCGTAATCTTGTCAGTGATCAGCTCAACATAACTTTTAGCTCTAGGGTTAACAATAAAACCATGAACTAATGACTTAAAACTGTTCCTGGCTTCTTTCTCTACAATCCTAAGTAATGTCAGGAAAATATCACAATTGGTTTTTTTTTTATTTGAGCGCCAACAGACCCTCTATCTTTAATTTTCGCCTCTGAAAGCTTTGAAAAAAAAACTCTTAAAGCAAATATTTTTGATTTGTTATCACATTTTTTTAAGTAAATATGCTTGTATGATCAGAATATAATAAGTAAAACCCATGCGCAAAAAATTTTTTTTTATTTGTCGACCGGTGTAATATTTACAACTAAACAATCAACGAAATTTTTCTAAAGCATGGCCTACAGGGTCGCGGGACTTATTCCATCACCATGACCCCTAAGCTATTAAGCTGTAGGTCATGCTTTAGAAAAATTTCGTTGATTGTTTAGTTGTAAATATTATATATATTTTTTTTAATTATTCACCCAACTTTAATTTGATTTTTCTACTGCAAAGGGGTTCAATATAACCGTAAACCAGTAGTTACCGTACACATACAATGATACAGTTGAGACTTTTAGGGTGGCAACTTATTATTAAGTGAATTGGACCACGGGCCTTCACTAGGGGCAGTGGTCCAACTATTTTTAAAGTTGGACAACTGCCCCTAGTGAAGGCCCGTGGTCCAACTAGTTGGACGGAGCAGTTGGACCACTGCCCCGCACTCTTGCAAGCCGAAATTCTCTATTCCTAGTTAACGCTTCATGGTAGCGTGGCGCCATCTCTTGGATTAGTGTTTAACTAACTTCCACTAACTAAATTTTTCTTTCCTCAAAAATCATCTTTACGATGCGCATCGCATGCGTTAATGTGTATAAAAAAAATAATTAATTGTTCCCACATGTCAATCACCGGCACGTAATCTATCAGTCACATCACAGGTTGCATATTTCCGTAAAAGTTTCATTAGGTGACGCGAGGTGTCTGATGTGTGTGAATTCACCTTATTCCGTCCTTTTTTATCGTGGTAAAATCATCAAATGAGTCCTCCCACCCAGGGCAGAGCAGAAAGGACTGTCAGCCTTGTACTGATTAAAATCCACGATGTCCTTCAATAGCCCTTTACCTTCCGGAGCCACGATTCATTCCAATTTCTGTGGCAACAAACTTACACCTTTTTTTATCGTGGTAAAATCATCAAATGAGTCCTTCCACCTTACTGTCAGACTCGTGCTGACTAAAATCCATGAAGTCTTTCAATAGCCCTTTACGTTCTAGGGTCACGGTAATTCGATAAGTCCCGCGACCCCGGCAGGCTTCGGCCCTTTAGAGGGCCCCGTCATTGTGCTGACACTATATGAGGCGCGTGTGGGACACAAGTTGACACAACGCGCCGTCGACCCGGGCCACCTGGTACTCGCCGCCCGCATTCCCCCGCCTAAGGTGGCCGGAGATCGTCTGCCAACGTCGGACGCGGTGGGCGTCTACCACTGCGGCTGGGGTGGAGGTTGGACGCAGTCCTCTCCCTCATACGGTCCGCATTCTCCTTCGCGAGCATGACTGCTTCGCAAAAGGAGGCGAACGCGACCTACTCCGTCTCGCCCCGCAGCATGGCCTCAACCAATGCCGGACAGCAAAGTTACACTTGGGGTAATTTGTCACCGTGGATTTTGGTCAGTACAAGTCTGACAGTCGCTCCCGTTCCGCCCTAGGAATCATTTGATGATTCTACCACGATAAAAAAGTAAGTTTACATAATAGTAGATTACGCAACAAGGGAGTAAAGCATTGCCTTACGTCACGGGCGTATTGAATCCCGAAGCGACACTAAGGATTCTGGGGGTGAACCTCCGTAGCGCAGCGAGGAGGTTCAAGTGTTAATTCCCGAGTGAAACGAGGGAATTAAGTTAAGAATCCTTAGTGTAGCGAGGGATTCAAGTTAGCCCAAGACAAGGCGTCTTTACTCCCGAGGAGCGTACTCTGCTTTTCACACCTACTGCGAGGAAATAAATTCGATTTTTGAAATTTGGTGTGGTACGACAACCTTCGAACGTGAAGTTGGCACCACTGCAAGCGATCAGCTGTTGCAGCAAGCGGCCGCCATTACTTATACAACTCCTTGGTGAAAGTTTTCATACGTTTTTCTTTGAAGTTCCAAATTCAAATCACATTATTCCCACGGGAATAATGAAATTCAGTACATATATTATTGCCCGGTTCGAGCGAGAGGGAACAATGACTTACTTTAAAGTAGGATTGCCTGATATATAATTTGACATTTACGAGCAAGTAGTGTGAAAAGAAATGAATGTGACACTAATCTAAAATTGAAATTCACTTTATAACCTTGTATCTGTCTAGTCAAAATAATATTCTAAGAAGCAGGTCAAATTAGAATCTGTATTTTCTAATCAAAGAGATAAAAATAGACAGATAAGAAATTTCGTGAATAGAAAATGGAATTCGAGGAATATTCTGAGTGAAATTGAATCTAAAGATTAAATAAGAAGCTTTCGTCTTAATAGTAGATAATAATTTATCTATAATATGTATGTATTTAGAAATATATAAGTATGTTTATCAGTTGTCTAGTACCCATAACACAAGCTCTGCTTAGCTTGGGACTAGATGGCGTTGTGTGATAGTTGTGGAATATTATATTATTATTATTATTCCCACAACTGGGACAGAGGTCTCCTCTTTATAAGTGGGAGTGGGTTGTAATCAATCTCAAGGTTCTGTAATAATTTTGTTGATTGAAAAAGAGTGTTCATGGAGTTTTTTGCCCGATCCGAATGGTAATGCCATACAAATGTTTTTTTACTATTTATGAACTTCTTACTACCTCAGATTGCAGATTGATAGTAATAAATATTAATATAAAAAAAAATGTAAAAGACAGCTGGCATGCATAAAAATGTTCAAATCATAAAGGCGCTTCCTCACCGCGAGCATTCACCTGTAATGTAACGTTACAGATTCGAGCATTTCATCAGTGACGGAAGACAATCTAGCATCACAATGCGCACCTTTTATTTCATATTTCCTTTTTTTTACATAGTAAAATCATCAAATGAGCCCTTCCACCCCGGGCAGGGCGGGAGGGACTGTCAGTCTTCTACTGACTAAAATCCACGGTGTCCTTCAATAGCCCTTTATGTTCCGGGGTCACGGAAAGACATTTCAGGCAAGAAAAACATCCTAAGACTAGAATTCCAATAGCAAAAGTTATCAAACTTTGTTTATTTAAATCTGGCGAGTATCAGCATTCGATATTGTAACGGTAAAAGTTAAATTTTGTTATAATTCAACAAAACTAATTTAGGAAGGCTTCCTTTGTTCAAGATGCGGTCGATTTAATTTGTTTGCGTTTCATGATTACATTATAATAACGCTTGCTACCACGAAGGGATAGGCAGCGATGTACCCCATGTCTGTGAACTGGGTGACTCGCCGTCCGATCATGAAACATGCCCAGGTCGAAGACGCGTCGTGTACCACGTACGCCTCGAAGAGCTGTTGGAAAATTGCCCTTTTTATAGGGCCTGGCAGGGCCGAAGGCCTGTCTCATCATGTAACCGTGACCCTGGAACGTAAAAGGGTTTATTGAAGCAAAGCTTTCGCAAAAGTGCTCCTTTTGCGAAGTGCACCAATTGAGAAGTGCACCAGTTGCGAAGTGCACCATTTGAGAATGGTGTACAAGTTGAGAAGTGCACCAAATGCGTCAAACCCCAGTCGAGCATCACAATGCGCACCTTGTATCAAATCTATACTAAACTAGCGGCCCGCCCCGTGCTTCGCTACGTGTTATAGAAAATGTGATAAATGAAGAACCACTCGACCGATTTTGTGCAAACTCCACATAAATAATCTACTAAATAGTCCAAACAAAGCCTAAACATTTAGTTTGGATAGGTGAGCCCGTTCTTAAGTTATAAAGTTACAACGAAAAGTTGCATTGATTTTTATAAATATACGCGAATGCTCGTCAGTCAGGGAGGTAGTACTTTAATGTAATGCTTAAAATCGAATCTATAATGTTACATTACACACGAATGCTCCCGGTGAGGGAGCGCCTTTAGATTATTTTTTTATTCTGCAACAGTTTGCTTACCCCTCGTTTACACCTAGGTATAATACAATGTATTTGTAAAGGTTTGACATGTCATAGACTTCAGTGTAACCGCAAATGTGTTTTATAAAAATCAAATGTGTTTTATAAAAAAGTTTTTAACAACCTCGCTACGCTCGGGAGTAAACCTCGAGTCCTTTGTTACGCTCGCGATTTAATTCGCTACCCGCGACAGAAGACCCTGCTTTATCCCCTTGGTTAATAATCTACTATTTGGCTACAGTGTGAACGAAAGAATGTTTGAGATTAGATATGGTTTGAGGCACTCTCAATACATGTAGTATAAAACAAACAAATTATGTATTGACAAGTATTCAACAAGTTTTGTATGAAACTAGTATTTTACTTGTTTCTTGGTGTAAACGAGGGGTTAGGGACACAGTCTTAAATAATCCAGTATTTAACAAAAGTCCTAGGCATCCCGCAAACATTAGACTCTTCCGATGATCCTACTCCATATGATTTGCATGTTATTTAGCAGAGATACGCATTGTGACCTCATTTCTAGGAATCGAAGATTACTTCCAGTCTGATTTGCAAGACAAAGGCATCGCCTACAACGTAGTGGGATTCGAAATCGAATTTTAACAACCTTTGCTGTACTTATTTTGCAATTTAAAAGTAGTATGTCAGTTTTAAACAATCGCACTATAAAATAGTATGTGCACGGCACGGCTGCTTTTAAGATACTTTTTATACTCCGAGACGTAACGTAACGTAGACATTACGTAGCTGTAGTGTAGACGTCGCGTATATGTAGCGTAGACGTCACGTAGACGTAGCGTAAATGTAACCTTGAAGTAACGTAAACTTAAACATTCTTATTAAGTTTGCTTTCCTCTAGAATCCCTCCTGTATTGTTAGTGCATTTTCAAAAATATTATCTCACAATCAAAAACACTGAAACTTGGAACTACTACTTGTATGTAGGTTGTAAAGCTAAGCATATTAATTTATCATATCGATAACGAAGTACAGTACCTCGAACCCAAATAAAAAAAATTGTTAATTTGAAATAAATCTTAAATCAAAGTTAATCAATATTTTTCCGTGCGAACCGTTTCGAACCCGCGACACGCTGCTGAGCAGTCGATCACTAAGCCACTTAGCCAACCGTCTTATCACGTACTTATAGAATAAGGTATATAAAGTAATAATAACCTTTAAACCACCTAAAATCTGAAAAATTAAACGTAATAAAAACATTAAAGATAGAAAACCAAAGATTACCAGACGAATTTTCTCAAATTCATAGCCGCCATTTTCGCTAGATTCTAAACGAGTTTCTACCACGCTCAAGATACCTAAATACCTTTCAAAACCGATAATGTTACCTAAACTAATATTATATTTCACCTTAAGTACTATTTTTTCCACATAAGTAACATGAAAAAAAGAAAAAACATTTTCAAACTATACACTAGTCTCGCGCTCTATATATAAATCTCGTGTCACAATGTTTGTCCTCAATGGACTCCTAAACCACTTAACCGATTATAATAAAATTCGCACACCATGTGCAGTTCGATCCAACTTGAGAGATAGGATAGTTTAAATCTCAAATTTTAGACCGAGTCCTCCACCCGTGCGAAGCTGGGACGGGCCGCTAGTTGTCATATAGTCTCCATATTCCAATAATTTTCTTTCATACTCACACAATTTTCTTTTCACATTTTGTCTCATAATATGAGAAAGAAATCACCTATTAATATGAATAAATGTCACACGTATTCGTTCAGAAATTGGCCCCGGCAGACGTTATGTTACTTTAAGTAATTAATACGGAAAAATAATAATATTCCACAACTATCACACAACGCCATCTAGTCCCGAGCTAAGCTGAGCTTGTGTTATGGGTACTAGACAACTGATAAACATACTTATATGTTTCTAAATACATACAAATTATAGATAAATTACACCCAGACACAGAACAAATGATCATGCTCATCACACAAACATTTTGTCCTGGGTGGGAATCGAACAAATGACCCTCGGCATAGCAGTCAGGGTCACTAACCACTAGACCAAAAGGCCAGTCGCGCAAAAGGAATTTTTTGTGAAGAAATCGGCGTGTAAAAGACACAAAACAACGGCACAGTTGGCGCATTTGCTGAGCGATCGACTAAGCAACGCGTCGTGGGTTCGATCCCCGCACGGTACAAATATTTATATGATCTGCAAGTATTTGTTTCGGGTCTGGGTGTTTGTGTATGTGAGTTTCTATGTTTGTAAACGCAACAACGATACAGGACGAAATTCCTAAAGTGGGGCAAAGTTAAAATACAATACAATACAATATACCCAAAAATAATGTATATTGCCTATTGTGGTGCTATATACGTTGCACGTTGGTCTGTAGATGGGTGACCATCTGTCATAGCGAGTTTCCTCCGTGCCTCGGAAAGCACGTAAAGCCGTTGGTTCCGGCTGTCATTTGTAGATCTTTGACAGTCGTTAATAACAGTCAGAAGCTCTAAAGTCTGACAACCAGTCTTACCACGGGGTATCGTATTACCCAGTAACTGGATTGTGGAGTTCGATAGTCAGTACCTTCATATAAAATACTGATATTCAGCTGCATCCGGTTTGACTGGAAGCCGACCAAAATATAGTTGGGAAAAGACCAAACAGATGATTACGTACCTAAGTATTCACGTCTTTTATCACTGTAATTGTGACAACAAAAATAGTTTTAAAAGAATAACCAAGTAGTTTCTTGCCCCTCCTTCTGCGAAGCAGTCATGCTCGTGAAGGAGGAGGCGGGCCGTGTGCGACAGAGGACAATGTCCTCCCTCCGCCCCACCCGCGGTGGTGGATGCCCACGGCGTCGGACGTCGCAAGACGATCTCCTGCCACCGTAGGCGCGGACATGCGAGCGGCGAGTAAAGGGCAACTCGCTGTCCGACCATGGACCATGCCCGGGTCGACGGCTCGTCGTGCTACGCGCGCCTCAAATACCGTCAGCAAAATGACGGGGCCCCCTCTCACAGGGCTAAAGCCTGCTGGGGTCGCGGGACCATTCCATCACCGTGACCCCGGAAAATAAAGGGCTATTGAAGGACACCGTGAATTTTAGTCAGTACAAGTCTGACAGTCCCTCCTGCCCTGCCCACGATTTTACCACGATAAAAAATAAGTGTAGAAGAATAAGCATGTAGTTTCTTGCCAGCAGGCGCGGTTCCTTCATACAGGCTATTAGGCACAGCCTAGCTTGGCATAACAACGTACAAATAAAACAAAAGAATTTATTGGAACTAGGTTACAAAATAAAACAAAACATTAAAAAAGTGAAAACTCCTAATAAAAAAATCATAGCAACTTTCACAACCGCCGTTTGACGAGAATTTTACTCCCAACTACATTCGTAGTAAGATTGCCTAAAGTCCATTGATAAATCACGTACTGTATAAGTGCGCGGCCGTGTATATGAACTGCACACATGTAAGATGAGCGCAAAATATAGGCGGGGCATAGGCCTGGCCTGAAACCGTGCTATTGGCTGGCTGAAAGTATGAATGAATTCCAGGGTGGCAATTTTGTTGAAAATTCCCTTTCTTTTATTTTAATGGTAAAAAAATCAAGGTGATATTGTCATTTTTGCACCTGCCAAAAAAGTTTAAGTAACTAAAAATGGAAGTAAAAACTGCATGGTTTTTTACTTTATTGTTTATCCAAGGATTTTTAACTATTTGAATTCTTTGAAACTTCGCTTTTGTTGTTCGGGAATTGAGAAAATGTGTTTTGGCAACCCCAAAACTGTACTGTCAGTAACCTGGCAGATTATTATTTCGGAAGTCTGCATGTTTGTTTACAATTCGTACGAAAAGATCGTTAAAAAGTTATTGAAACTAGCGTAGTGTGATTAAATCAGTTACCTACCTATTGGTTTGTTTATGCACGAGTGTTTAAGTTTACTTTTAAATTAGTGAGGTTAAGTGTTTTGTTTATATGTTCATAAACCGGTGGCAATAATGTCTGTGTTCGAAGAAAAAAGCAGTAAATATTCGAATTCTTCGTTTAATAATAAGATTGAAGCTAGAATAACCCGGAAATATGATAATTCATCTTATAAAAACAAGTAGATCGTGTGAAATACGCCCAAATCTTTGTTGAATAAACAATTAATATTGTGATAACCATAAATTATAAGTTTGGTGAGTTGTTGCATTTATATTTTTGTTTTCTATGTTAAGTACTTTTTATCCTCATAAAATATATTAATCGAACACTACCTAATTGTCTAAACATTATTATTTTAATGTAGGTATATTTTCGCGTTCTCGAAAACGTCTCACCAACTTCGTTTGAATTTACTTACTGTATGGAGGTTTGTGGGGGCAAAAATCGATCTAGCTTGTTCCCATATCTGGGAAAACTCGTTTTGTCACATTTTCAAAATGCATAAAGATTTAAAACCACAATGCGATCGTCACATTTCGTCGTTGAAACTCCGACCTGCGTGGCCATGCGCATAATGATGACCGCATATTTTAGGAGATTCCTATTTGGTTTTTTTTTAAGTTTTTTTGTATAGCGTTGTTTTTTTCGTCAGTTTGTTTGCCTACCTAATGCTGTAGCCCAGCGCACGCCGCTGCTTGCCAGTTCTTCTCCATAGACACGACCAACCCGAACCGAACACCTTTTTATCTATGTTAACAGTTATATAGAAAATAAGGAAATAAGAATGTAATAAAATAGAAATAATAAAAAATATAGAATAACTATGTATGTAAATAAAAATAAGCGCCATGTTGCCGTTATTTACCCACTGCAAAAAGAAAGAAATAAAGCGGATAGGAATAGATAGATAGGAAAAGATAGAACACAATAGAATGGGAGTCCCACCCATAGTATGAATGAGGAATGATGAAAGAAAGAAACAGTATGCAGAATGGAAGTGCGAGAGGAATACTTGCGAGAACTGGTATGAAAGTGAAGTAGCATAGAAATATCTCCGACTACCGTTGGAGGAGCTAGCTCAATAAAAAAAAAAAAAAAAAAACACCTTTTTATCAACGTTTTACAAGTGCTCTCATAGGCCCACGTGTATAAAAATATATGATTTTACTCAAGTATGTAGCATAGACAAACTTCAGCCCGAAAATGTCAGTCTCAAGGTCGACGTGACATCGCTGAAAGTGAGACTAAAACTATGTACAAGTAAAATTGGTCGCTAGGGACGATTTTACTTAAACTAGGTGTTGAAGTTAAAGAAGATGGAAGGAATTGGCTTTGTTTGGAAACTTTGTAGAGTTTAAGAATATCATGCCTGTTTTTACTAAAGTTTCTTTTTAACCCCCTACGGAAAAAGAGGGGTGTTATAAGTTTGACGTGTCTGTCTGTCTGTCTGTCTGTGGCATCATAGAGCCCGAACGGATGAAGCGATTTCAATTTAGTTTTTTTTGGATGAAAGGTGACTTACCTGCGAGTGTTCTTAGACATGTTTGATGAAAATCGGTTTAGCCGTTTAGAAGTTGTGGGGGTGAAAGTGGGGAAGGTAACTGAGGGTATGCAAATATACTCGAGTTGGGTATCAAATGAAAGCGTACTGAAAGGGAATATTGATGACTTAATCGGGAGTACTCTAAGCAAAATAAAATGATATTAGTATGTACCTATAAAAAGTATGAAATAAAAAATTAATTAAAAATTTAAAGAACCCCCGACACAAAAACCAAGTTCCCATTAAAAAATACGTCGCGTTGGTGGACTGCAAAAAAACAGGAGATAATAAATAATTTGGAGCAGTCCCCCAACGCGACGTATTTTTATTATTTTAAATAACGTTGCCCCACACTAGGATTTTTTCCTGAATCGTGGGTGCGTTTACATACATGTAAAACTTACATTCACAACTACTCGTAGATCATACAAATATTTGCTCCGAGCGGGGATCGAAACCGCTATACGCTGTGTAGCAGTCCAATCGCTCAGCCCACAGACATAAAAACTGTGAAAGTACTGTAGATGCTCATTCCAAGAAGTAGATCTCTATGAACAAGAACGGAGAATTTAAAATGTCACTTACGGGATATCTTCCGGATGACTGTCATCCCGCGATCATGGCGCTTGCAACAGCGTCGAAATATCGGGAACTCAAAACAAATTATAATCACGGAAGATATCCCGTAAGTGACATTTTAAATTGTGAAATAAACCGTGATAGTCTAAAACAGTGTTTAAGAACGGAGAAGAAACTCCATGGACACTCTTTTCAATCGCCAAAATTATTACAAAACCTTTGTTAAATCATTCATTTTCAGATGGTACATTATGTGAGAACGATGTAGCAAGTTAAAAATGTCCAACTGTCCACAGTAAAAATAACGAAATATTTATGAAACGACAATTCAGTAACATAAATAATATTCAATAATTAAACCGTGGCGTGGCAGCTAAGAGATGACCAGTCCCAACTGACAGCGCCCGTTCACGAACATGACACACTGTTTGGAATTTAGTGTTGGGTCGTCGGCGTTGTCGGTTATTTCTTGAAATAAAGCTGCGGTTGTGCTCGTAACAATTTGTATTGACTAAATGTGATTTACAATGGTTTGATGTTGTCGTCGCCGCGTCACAAAGGTCAAGAACGATCGCGCACTGTGGGTCTCGCAATGACCGTACCCGCCCCTCCCCGGCCGTCCCGGCCCCCGCGCTGCTTGTTACCACCGTGGTGCACAGATGGCGTGGTGGTCGTCAACATGCCCCCGGCCTTGGAAGCACCAGGTTCCAATGAGGTTGAGCTGCTGTGGTCCTCATCCGGATGCAGAAGTGGGCAGATTTTCGGGAATGATCGCCGAATAACTCCCATCGCTGTTTTGATGGTAGCCACGCGTGATATGCCATCTTTGCCGGTGAATGTTTGCAGCACTCGTCCGAGGCGCCACTTCAGGGGTGGTAAGTTGTCGTCTTTGATTACGACTAGGGTGTCAGGAATAAGTGTGTCCTGGTTAAGCTGCCACTTCGTCCTCTTCTGAAGCTCAGAGATATACTCGGTTGACCATCGTTGCCAGAAATGCTGTCTCATCTGTTCTACGCGATCGTATCGAGGCAAGCGTTGCGTAGCTGTTGCGGTGAGGTCCTGACTGGCTGGAGCGGTGAGCGGTCGGCCAATCAGGAAGTGGGCAGGACTTAAAGGAAGCAGGTCATTCGGGTCTGTGGACATTGGGTACATAGGTCGGGAGTTGAGTACAGCCTCAATTTGTGCCAATATCGTTGTCAACTCCTCGTATGTGAAATGTGCATTGCCTACAATGCGACACAAATGAAACTTACAGGACTTGACCCCTGCCTCCCACAAACTACCAAAATGAGGCGAATATGGAGGGACAAATGTGAATTGTATATTATTGTCAGTTGTAAAATCTATGATATCAGATTGTGATGAATCTAAAAATGTTGTGAATTCCTTTAAAGCTCCTACAAAGGTTGTGCCGTTGTCAGAATAAATCTGCAATGGTTTGCCACGTCGAGAGATGAAACGCTTCAGTGCCAGCAAGTATGCTTTGGTTGTAAGACTTGTGACCAATTCTAAATGTATTGCGCGCGTAGCAAAACATACAAAAAGACATATGTAGCATTTCGTTAATTTTGCCCCTCGACCTTCGCGGTTCAGCATGAACAATGGCCCAGCGTAGTCCACGCCACTACGTATGAATGGGTAGCCTGGCTCCAAACGTTCAGCAGGTAAATTACCCATTTGTATGTTTAACGGTTTGGCTCGCATGCGCTTGCACTTCATACAGGCGTGAACCACTTGTTTGGCCAAGCTACGCCCTCTAGTAGGCCACCAAGTGTCTCTAATAGTAGCCAGTAAAAGCTGAGGCCCTGCATGTAATAATTCTACATGTTGATGCTCGAATATAAGACGAGTGAATGTATGTTTACCGCACAACAACAAAGGATATTTTTTATCATAAGAAAATGTGTCTGAATATGATAACCTGCCACCTACTCTAATTAAATCGTGTTCATCTAGGAAGACATTTAAACTAGAAATACTGCGTGGGCTTGTTACTTGACGATTATTTTTTAAAGGACAATGGGCAAAAATGTATGGAACTTGGTCCAAGATCCTCCACTGATGACACTTACGGGAAATGAAAGCATATGGTTGTGACATCATTCTGGCAAGAGGATATCAAAATCCGTCCTGGGGTTCCTTTTTTATTTTTATAAGTGACTACCTAATCTAACCTAACCTTGCCTATCCTGACCTAACCGAACCTAACTTTTATTGTTCAGCTGTAAATGATGCCCGACGCATACTGAACCATCTGGGAAGGCGGTTGGCTTCTGTGTGACCTACATTCACTAAAAATACCAACGAAACCTTAAATAGCTAACCTAACCTGACTTTTTTTGTTCAGCTGTAAATGATGCCCGAAGCATTCTGAACCATCTGGGAAGGCTCATGTGTGACTTTTATCTACTAAAAATACCAACGAAACCTTAAATAGCTAACCTAACCTAACTTTTTTGTTCAGCTGTAAATGATGCCCGACGCATACTGAACCATCTGGGAAGGCGGTTGGCTTCTGTGTGACCTACACCCACTAAAAATACCAACGAAACCTTAAATAGCTAAGCTAACCTGACTTTTTTTGTTCAGCTGTAAATGATGCCCGACGCATTCTGAACCATCTGGGAAGGCGGTTGGCTCATGTGTGACTTTTATCTACTAAAAATACCAACGAAACCTTAAATAGCTAACCTAACCCAACTTTTTTGTTCAGCTGTAAATGATGCCCGACGCATTCTGAACCATCTGGGAAGGCGGTTGGCTTATGTGTGACTTTTATCTACTAAAAACACCAACGAAACCTTAAGTAGCTAACCTAACCTAACTTTTTTTGTTCAGCTGTAAATGATGCCCGACGCATACTGAACCATCTGGAAAGGCGGTTGGCTTGTGTGTGACTTTTATCTACTAAAATGCCAACGAAACCTTAAATAGCTAAGCTAACCTGACTTTTTTTGTTCAGCTGTAAATGATGCCCGACGCATTCTGAACCATCTGGGAAGGCGGTTGGCTCATGTGTGACTTTTATCTACTAAAAATACCAACGAAACCTTAAATAGCTAACCTAACCCAACTTTTTTGTTCAGCTGTAAATGATGCCCGACGCATTCTGAACCATCTGGGAAGGCGGTTGGCTTATGTGTGATTTTTATCTACTAAAAACACCAACGAAACCTTAAATAGCTAACCTAACCTAACTTTTTTTGTTCAGCTGTAAATGATGCCCGACGCATACTGAACCATCTGGATAGGCGGTTGGCTTGTGTGTGACTTTTATCTACTAAAATGCCAACGAAACCTTAAATAGCTAACCTAACCTAACTTTTTTTGTTCAGCTGTAAATGATGCCCGACGCATACTGAACCATCTGGAAAGGCGGTTGGCTTGTGTGTGACTTTTATCTACTAAAATGCCAACGAAACCTTAAATAGCTAACCTAACCTAACTTTTTTTGTTCAGCTGTAAATGATGCCCGACGCATACTGAACCATCTGGATAGGCGGTTGGCTTGTGTGTGACTTTTATCTACTAAAATGCCAACGAAACCTTAAATAGCTAACCTAACCTAACTTTTTTTGTTCAGCTGTAAATGATGCCCGACGCATTCTGAATCATCTGGGAAGGCGGTTGGCTTATGTGTGACTTTTATCTACTAAAAATGCCAACGAAACCTTAAATAGCTAACCTAACCTAACTTGTTTTGTTCAGCTGTTAATAATGCCCGACGCATACTGAACCATCTGGCAAGGTGGTTGGCTTATGTGTGACTTACATCTACCAAAAATACCAACGAGACCTTAAATAGCTGACCTATGCTTGCTTCTTGAACTACTTAAGGTTTAACTATAAGGTTAGCTATTTAAGGTTTCGTTGGTATTTTTAGTAGATAAAAGTCACACATAAGCCAACCGCCTTCCCAGATGGTTCAGGATGCGTCGGGCATCATTTACAGCTGAACAAAAAAAGTTAGGTTAGGTTAGCTATTTAAGGTTTCGTTGGCATTTTTACTGGGTGTAGGTCACACATAAGCCAACCGCCTTTCCAGATGGTTCAGTATGCGTCGGGCATCATTTACAGCTGAACAAAAAAAGTTAGGTTAGGTTAGCTATTTAAGGTTTCGTTGGTATTTTTAGTAGATAAAAGTCACACATAAGCCAACCGCCTTGCCAGATGGTTAAGTATGCGTCGGACATTATTTACAGCTGAACAAATAAAGTTAGGTTAGGTTAGCTATTTAAGGTTTCGTTGGCATTTTAGTGGGTGTAGGTCACACATAAGCCAACCGCCTTTCCAGATGGTTCAGTATGCGTCGGGCATCATTTACAGCTGAACAAAAAAAGTTAGGTTAGGTTAGCTATTTAAGGTTTCGTTGGTATTTTTAGTGGGTGTAGGTCTTACATAAGCCAACCACCTTTCCAGATGGTTTAGTATGCGTCGGGCATAATTTATAGCTGAACAAAAAAAGTTAGGTTAGGTTAGGTATTCACTTAAACGCCAATAAAAAAAGAACCCCAGGACAGATTTTGATAATCTTTTGCCAGAATGATGTTACAACTATGTTCTTTCATTTCCCATAAGTGACATCAGTGGAGGATCTTGGACCACTTTTGCCCATTGTCATTTCATAGACATTTAAAAAACTTTGTTGTTGTGCGACTCGAGTTAAAACTCTAAGTGAATCATTTAATTCGTCTACGGATAGGCAACCTGTGAGACGTTGTTGTTTTAATTGAGTACGACTGTTGTTGATAAAACGCATCATATACGCCACCACTCGCCGCAAGCGATTAAAACGTGAGAACCTATCGAATAGAAACGAATCTGATTTTATTTGAATATGTAATGAAATTTGATTTGGTTTCAATTCCGGTAATTCATCATGATGGATAATATTGTGATTAACATCATGTTCCCATTGCGTCTTAGGAGAACTTAAAAATGATGGGCCGTGCCACCATAAATCATTATTTAAAAGTGAATCGAGATGTACACCGCGTGATAATAGGTCGGCTGGGTTTTGCTTCCCGGCTACGTGCAGCCAAGGCTTGTCGCCTGTGAGTTCATTAATTTGCACAACTCGGTTCTGTACAAATGTCTTTAATAAATTAGGCGACATCTTAAGCCATCCCAAAACAATTGTTGAGTCCGACCAGAAGTATACGTTATCAAAACTCAATCTTAATGAGTTACAAATTTTAGTAAACAACTTTGCAGCTACTACCGCGCCACATAGTTCCAAACGCGGTACGCTAACCGGTTTTACAGGTGCGACCTTACTCTTCGCACATAACAACTTGACCGATATCAGCTGTGCATCTGTATAACTACGTACATATGCGCAGGCGCCATATGCGTCTTGCGAGGCGTCACAAAAAATATGTAACTCAATAATGTTCGAGTTCTCTCCGATGACGTAACGTGGAATACGTATATCTTTTAAATATGATAATTTTGTAATAAAATTGTGCCAATTCGAGAGTATATTTACTGGTACTGAGTCATCCCAACCTATCTTACATAACCACAGTTTTTGCAAAATTATTTTAGCAATTATTATAGTTGGTGCGAGTAAACCCAAGGGATCATAAATCTGTGCGATTACTGAGAGAATGTTGCGTTTAGTAACGTGAGTTGCGGCGTCATAATCACATTTGGTGCTAAAATGCAATTCATCAGATGAATTGAACCATCCCATGCCAAGTGTTTTGGTATGACAGTTTTCCCCGAGTGTGAATTCCTTAGACGTAGACAATGGTTCGATTTCTGAAGATGGTGAATTAAATACCCATTTTCTGAGAGAAAAACAACCGGTTTCTAATACTTTAGAAACGTCTTTGCATATCTGCAGCAACCTTTGTTGATCCTGATGTCCTGTTATTAAATCATCGACATAGAAATCGTCATTGATTATCTGTGCGATGACGTCATCATTACATTCTAAAGCAAGTTGTTTTAAACACCTAATACTCAGGTATGGCGCAGAAGCGGTTCCGTAAGTAACAGTGTTAAGTTGAAATACACCGAGCGGCTCCGACGGATCTTCCCTCCAAAGTATTAGTTGCAGATTTCTCTGATCAGGCTGAATTAGTATTTGCCGATACATCTTTTCAATGTCCGCGCATGCAACATATTTAAATTGCCTAAAACGAAGTAAGATCGAAAACAAATCATTTTGTAACGTAGGTCCAATGTGTTGTATATCGTTTAATGATTTGCCCGAAGTGGATTTTGCACTTGCGTCAAAGACAACTCTAAGTTTGGTTGTTGAACTATGTTCCCTATAAACACCGTGGTGTGGTAAAAAATAACAAGGTGAAATATACTCTGATACGCGACTCATGTATCCCGGACCTAAATATTCACTCATAAAATCGTTATACATTTGTCTATAGCTAGGTGAACTCCTTATCAGTTTACGTTCGAGTGCGAGAAACCTGTTTTTTGCCATAGCAAATGTGTCATTTAAAACATCAGCTGATTGATTGAGTGGAATGCGTACAGAAAAACGGCCCTTATCGCTGCGTAAAGTCGTGTCCCTGAACAAATTTTCGCATGCACTTTCATCCTCAGTTAAATAATTATTTATTGAAGGAATTTCTTCTAGTTCCCAAAATCGTTTGAGCTCTGAATCTAGTGTTTGTGTGAGATTACAATGAGTTAGGTTAACGCGTGAAACCTTTTCATGTACAACTCCCGATATGATCCATCCTAGTTGTGTGTTTTGCAGGTATGGACCATTCGGTAACCGTATGAGACCATCTCCTAGCAAGTCCCAGAACCTATCTGCTCCTATCAACAAATCAATGTCGCTGGAGAGATAGAATTCAGGATCGGCAAGCTGAACATGGTGTGGTATAGATATATTGTGATAATTTCTAAGTGAAGGTAATTGTGCCGTTATACGATGTAAAACTAAACAGTTAAAGCGCGTGATATATGTGTTAGTTTTGGATCGTATTTGAACACTACATGATTGCGTGGATTGAGATATAGTATTACCGACACCTATAACTTGAACAGTGGACTGTATCAATGGAAGGTTAAGTTTTTTGCATAGCGATTCGGAAATGAAGCAATGTTGACTCCCGTTATCCAAAAGAATGCGCGTTGTGTGATAATTGTTTTGTGCGTCCGCTATTTCCACTAATGCGGTCGATAATAATACTGTATTTGGAACATAATGCGCGATATTATTATTATCTTCCTTTCGAATTGTGTGAGATTTGCATGAAGTGGTTAGCGACGTTTGACTGTGTGAGGCACTCGTATTATTTAAATCAGACTGTGGCACTATTTGCGTGGTTTGAGCAACAGCTGATAATGTACGAGCGTCTGCATCTGTGTGAATTAAAGTATTATGTTTCTTGTTACAAAGTCTGCACGGTCCATACCAACAATCGTTTAAAGCGTGATCTGATCGTAAACAATTACGACATAACTTTTTGTTCTCAATGAAGTCTATTTTATCCTTAAGAGATAGATTTAGGAAATCTTCACACGAGTACACTGGGTGATTGGAACCGCACTGAGCGCATTTGTAACGTGGTGATTGAGATGATTTTTTATTATTGTTATCTTTGCGTGTTACAACATGACTATGTGACTTTGTGACCGACTGCGACTGTTTCTTTGTGTGTGACTCTGACGTTTGTTTGCTTTGAGGCCTGATCGATTCTAGAAAATCAGCACGATCCGTGAGAAACTTCATCAATTGAGACAATTTTAATTTTCCTATTTTCGGGAGGGTACTTTTGTGACTTTCCCATTCGCGATCGGTTGAAGAATCTAACTTCGAAGTGACAATATGGATAATTAATGTGTCCCACGAGTCTGTAGGTTCATCCAACGTTTTTAGCGCCCGAATGTTTCTTAAAACTGTATCTATTAGCCTACGGATTTGAGCAGCTGATTCTTTATTCATTGATTGTGCATAGAATAAAGCTTTGACGTGATTACTCACTAGCAAATTATCGTTATTAAATCTATTTTCTAAAAGGCTCCAAGCAACTAAATAATTATCAGATGAAAACTCGAGTGCCTTTACTACTTGTAGTGCGTCACCTGTAAGCACTGATCGTAAGTAGTGGAACTTCTGAACATTATCTAGACCGTCATTATTGTGAATCATGGATAAGTAAGTGTCGCGAAACTCGAGCCATTGGTCATACGAACCGTCGAATTTGGGTAACGAAATTGTGGGTAACTTCATATAGTTAGAAGTTCGACTTTGAACCCCAGAATTTTGGTTGGAATTGTCCTTAAGAATACATTTAGCTTTGCCCACAATAGCATAAAACTGATTCTGAAACGTTTCTCTCTCTAGTAGTTGCGCATCTAGATCACTATCTGTTACATAGCAGTCTAATTCATCTTGTAAAGTAGAAAATTGATCGATGAGTAATTTAAAAGATTCATAACGCTCTTCTAATTCCGCTTTCTGAGCGCCTGTTAATTGCGATTCATCCAAAGGATCAATGTATTTCGAGAATAAAGTTAATTTTCGTTTAACGGTACCTCTTTTTTTGACTAAATGGCGAATAATATCATCATTATTTTCTATTTCTACAACCGAATGCCTTTTGTTATTCATATTGGTGGTTTGCAAGAGAAAAGAATCAAGTACTTACAGTTGACCGGTAATCGACGTGCGTTCGAATCCGATGTAGGTAGACCTCACAATTGTACACCGTACACTGGAATTTTGCGAAAAATAACGATATTAGCACAAATTGAACTGAGCTCTGGGTTTGGGTAATGAATTGGATGGATGGACCTGACCGTTGCTCCAGAAGTCGTTGACCTGATTGTTGCTCCGGAACGTGTTGTTCTGGCCGCTGCGCCGGAACCTGTTGATCTGGCCTTTGTTGCGCCGGAAACTGTTGATCTGGCCGTTCTTGCGCCGGAACTGTTGATCTGTCCGTTGCTCCAGGTGTTGATCTGGCCTTTGCTTCAGGTTTTGATCTGGCCGCTGTGTCGTAAGATTTTGCTCCAATCGTTGCGCCGGTAGGTAGGTTGATTCAGAATTGTCTGGTTCGAAGGTTCATTTATGTTTGGAATTTAGTGTTGGGTCGTCGGCGTTGTCGGTTATTTCTTGGAATAAAGCTGCGGTTGTGCTCGTAACAATTTGTATTGACTAAATGTGATTTACAATGGTTTGATGTTGTCGTCGCCGCGTCACAAAGGTCAAGAACGATCGCGCACTGTGGGTCTCGCAATGACCGTACCCGCCCCTCCCCGGCCGTCCCGGCCCCCGCGCTGCTTGTTACCACCGTGGTGCACAGATGGCGTGGTGGTCGTCAACACACACGTCTCAGCACCAATTCAGCTTAACCATTTTGAAGGGAGCTAAATGATCTGACACACGAGCCACCATCAGCGAGACATTTGAGTGAGCATGACATTCTTTAGGCCTGTTGGTCTAATGGTTAGTTGTTACCCTGTCTGATGTGCTGGAGGTCGTAGGCTCGATTCTCACCCAGAACAAATGTTTGTGTGATGAGCATGATCATTTGTTCTGTGTCTGGGTGTAATTTATCTGTAATAATCATCTGCCTAGCCTTTTCCCAATTACATTGAGGTCGGCTTCCAGTCAAACCAGATTCAGCTGGATATCAGTATTTTACATGGAGCGACTGCCTGTCGGACCTCCACAACCCAGTAACTGGGTAATACCACACCCCATGGTAAGACTGGTTGTCAGACTTAAGAGCTTCTGACTAATAGTAACGACTGTCAAAGATCTACAAATGACAGCCGGGACCAACGGCTTTACGTGCTTTCCGAGGCACGGAGGAAACTCGCTATAACAGATGGTCACCCATCCACAAACCAACCTCGGCAAGCGCGGCTTACCCGGAAGATCGGCCTATGCGACTGTAATTTTTTTGCCACGAGTTCCTTGGCTTTTTTATCTGTAATAATAAATACATATATAATGTTTATCAGTTGTCTAGTACCCATAACACAAGGTCTGCATAGATGGCGTTGTAGGGCAAAATCGAGTCACACCATAAAACGAAGTTTTTCATTACCCATTGACCTATACTCAGTTACTTAACTTACCTATTATTTGGTGTGGAAACCTTAGAAATACCTGTATAGTATTACATTACTTTTATTCTCATATACTCAGGAAAACCCGTGGTTTTACTCGTAATTAATTTTGAGAGTAGGTCAAGAGGCTTTTGGTTAAATATTATTAGGAACACGTGTCGATCGAAGGTTAAGTTACGCTTGTCGAGGTTGATTTGAAGAGGGGTAGATTTGGATGTTTAGTACACACAATTTTTCCTCGATTTAGGAATTTGTCAGTGTCGCGGGACTGTCTCATTAGTAACCGTGACCCTGGGATGTTATTATTATTTATTATTATTCCACAACTATCACACAACGCCATCTAGTCCCAAGCTAAGCAGAGCTTGTGTTATGGGTAGTAGACAACTGATAAACATACTTATATATTTCTAAATACATACATATTAAAGATAAACACCCAGACACAGAACAAATGATCATGCTCATCACACAAACATTTGTCCTGGGTGGGAATCGAACCCACGACCTCCGGCGTAGCAGTCAGGGTCACTAACCACTAGACCAACGGGCCCGTCGGTCGGAATGTTTCTTTTGAGTAAAACTTTCTATCTGCAGTATTAAGAGTTCTTTCCCTCCAGGTGGCATTACAAAATTCCACCCTGTATATTATTATATGGGGGAAACGGTAATTTCTGATTTTACCAGCGTTTGGCTCGCCGTGGGACAATATTAGACCAACAGGCCAGTCAAAATGTAAAGGGCTATTGAACGATCACCGTAGATTCTGGTCAGTACGATTCTGACAGTACCTTCCGACCTACCCTGGGTGGGTCGTTTATTGTTTTTATCACGCCAAAAAATAAATAAAAAACACTAGGAATTTCTCCTGTGTCGTGGGTGCGTTTACATACATAGAAACTCACATACACAAACACCCAGACCCAGAACAATTACTTGCAACTAAATAGGTCATACAATAGGGTATTTTACTGCATAAATAAATTGAAAACCTATTTAGTCCGTTAGTTAGAATATTGAAAAATAATGGACACGTATTTTTTGTTTTTTTCATTCAATGAATATTGGCAAAGATAAAAGGCTTCCAAATTCGGGAGTGGGGGCTTGTGACGTCATTACGTTTGTAAAATTGTAACGACCCAGTGACGTTTTAGGACTTTTAAAAGCATTGTATCTTCGACAATTTTGGATTACATGACAAAAGAAAAAATAGGGGTCTAATATTTTTTAACAATCTATATCTTTATTCATTTAAAAAAAAATGAGTAAAATACCCTATTATTTGTTCCGTGCGAGGATCGAACCCGTGACACGCTGCGCAGCAGTCGATTACTCAACCATTGCGCTTACCGTGCTGTTGTTTATACCCTAGATCAACACGTAGGATATTTATCATCCCAATTTTATCGTCCGATAGGTTAAAATACTCATATTCAATTCACGATAAGCCGTCACCCTTAAATTCCTTAACAAAGAGTAATTTTTGGGGGTGTTGTTAAATGAACAAAGGCTTCGTGAGATCAAGTGGTTTCAAGGATCCTTGAGTACATTCGACACTTTTTGAAGCGGTCAGATCCCCTCAAATTCTTGCTGACTTGCTTTACATCTTTTTTACTTCTAAGAAATTACTTCTCGTGTTTTAACGGCATAGTGGGACAATAGATGCCGATGTGAAATGGAGGGAGCTATCTGGGGTTCTATGTGATAAAAGTATGCCCGTTCGCACTAAAGGCAGAGTCTACAAAGCAGCAGTTCGTCCGTCCATGACATACGGTGCCGAATGCTGGCCACTGAAAAAGCATCAGGAACAGAAACTACATGTCGCAGAAATGAGAATGCTAGATGGGCTGGTGGGGTAACGATGCTAGACCATGTCCAAAACATCCATATTCGGGGCTGTTTTAAAGTTACGCTTATACCGGAAAAGATCATGGAGAGCCGCTTAAGATGGTACGGTCAAGGACATATCATGAGGCGACCATCGGACCATCGCTCGATATTGATACCCAGCCCAGAAGACGCGGTAGACCCCGCCTTACATGGATGTCAGTTATTGAAAAAGATCTGAAGATGACACAAATATCATCCCAGACGACCCAGGACAGACCGTCCTGGCGAAGATTGACCAGAAGGGCTGACCCCAAATAAATGGAATTAAGGCCAGGCAGAAGAGAAGAGTATTAACGGCATTGTATCGTCCGTGGCTCGGACAGCACGTGAAGCCGTTGATCACAACTGTCATTTGGAGGTATATTAAGTAAGGGCACCTGCGAAACATTTTAAGAGGAGCCTTATGTCGAATACATAAGGTTCTAATTGCTCAGGTGCCATTGTCATCGTGTGCCCTTCGTAGAGTACCTCGTCATTTGTAGTTCTTTGACAGTCGTTACTATTAGTCAAAAGATTGAAAGTCTGAAAAGTCTTACCAACGTGTATTGTATTGTGCTGTATTGTGTTACTGGGTTGTGCAAATCTGATAGGCAGTCGCTCCATGTAAAATACAGACATTCAGCTGCATCTTCGCAAAAAAAAAATGGTTTTTCATACAAAATGAGAAATTGATCGAGCCCATCAGTATGAAAAATCTTTTTTTTTGCGAATTTCCGAAAGTTTAGAACAAACATTGTTCAGTAACATGGGCTGAGTTACCCCATTAGAGGTTTTGCGCTTTTAACGTTACACGTTGTATAAAATCACGCTATCACCAATAGGAGCAGAGTAGTAATGAGAAATGTTTCAAAATCGGGAAAATGTATTCCTTTTCGAGAGCTTCCGCTGCGTGCGCTGCGTAAACGATTATAGACAGGCAAAGTAATCTTAATATATATAAATCTCGTGTCACAATGTTTGTGCTCAATGGACTCCTAAACCACTTAACCGATTATAATAAAATTCGCACACCATGTGCAGTTCGATCCAACTTGAGAGATAGGATAGTTTAAATCTCAAATTTTAGACCGGGTACTCCACCCGTGCGAAGCCGGGACGGGCCGCTAGTTAGATATATAGATTACAAAGGAAGCTAGTTACAAATAAATAATAAAAACATCAGAGATAGATTACACAAATAAATTCCTTGAAAGTAAATAACTTTTTATGTTATAAATCAGGGGATTTTTCTGCTTTTAAAAGTAATTCCGGGATTTCGGGCATATCCACTTTATTATTTCGCAGCGTGAGTACATGACTAAAAGCGGAAACAATTAATTAAAACGCGACGCGACCAGATGAAACGTGATGCGTGTTGACTCGACTCAAATGTGCAGGCATGGCGTCGCGTCGGCTGTTTATAGTGTGATTCTGGTCTATAGAAAACAAAACATTTGATTTAGACTCAACACGCATCGCGTTTCATCGGGTCGAGTCGCGTTTTAATCATGTGTTTCCGCCTTTACTCAACCTAACTCCGACCTATGGTCATAACTTGGGAAAAAATCGCATAGAGCTACACTATTGAAAAAAAAACCTTTTTACTTTTTTTTTGTGTTTGGTTCTGAAGTCGGTTCACTTTTTCTAAAAAAGTTTTTTTATTTTTCCCTTTTTATTTTAGATATTCAACAAAAATCTTCGTAATATAATCGGCGTCTTTGAAAATCTACAATCCTAGTAAGCAACAAAAACGGATCTATGTGGGCAACTTCACGAAGTATCCATTATTGATATATGTATATTAAAACCTTCCTCAGAATATAACGAACACTTTTCTAAAAACCGCATCAAAATAGGTTCAGCTAAACGCGAGATAATCGCAGACAAACATACGTGGGCGGTCCCATAATGAATTGGCCTACCTATGAACCAATGAAGGAAATGAAACGAAACCAATTTTATTTTTCAATATAATCACCTTGAATACTAACACACTTCTGAGATCTGGGAATCAACATCTCTATACCTTTATAAAAATAATCACAATCTTGGTACATACATACAGGTCGAACTGAGAACTTACTTTTTTTTTGAAGTCCTTAAAAATCACAAGACAAAACCACATCGTATTTCAAATATCAGATGCGGGATAACACAGTAATACAAAGACATATTTTAGTTACATATGTTTCTGTCTACTTCGAAGACATAGCAAGATTTGTAGTAAGCCGGCTTGAGCTCGAGAGAGCTTGATAGAAAATAGAAACAGGAATTTTTTTTTATTTATTTAAACTTTATGCACAGTTACAAAAAACATGTACAAAGGCGGACTTAATGCCTTGGGCATTATCTACCAGTCTACCTTAGGGTGATGCAGAGACAAAGACAAAGTAGGTGCAACATACAAGACAATTACTTAATAATGAGATCAATATAAATTAGTACATATATACAATACATATATACATAGAATACATACATACATACAATACATACATACATACACAATTTAGAGAAATGAAGGAGACTAACAACCAGTTAATTTAGAGATGAATCTGCCAGCTTCTCAGTAATGTACTCACGAGCTTTCAACTTGAAAGTGAACCGACTAGACACCGTCCTGATATTCCGAGGAAGCGCATTCCACAGGAAAACTGCCTGGACTGGGAAAGAAGATTTTAGAAAGCCAGAACGATGAGAGGGACATCGGAGAAGACGATTATTACAAGAACGAAGATTTTTGCTATGTGCAGAGCATAAATATTGGAAGTGAGTAGTGAGATAGGACGGAGAAGTAGGTTTGTCAAGAAGAGAAAACAGGGTGGTTAAGGCCCTTAGCGCTCTGCGCTGGCGAATGGGCAACCACTTTAAAACGGACCGATGTTCCGAGACGTGATCATATTTTCGGAGATTAAAGACGAATCGAATGCAGTTATTCAGAAGTCGGTCAAGTTTATTGAGTAAATCTGCTTTCAGGTCATAGTAACACACATCAGCATAATCAATAAAATTTTATTAGGAATCAGAATTGATGTAAGATATGTTTGTTCATGGGACTGAGGCCTTTATCCTTTTTTTTATCGTGGTAAAATCATCAAATGAGGCCTCCCACCCCGAGCAGGGCGGGAGGGACTGTCAGACGTGTACTGACTAAAATCCACGGTGTCCTTCAATAGCCCTTTATGTTCCGGGGTCACGGTGATGGTATAAGACCCGCGAACCCGGCGGGCTTTAGCCCTCTGAGAGGCCTCCGCCTCGTCATTATGCTGACGCTCTTTGAGGCGCGCGTGGAACACGACGCGCCGTCGACCCGGGCATGGTCCAAGGTCGGGCGGCGAGTTGCCCTTTACTCGCCGCCCGCATGCCCGCGCCTACGGTGGCCGGAGATCGTCCTGCGACGTCCGACGCCGTGGGCGTCCACCACCGAGGCCTTTACCCTTAGCACGAGTTTTCAGTATTTGAGACGTAAACTGGAACTTTGACAATTTCAAATTGACATTAATTTCAAGGAAAAAATTAGTTCCTTCTTCGCCCACTAGAGGCGCTGTTCCATTTTTCCATACAATAAACGCAGTAAATACTTCAAGTACGCTGTTGGTCTAGTGGTTAGTGACCCTGACTGCTATGCCGGGGGTCGTGGTTTCGATTCCCACCCAGGACATAAATGTTTGTGTGATGAGCATGATCATTTGTTCTGATTCTGGGTGTAATTTATCTAAAATATGTATGTATTTAGAAATATATAAGTATGTTTATCAGTTGTCTAGTACTCATAACACAAGCTCTGCTTAGCATGGGACTAGATGGCGTTGTGTGATAGTTGTTGAATATTATTATTTTTCCTTATTAATTACGTAAAGTAACATAACGTCTGCCGGGGCCAATTTCTGAACGAATACGGTGATATTTAATCATATTAATAGGTGATTTCTTTCTCATATTACAAGAAAAATGTGAAAAGAAAATTGTGTGAGTATGAAAGAAAATTATTATTGGAATATGGAGACTTCACGACGATAGGTCACGCGAGACTAGTGTATAGTTTGAAAATGTTTTTTCTTTTTTTCATGTTACTTATGTGGAAAAAATAGTACTTAAGGTGAAATATAATATTAGTTTATGTAACATTATCGTTATTATAAGGTCTTTAGATATCTTGTGCGTGGTAGTAACTCGTTTAGAATCTAGCAAAAATGTCGGCTATGAATTTGAGAAAATTCTCATATCTTTTTGTTTATTTTATTTTAGGTATTATTCACATATATTAGACTGGCCCGTTGGTCTAGTGGTTAGTGACCCTGACTGCTATGCCGGGGGTCGTGGGTTCGATTCCCACCCAGGACAAATGTTTGTGTGAAGAGCATGATCATTTGTTCTGTGTCTGGGTGTAATTTATCTATAATATGTATGTATTTAGAAATATATAAGTATGTTTATCAGTTATCTAGTACCCATAACACAAGCTCTGCTTAGCTTGGGACTAGATGGCGTTGTGTGATAGTTGTGGAATATTATTATTAGTTTTTCACTTTTTTCCTTTACAGATTCTTTCCAGTATTTACAGCGTTTCTTGTATGGAAAAATGAGTAGTGTCTGGGTGTTTGTGTATGTGAGTTTAAATGTTTGGAACCCACGATACAGTAGAAATTCCTAATATCGGGCAACGTTTTTAACAAAAAAAAACCCTAGCAAATATCCACTTACTTTCACTTTCAGGATTCCAAGTGGACATCGTGCGAGTAATTGGCGACTCACCGTCCGATCATGTCTGTCGGCCTCCCCCTGAAGGTGAAAGCCTACCGCGGGACTGTATTGTCATGTAACCGTAGCCCCGGAACGTAAAGGGCTATTGAAGGACACCATGGATTTTAGTCAGTACAAGTCTAACACTCTCTCCCGTCCTGCCCTGGGGGGAGGTCTCATTAAATGATTGTACCACGTGAAAAAGGGATAACTAAGTGCAAATACATAAAAAATAATAATTTAGTAAATACATAAGTAAGGAGTTATTAAAATATGTTTCAGGCTTGACATTTTCAGTGCCTGAATTCGGGTAGACAGCCAAAAACAATCAAGACTTCCGTACTAAAACAAGGCCTTTTCTGAAATTAATATTTACTTTTGAACTCTTACATATATGTACAATAATGTTGTTAAGGCATGTCCTATATTTCTATGAGAACAATATTGTTTAGCACTTAGCTATTTTTGAGTTAGGGTTATATGTTAAACTTATAGATATCTCTAAAAGGAGTCAAGTGAATTTACTGTTTAGAGTCCAGACCACGACTGAAGTCCTTTTGACACGGCGCTAGTGTTTATGTAACTACATCAATACCCCTTTTTTTTTCTTTTTTTATCGTGATAAAATCATCAAATGAGACCTCCAGCCCCGGGCAGGGCGGGAGGTACTGTCAGACTTGTACTGACTAAAATCCACGGTGTCCTTCAATAGCCCTTTATGTTCCGGGGTCACGGTGATGGTATAAGACCCGCGACCCCGGCAGGCTTTAGCCCTCTGAGAGGGGGCCTCGTCATTATGCTGACGCTCTTGAAGGCGCGCGTGGAAAACAACGCGCCGTCGACCCGGGCATGGTCCATGGTTGGGCGGCGAGTTGCCCCTTACTCGCCGCCCGCATGCCCGCGCCTACGGTGGCCGGAGATCGTCTTGCGACGACATCAATACCCCTAGCACGACTTGTAACTCTTTTACTTTACAGCGTCTTTCCAGTATTTACAGCGTTTCTTGTATGAAAAAATGGAACAGCGCCTCCGATGTGCGAAGAAGGAACTAATTTTTTCCTAGAAATACTGAAATACTGAAAACTCGTGCTAAGGGTACAAATTACATTTAAAAAAATGTAGTACCCCGAATTCTCCGTAGGTCATGAGTGATGCGCGGACTCCAAAAACCATAATAGTCGTGGGCGAACTCTATTGCTACGCTCGTAGTCGTGATACTACGCTCGTAGTTACATTGCTACGCTTTAAGTGACATTGCTACGCACGTAGTCGTGATACTACGTTCGTAGTATTGTTGCTACGTTCGTAGTCGTGGTACTACGCTCGTAGACACAGTCTCGTAGTTGTAGTGCTACGAACGCAGTCGTGAAGCTGCATCATTGTTGCTACTCATGGTACGCGTGAAGTAATTATGTTATTTATATAGCCTTTTCGGTAATATAAATACTATAAAACCCAAAAATATTTTTTCAATAAGAACCATTAGTTCCTGAGATTAACGCGTTCAAGCAAACAAACGAATTCTTCACTTTAATAATATTCATCATCATCATCATCTCTGCCATAGGACGTCCACTGCTGAACATAGGCCTCCCCTTTAGATCTCCACATGTACCAGTTGGAAGCGACCTGCATCCAGCGTCTTCCGGCGACCTTCATAAGGTCGTCTGTCCACCTTGTTGGTGGACGTCCTACGCTGCGCTTGCTAGTCCGTGGTCTCCACTCTAGCACTTTTCGACCCCATCGGCCATCTGCTCTCAAGCGAGCAATATGGCCTTATATAATATCAGTACAGCTGAATTCCAAGAGCTGATAAATTTTCTCTTTACATGGAATTGTATGCAATAAAAAAGTAAATAAACCGCCATCAATCTTAGCCATTTATAAGCGGAAACCATAACTTTTTCCATACAATAAGTACTTTTCTCCTAAAAATCTTAATCTAAGAATGAATTATGGGAATTTCCTCGAGTAACTGAAGTTTGTGGAATAAATTTAAATTTCAATACAGTCGACCGCTATGGGAGGTTATTGCGTACTATACAGGGTGGAATTTTGTAATGCCACCTGAAGGGAAAGTACTCTTAATACTGCAGATATAAATTTTTACTCAAAGGAAACATTCCTTTATTTTTGAATAGAAAGCAAACTGCATTCAAAGATTTTCGAAAATTCTCTTCTCACACCCGGGAATCGAACCGGCTAAAATCTGAAAAAAAATATACCCTGTACTTTTATTGTATCGATCGTTAGGGTCAGTTATAGGGATGAAATCTCTCTAACAAACATGATAAATTAAATGAAAGGAAAACCAGGAAAACTGAAAATAATAATATAAATTTCGGTTCGATTCCCGGGTGTGGGAGAAGAGAATTTTCGAAAATTTTTGAATGCAGTTTGCTTTCTATTCAAAAATAAAGGAATAATAATATTCCACAACTGTCACACAACGCCATCTAGTCCCAAGCTAAGCAGAGTTTGTGTTATGGGTACTACACAACTGATAAACATACTTATATATTTCTAAATACATACATATTATAGATAAATTACACCCAGACACAGAATAAATGATCATGCTCATCACACTAACATTTGTCCTGAGTGGGAATCGAACCCACGACCCCCGGCATAGCAGTCAGGGTCACTAACCACTAGACCAACGGGCCCGTCGGTCGGAATGTTTCTTTTAAAAGTAAAATTTTCAAACTGCAGTATTAAGAGTACTTTCCCTTCAGGTGGCATTACAAAATTCCACCCTGTATATTATTATATGGGGGAAACGGTAATTTCTGATTTTACTGGCGTTTGGCTCGCCATGGGACAATATTTTACAGGTGCTTGAGATTTAATGCAGTAGGAATTATACGCCTCGTGTGGTCGTGGTTAAATTGTAACAGCGTCACGGGTCGCTCTTAAAGGTAAAGTAACGCTTGCTTTACCAGCCCGGGGTGGGAGGACTCATTTGATGATTTTACCATGCAAAAAAAATCCTGGGAAGGCGTTACATTTTTTTTGTTGTGTCGTGGGTAAATCATCAAACGAGTCCTTCCACCCAGGGAAAGGCGAGTTTCACTGTCAGACTCGTACAGACTAAAATCCACGGTGTCCTTCAATAGCCCTTCACGTTCCAGGGTCACGGTAATGGAATAAGTCCCACGAACAACTCTGGTTTGTTGTAGTTTTATTTTTTGTAGCGTGGTATTCTAGGTAATCACTAGGAATCTCCTGTGTCGTGGGTGCGTTTACAAACAAAGAAACCCACATACACAAACACCCAAACCTGGAACAACTAGCCGCTTCGTACACTAGGCGACGCAAGTCTGACTCTACTCTACCTCTACTCTACTCTACCTTACGACTTTGGTATCCATATCGCAACTCAAATCCATACAGGCTCGTATACAGGTAAACGTCAATGGATACCAAAGTCGTAAGATATCGGAGACTTGCGTTGCCTAGTGTACGAAGGGGCCTACTTGTAGGTCATCGGATATTTGTTCCGTCCGGGAATCGAACACGCAGCGCAGCAGCCCAATCGCTCAGCTCATAACCTTCACTTTATGGAATCATACCGAAGTTCATTTAAAGAAACCTAAAATAAACTAACCATTTTCAAAAACCTCTACAAAAAAAGTGTAAAATAACTTATCCTTCGGAAGTCAGTGGCTTTGCTTTTTTAATTTATTTTTGTCACCGATGTCTTTTTATTGATTTGCCAAATACGTAATCCGTAAGGGGGAGGGTTCATGACTGACGGAACATCCGTCGAGCGCAACGACGATATGTTACTAGACTCCGCATGCACGATCTAAGGAACAAAAACTATTCTGTCAACTCGCTGAGGTACTACGTAAGTGAGGGGGGCGGGGTACTGCGTTGTGGTTGGCTAACTCGAGGCCTGTTCTGTCTCAAGGTATGTTTACGGCTCACAGGAGTGAGAGAAATAAGACGGATATAAGACTAGACTCCGCATGCACGATCTAAGGAACAAAAACTATTCTGTCAACTCGCTGAGGTACTACGTAAGTGAGGGGGGCGGGGTACTGCGTTGTGGTTGGCTAACTCGAGGCCTGTTCTGTCTCAAGGTATGTTTACGGCTCACAGGAGTGAGAGAAATAAGACGGATATAAGACTTTTTTGCCTAATGTGTTGACAGACATCGGTCGCCTTTTATTAGGAGTCTAGTAATATATCGTCGTGGGTCGAGCGTATCATCGAATGTTCTTTGACGCACTAATGCCCGGGCTATACGAGGCTAGTTTTTCAAGATAGGATAGCAAGCTAATAATAATATTCCACAACTATCACACAACATCATTTAGTCCCAAGCTAAGCAGAGCTTGTGTTATGGGTACTAGACAACTGATAAACATACTTATATATTTCTAAATACATACATATTATAGATAAATTACACCCAGACACAGAACAAATGATCGTGCTCATCACACAAACATTTGTCCTGAGTGAGAATCGAACACACGACCTCCGGCATAGCAGTCAGGGTCACTAACCACTAGTCCAACAGGCCAGTCAAAGCTAGTATCAGTAGGTAAGCTAGCAAGCTAGTACTTCTGGCTTCGTGTAGACAAAACTAGCTTGCTATCCTATCTTGAAAAACTAGCCGCTTATAGCCCGGGCATTACGGATCATCGGTTGAGTGTGAACGGTCAATTGTTTTTCTATACATTTGTCTGTTCTGGTGTTCCGCGACCGATAATACGCGACGCATGTTCCGTGATCTATGAACCCACCATAATACCGATAATAATTTCAGGCCATCAGATTCAATCCAGATTCGTCAGATTGCTGATAGCCACAAAAGGAGCCCGTGGAACACAACGCGCCATCGACGGGCATGGTCCATGATCAGACGGCAAGTTGCCCGTTATTTGAAACTATGGGCTATCATGACACTATGGAGTGACGACCTACGAAAGGCGGCCGGCAGAGACTGGATGAGGAAAGCTCAAAGACAGGGTTCAGTGGCGCACATCGGGAGAGGCCTGTGTCCAGCAGTGGACGAATACAGGCCGATGATGGGCTATCATTCAATAGATAGGTTTTCTCAGCTGTGTAAGTTCATTAACGTTCGGTTTAAAAATAATGTAATAATAACAAAAATTAAACCTTGAACTAAATATAACAACATTTTACTAAAAAAAAAACTATTAGTCCGAAATTCAGATTATTAAACAATATTAGACCCGTATTTTTTCTTTTGTCACATAAACCAAAATTGACGAAGATACAACGCTTATAAAAATCACAAAACGTCACTCGGTCGGTACAATTTTACAAGCGGACGTCACAAACCCCCATTTCCGAATTTGGAAGCATTTTATCTTCATCAATATTCATTGATAAAAAAAAAAAAAAATTACGTGTCCATTATATATTTCAATATTATTACTGACGGATTAAATAGATTTTCAATTTAATTATGCAGTAAAATACCGTATTGTGTGTAATTGCGAGTCGTGGGTTTGATTCCCGCACGGAACATATATTTGTATGACCTACAAATATTTGTTCCGGGTCTGGGTCTGTGTATGTTATTTTTTTATATTTGTAAACGCACCCACGATACAGGAGAAATTCCTAGTGTGGGGCAACGTTTTTTTTTAAAGTAAATAAAAAAAAAAAAACTTTTATATTTTTTACGCGTTTATAAAAAAAAAGGAGTATAAAGTGTTTGCTTCACGTTTTAATAAATAGATTTATTCGTTTTTCTTTTATTTAAATAAATAAATAAAACCTAAAAATAACAACTCCCATATTAGAGCATTCATAATTGAAAAATAACCAAATTAATAAATTCGTTTAAAAAAGTATCATTTAATGTCAATCAAAGTACATGTTGATTTTTCATTCACTCTCGATCTTTCTTTATAAAAAACTCATTTTCAGTACACAAATTAACCTTATTGTTATCAAGAAATTACTACATTTTCATCCTCTCCTAGTACTTCAAACCACGAAAATATAAAGAAAATGGTCTGCCACAGGTTAAAAAATCGACGTAAATTAGATTTTTTCTGCTAAAATTTCTACCATATTTCTAAAATGTAACTCGAATGAGTGTTAGAAGCATTGCAAAGTAAACATACAATGGCTTCTTGGCTGATTTTTGACATTAACTTTTAAGCTAGACGTCTAGCTCATTATCTTCATAAAATCTATGTTAAAACAAGATTCTAAAGCTATAAACATACCATTTAAACATCAATACAGCTTCAGAAACACATAAAACCATCAGTTTTAGCAATCACAATGATATTTCACAGTAAATTACACAAAAATTAAAGCCAAAAACACAAAATCTCACTTCCATTGTCCCATTTTTGTTTCTTTAAATAAAGAACTCAAATTATTTTCGCGCGAACACCATACGAATGCATCTTGATTTTTTATGCAAAGACATGCAACGCATTCAGCCTATTTTTTACGCGCCTGATGTCAACCGTTTTAAGGAACTTACTGATTATTTCATGGCCCAAAGCCTTATACATAGTTATGTAAAACAACTTAATTTTTATGGGGCAGACAATTCTGAACCTAAACTAGTGTTGTTAGGGTTTATATTTGTGTGATAGCAAGAATGGGGTTGCGACATCTTCACCTCACCCCTCGTTTGCGAGACTAGGGGTGTGCCATCGATTTTTGTTGAAGTTACTGTTTCGTTTTACGTTATAAAAACTGTTATACGATTGGATCAATAACCAAACGCGCTTATGGAAGCACTCCTGTGCTTCTGCACTGGATTGTCACTGTTGTCATTTGTAACTCATTGACAGTCGTTACTGTAAAGAAGTTCGAAAGTCTGACAAGTCTTACCTAGGGGTACGTATTACCCAGTTACTGGGTTGTGAAGGTCTCATAGGCAGTCGTTCCATGTAAATGTATCATCCAATTTGACTGGAAGCCGACCCCAACGTAGTTGGGAAAAGGCAGATAGATTGACTGCCGGCTGTCATTTGTGCATCTTAAAAGTCAATTGAACAGTAACAAGAAAAATAACGAGTGGGTAAGATATAAGCGGGCGATCGCTGTAAAAATCCGGATTTGCACTTGAAGTTTCCCCAAGACCGCTACAAGGGGGTGCTAAGGCAGGAAACCTCCACGTGCGCCCGTGGACTGGAGTTCACTCTCGGATACGTTCGGGGGGAAGACCAGTTTTTCGGGCCGGTGCACCCTGGGATGCGGGCAAAAACTCTCTCTCTCTTTGCCCGTATGCGAATAGCGTGTCGTGTGGACGCTCCAACGCGTGTCCCTCTGATCAGTAGAGGGCACAACTGCGGAGCGGGCTTGCGGACGGTGAGTAATGGGTAGCTCACCGTCCGACCGAGGACCAAGCCCGGGTCGGTAGCGCGTCGTATTTCGCACCAAATGCCTGCTGGGGTCGCGGGTTTTTTCTTAACCCATCCTGGGTTGTACCGGAACGTAAAAGGCATCCGAAGGAACACGGGTGGATTTTAGTCAGTAAGAGTCTGACAGTCCCTTCCACCCCACCGAGGGCAGGAGGACTCATTTGATGATTTTACCACCTAAAAACAAAAAAAAAAGAGACCGTTATAAGGAAAAAGCTTAGAGCTTCACAAGATTTCTTTCCTTGGCTATAAGATTTTAACTTTAACAATTATATTACGGTACAAGATGAAAGACGTTTTGAAAATACTTTTGTGTGACACTGCTAACTCCTTGTCGAAGCTCATGTTTCCTGATAACTACAACCTTGTGGTCTCGTGTGTCAATCAGGCGTGGTAGTGATCAAACTTGTGCCTCGCGTTTTATTAATAAAATACGTAAATCTTTAAGATATAAATTGTTAACGAAATCGTTACAAACCAACGGTTATTTTCTGCGCACATCACTAAACCACCCCTAAAAGAGTGTTGCCAGCTCACAAACATAATATTCTACTAATTGTTATGTTGTATATTAAAATAAAAATACACCATTTCCATGTTATTATTTTTTCCTTTGTTCCAAAATTTACATTTTAAGAATATTAGAACAATTATCGTACCTTCATAAAGAATAGAATTTTTAATAAGGGATTTTATGGTGAGCACTTGACAAGACGACAAAACGTGCTTATTACTAGGACGCCGATCGATACTTATATGAAGTTAAGGTGCGTTTATCAAGGCCTGTCTTTAGATGGGTGACAATTTTTTCTAAGAATTTTGAACAGTAAGGAATGATTATATCAGATAAATTATGATTAGCTGTTTAAATTAACTTTGTTTAATACTTTTAACTACGACAATACATCATGTTTAGTGGAGTATCTTATAAGAATTTTATAAATGTTTATGACACTTTCACTCAAAAAAAATTGAACAGATTCGGATGAAATTTACACTCAGATAGTTTAAAACCTTCCTTAGTCCACATTCGGACGGCGAGTCAGCCATTGCTCGCCGTCCGCATGCCCGTACGCCAACGACGGCCGGCTTCTCATTTCGTCTCGCCCCGCAGCATGGCCGCGACCCATGCCGGGCGCGGCAGTTCTCCGCCTATTGCCTCCGTGAGGACAAGCTGGTGCTCTGCACCACCGTATACTCCACCGTGTCCTCAGCGCGATCCTCGCACTGGTGACCTAGGTGTTTTTTTTCTTTCCAGTAAGATACAGGAACCTTCCGAAACATCCGTGTCCGTTGAGGACCTGTGTCAAGCGGAAGGTGAGGACGCCTGTCGACTGGCCGAGATAGTTTATAACCTGATTAGCAAATAGATAGATAGATAAAAGACTTATTTAGTGCAAAAGAGACACAAAAAAACAAATAGTTACATAAAAGAAGACACAGTAACAAGAAAATTAAATAATTAAAACCGTGACAGACAACAACAAAAAAAAAGAAGGTTACCTAAACATCACAATAATTTTAAAAAAATGTGCGGTGTGTGTCTCAGGATTGCACTAAATGGGTATCCAGCTCAGCATGTGTCAGGATGATACCTGACGCTGATATTCTGCTGGATCCCTGCAGTGACATACGGATAAGATCCTACTATGTATAAATGTATAATGGTTCACCTTACGATAATTGTTTGTTAAATGTTCACCTTAAGTACGAACAATAATAACTTTAACAAGGATCTCATGACCATGTTAATTGTAAAATTTTATTATTTTATAACTTAACTTTTAAAACAATTTGCATGCTGAATAATAGTAAGCGGAATATGTAGAACTTTTTAGATTTAACACCTCAATGTACCATATTTCACGCAAATAAAGATATTCTATTCTATATTCTATTCTATTCTATTCTACTAATATTATAAACGTGAAAGTTTGTATGTGTGGATGGATGTTTGTTACTCTTTCACGCAAAAACCACTGAACGGATTTGGCTGCAATTTGGTACACAGATAGTTTATAACCTGGATTAACACATAGGATAGTTTTTATCTCGATTTTATGTTCCCGTGGGATAATTTTGAAGTTGTAGCGGGTGAAGCCGCAGGCAACAGCTAGTGATAAATAAGATAGCTTTTATTAGGTCAACCCAATGGTGCAGTCACAGAATTCCTCGCGGGTGAAGTCGAGGGCATAAACTTTAAAACTCTTAAATAACTACAAAAATAAAAAAAAGTACTACATAAAATAAAAATTAACCACAAAAAGAGAGAAAAGATAAATTATGAATGTTCTTAAGTCGTCTCTAATGAAGCGGTTCACTAAGACGATATAATTACTCTCATTAGAGCTCGAGTTCCGCTAATTTTCTGTTAAAACATTATTTTTGGTTAATAAAAGTTGTTTTACGATTTGTTATTTTGTTTCTTGGAGGTTTTCTAGAATAATGAATTTGTTAAAAAATGTTCACGTTTCCATCTGTTTTTAGGTTTTTTTTTTTAATTTTATCATCATTATCATTATGAGCCGGAAGACGTCCACTGCTGAACATAGGCCTCCCCCTTAGACCGCCACGACGAACGACATTCGCCACTTGCATCCATCGGTTACCCGCGACTCTCACGATGTCGTCGGTCCACCTAGTGGTCGCCTGCCTACACTGCGTCTTCCGGTCCGTGGTCGCCACTCGAGAACCTTTCTTCCCCATCGGTTGTCAGTTCTACGAGCGATGTGGCCTGCCCATTGCCACTTCAACTTGCAAATTTTACGAGCTATGTCGGTGACTCTGGTTCTTCGCCGAATATCCGTGTTCCGGATTTTATCCCGCAAAGAAACTCCGAGCATAGCTCTTTCCATTGCTCGTTGAGTGACTTTTAGTTTCTCTAAAAGGCCAGCAGTCAAAGACCACGTTTCAGAGTCCACGTTTAATTTTATAGAAAGAAATAAAAAAGAGTTTAGTGACACATGCCATAAGTACACACGGTCTCGTGTTGTACTATTTTTACACACAATGAACGGTCAGCTAATACTGGTTTTGCATAGTTTGATGTGTAGCCGTGTGTACATACACACAACATAAAAAGAAATCAAATATTAAAATTGTGTGACTCACTCATTCGATATAAAACGTGCCCCACACAAGGAATTTCCCCTATGTCGTGGGTCCGTTTACAAACATATAAACTCACATATACAAACACTCAGACTCGAAACAACTACTTGTAAGTCATCATAGAAATATTAATACTTTCTAATTTACATTACTACATTTGAAAGGGCTACATCGTAGCCGTAGCCGTAGGATCACCGCTACGACGTAGCTTGGTAACAGCTACGCCGTAGCAGCTGTAGGCCATGCAAGCCGTAGCTTGGTAACGGCTACGCCGTAGCCGCTGCACGCCATGCAAGACGTAGCATGGGAATGGCTACGTCGTAGCTGCTACAGGCGATGCAAGGCGTTATAGCTTGGGAACGGCTACGTCGTAGCAGCTGCAAGCTATGCAAGACGTAGCTTTGGAACCGCTACGCCGTAGCAGCTGCAGGCAATGCTAGCCGTAGCTTGGGAACCGCTACGCCGTAGCTGTTTACATCGCCTGCAGCTCGTAGCAAGGAAGATCATGACAAGTTGCTACGTCGTAGCTGATAGTCCTACATTAGCACTACATCTTGGCTACACGGCGTAAAGAAACTCTTAATTATCTGTGGCGTCTTGAAGCGAGAGTAGAACCACTGTGGGAACGAGACGGCGCTATACGACTTTTATAGCTCTGTCTCTGTCCCACGATATGTCATGATAAGCCACTAGTTCCTCTACGCCTTAGCTATCATTAGCTAATAGCATAATGAGTTTAGGGAGTAACAAGGATAATGTGGCCCTGGAACGCAAAGGGCAGCCCTGGTTTTTTTATTTCTCCCTGGCGAGTGTAAGAGTGCGCTCATAACAGCCCGCTCACGACTTTGCCAATGTGAGCCATGACTTAGCGCGGGGGTTGTAAGGTCAAATTTTTGTAGCACTCCACGAGGAGACGCCTATAGCGAATTTGTCTTATTCGTTCCGTCCATCACTTCGTTCACCGCTTAGACCAAAGTTGTGAACGTTACGGTGACAAATAGTTTTCAGCCCATACATTTGACAGGGAAACAAATTATCCCATGATAAACAACAAAACAGTTTAATAAACTGTCGCTCATGGGAGAATTTGTTGGAGTATAATATACTCCAACAACGCCAAAGCCTGCCGGGGTCGCGGGACTGTCTCATCAGGTTACCGTGACACTTAAATATAAAGTACTATTGAAGGAACACCATGGATTTAAATCAGTACGAGCCTGATCGTCCCTCCCATCCCGCTCTGGGTGGGAGGACTTATTCGATGATTTTACCACGATAAAAGAAAAGCGTAACTGCACGCGATTTTTCAATGATAATCTTTCCAAAAAATCATAAAAAATAAACAGGTTCTCATTTTGATTGTACTGGTATTAAAACTTGCACTTAAATATTAAATGAAACATAATCTTCTTATCTAAATGGAACACTCTCATCGTTGCTTGTAAATCCAGTGTTATTAAAATAATGTGTATAAGGATGTCGCCTGTGTTAATTTAAAGTGACTAAAGGTCCAATTGGAAATCTATAGAAGAAACCTGAATTTTACAACAATTTGCTTAGATTTAATTTTACACGACCAAAAAAGCAGTGTATTTTATTCCGATCTTACATCAAAATGATAATCTTCAAACTAAGATTGCGTGACCTGAAACGTAACTGTCACTTCGCGAAGAGAAATACTGTCAATGTCAAAAATATAACCTCAAAAAGTTCATGTAACTATTTATGTAAAATTTCGAAACAGTTTAGCATTTAAAGTGAATAAAACTGCTATAAAGCATTTAATTTAAAGCCCAATTATCGTTTATAACTGCTACAAAATGAATATAGCACGTAAACTCTGCACAGTTCACCACAGTTATGTCAGCCGAAATCTTTATCGAAAATTCCGATTTTCTGCTATATCTTACGACAATGCAACAGCAACACAGCCTCAAGTCAAAGAAGAAAAGTTCGACTTCGAAGATCTAAACGTTTTAGAACGAACAGAACGCCGTAAAGCAAAAATCGGACCTTTTATGAAAGACATTTTCACTTCCACTTTCAACAAAGATTTGCTCGTTTACCCCGAGATTTTGAACAAAGAAGAGACCGAATCTTTAGAAAGAAGAATCACTGCTATCACCAATGTGTTTATAGACCCGAAAAAAACAGCCGAAGATCGCAAAAACATACTTAAAAGCACGAGAATGTATGCGGCACCAGTAAGTCTGACTAGAAATGGTCTTGCGTCTAATATAACTGAGAATTTAAGGTATTTGGAGGCTATAGCGGGTGACTTTAAGCTTGGACAGGAGATGAGTGACCACTGGGTGGCGCTACAGGCCTTGGCTCAGGGTTTAACTCAAGAACAGTACTCGATGATTATAGATGACTTGATTGCGGGAGATAAACCGATTTCTTTGGCTATTAAGGAAAGAATTGCTGAGAGGATCTCGCAAGCTGACTTCAGGACTTCTGCTGATATAGATGGACAAGGTTTGCCTATTATTGTTTACTATTTTTCTTGATTCGGAAAGTAATTTTAGAGCTGTCTTTGTGAGTTTCGTCTGTGCCACGTAAAGCATGTAAAGCTGTTGGTCCTGACTGCCATTCGTAGATCTTTGACAGTCATTACTATTAGTCAAAATACCGGTAAAGTTTGATAACCAGTCTTACCGTGGTGTATCATATAACCCAGTTACTGGACTGTGAAGGTTGATAACCAGTCCCTCCATGTAAAATATTGATTTTCTACTGCATCTGGTTCCACTGGAAGCCGACCCCAATATATTTGTAAAAAGGCAGGCAGATGACAATGGTGGATCAAAAATAATGAAATAATTATTTGTTTCCAGGAATTTGGCACCTAAATGGTGAGAAAGTCTGCAACTACACCAACGGGTACGTCTTAGTGCTGGCCATTGTTGAAGGAACTCGTTTAAAGGCATTCCTCGTTCACCCTGATGCTTCTGGAGTCAGCAGCGACGGTAACTTTGTTACGTTTATGAAAACTCCAGGTAAGTAACATATTCCCGTTTATTTTTTCTTCTTTTAAATTTATTATTTATCCAAAATGTAAATTATATTTTTAAAGATTGTAATCAAGTTTTAAAGAATCATAAAAAAAAATCATAACAGGGTAGTTCATCATAACTTGAAAATCTATTAAGTCTGTCAGTTAGAGAGGATTGAAAAATAATGAAACATTGTGTTTTTCTTGTCTAAAGAAAGTGTGACTGCAAAACGGACCTTATTTCAACGTCAAAATCTGTCATTTTTTTAGACAAGTACAGTAGAATCCGTTTATTATGACTCCGCTTATAATGACCAACCGCTTATTATGACGTATTACACAGCGAAGTTTGGTTTTCATAGAAAAATCTTTCAACAACTTCGACAAGTGTTCGGACGCGTCACGTGATACCCGATGATGTTCGGCGCATGCATGGTTGTTTTGAGTCTCAGTGGGTAATAACAATTAATATTATTGACTTAGTTCTATATTTTCTCTCTGTTAAAATAAATACATACTGACAAAAACAGGAGGTTGTTTATTTTGTACAAAATGCTTTGTATGACGTCCGCTTAGAATGACCGTCCCTTCAATGTCATAATAAACGGATTCAACTGTATTTACAATTTTGTTAGTTACAACAGACGTTTAAAAGTTTTTGTGGTATGACGGTTAATGTTTTTATTTATTTATTTTTGTACTAGTTAGATCTAGAGCTTAAGCTTTGAGCCATTTTAGACCTTATTACTTAAAGTAAATTCTTCTTTCTAGCCACTCCTCTAGACCTGATAACGGAACAGAAACTAGCACAGATCCTGGGTCTCTCTCGGCTTTATGCTGCTGCCTTATCCCGCTGTCAACTCACCGCTGCCGTCCGCAGCGTTGTGGAGTACACCAGACCTAGGGCTTTTTCTGGTGAGTCTCTACCGCCATCTGTATGTCGACTAAGTAAGCTTGCTGATGACGCAAATGATAATCATCCTTACCACTACGACATATGACATAAAACGTGCGGTTATCTACGGGTAGATGAAAAACAAAACATGCTCGCCACGACGTCTCCTAATAATATGGTCAGTAGGAAGAGCTGTCATGGCGCACACAATGTAGACTGATGCTGATATTTTTAACAGACTTCAAAGAAAAAATATGCAGTTCGACTTGTATATTTGTCCGGGATTATGTCCCGTTTGGCTCCCACGGCGGGGAAATATGCGGGGAGAAAACGCATCTGAGCGGGAGAGAAAAGTGTATGAAAATCCATTTCTTACGTGGTTTTTCTTTTTTAATTTGGGTAAGACTATGCGCCGGTAACCTTAATAACAAAAGCCAAAAAGTTTTTCCAAGTTCGCATAATGACACTGGCCACTAGCTGTGTGTTCGATGGTGTCGGGCTGGCAGTGCGACCCTGCAGCGGCAGGATAAACAATTTGAAAAAAGAACATGTGAAAATTGCAGACGCCATTGGCGCCATTTTCAATTTGTGTATTGTTTTATGATTCAGTTTTCGTAGAAAGTAATTTATTTTCCTCGTAGGTGTAGTATAAAGTCCGAGGCGTAGCCCTCGGCTACGCCTCGGACTTTAAGCGACACCCTCGACGGTAATCGGTCACTTTCTCCTCTCGGTAAACAATGTACTATTTTGCTTTTTTTGATAATGAAGTCGTTTCCTTTTTTTCCACAGGTAAACCTTTAGCAGAGTTATCAACAATACAATCAACGGTGGGGAACGCCATCTTAGACATATACGCGTCTGAGAGCGCTGAGTATTTTACTGCAGGATTACTGGACGGATATGTGGAGCCTGATGCGGAACTGGAAGTTGCTATGTGCAGGTGAGAATAGGCTAGTTTACAGCATCAATAAATAGCAAATCTAATTATAGTTTGAGCCAGATAAGTGTGGAATAAAATTCGTTGACCCCCGTGTACCAATGTATTTCAATATTTCAAAACCATTCGAAAAATGTAAAGAAAGTGTCGTAACACGATCAAAACAAACGTATCGTGGTAAGAGGCGACCTTGATCTTATATTTTATTTTGAAATTGGAACGATGGTTTAATGGAATTCTAACGGTGCATTATTAGGATCAATGACCTTTGTTCCAGACTTATCTGGCGGGGACTATAGTTCATAAACTAGAGTTTTCAAAAAACCTCTTCTGCCTGCTCTTTCCCAACTAAATTGTGGTCGGCTTCCAGTCGAACCAGATGCAGCTGGATATCAATATTTTACATGGAGCTGCTGCGTGTTGGACCTCCACAACCCAGTAACTTTATAATACGATACCTCTTGGTAAGACTCGATGTCAGACTTTTGAGCTTCTAACTGCTGCCTGTCAAAGATCTACAAATGGCAGCCGGGACCAACGACTTTACGTGCTTTCTGAGGCACGGAGGAAACTCGCTATGACAGATGGTCACTCATCCACAGACCAACCTCGGCAAGTGTGTGGAAGATCCCCCTGTCCTGCCACCAGCTCCTCCAAAAAAAAACATATTATATTATGAAAGAGCCCTGTTACCATGAGGTATCGTATTACCCAGTTATGGGGTTGTGAAGGTCAGATAGTCGGTCGCTCCATGTAAAATACTGATATTCATCTGCATCTGGTTCGATTGGAAGTCGACCACAATATAGTTGGGAAAAGGCAGGCAGATGATGAGTGTCAATTACGCATAGGCTGTTAGCAATTTAAATAATTTCCCATTTTACCCCAGAAATTTCATATCCAACCACGGCCTGCACACGATACTGAACCTGCTCTCAATCCCAGCGCTGGACAAGGAGGAGGAATGCAGACAATTGCTGGATGATATGAGACATCTAGCAACCAGGGGAGAAAGCTTGGACAGCGTTAATATGTTTATAGGTAAGTTATTTAAATAAACAAATGAAAAAACATTAAAAACCAAAAAGTAAAATGAAAAAAATGAGAAAACTCAAAAAACAACTGACGAAATGAAAAGAGAAAAAAAACCTACGTGAAACACACAATGCAAATCATTAAAACCGCAAAAAAAAATGACAAAATCTCAGAAAACAACTGACGAAATGAAAACCAAAAAAGAGAAAAAAAACCTACGTTAAATACACAATGCAAAACATTTAACCGCAAAAAAAAAAAAATTAAAAAAATTACAACATTCAGAAACAACTGACGCGAAATGAAAAGAGAAATACCCTACGTTAAATACACCATGCAAAACATTAAAAAACCGAAAAAAAAACAAATTAAAAAAATGACCAAAATTCAGAAACAAGAAGAAATAAAAAGAGAAAAAAAGCCTACGTTAAACACACAATGCAAATATTTAAAACCGCAAAAAAAAAAAACAGCAATTAAAAAAATGACAAAATCTCAGAAAACAACGACGAAAAAAATGAAACAAAAAGAAGAAAAAAAACCTACGTTAATCTAGGGTTTTAGTGTTATTATTTGGTTGCAGGGGTGGCCCAGTGGTGGTGCATTACTTTGTGTATTTAATTTCATCACCACTGCCTCTCAAAACGTTGAAGGAAAACATCGTGAGGGAAACCGCATTGTCCTTAGAACCAAAAAATCGAAGATATGTGATATCAACCAACCTGCAATGGGCCCCGTCGTGTTGGATTTTAGGCTCACTCCATCCACGAGGAAGGGAGCCCGTTCGTTTTCCCAGCAGTGGGAACATTGAAATCAAATCAAATCAAAAAACGTTTATTTCATTAGCCAGAACCGGATTTTGGAACTGTCAAAAGACAAAATAAAACAGTACAAAAATAGTTATGGTGTACAGTCCCAGTCACAAGACCTAAAAACTGTGTGAAAGTAACGTACGTGCTCATTCTAAAGCGTAAGATCTCTATGGAGAAGAATGAGCAAGAAACCCAGGACACTCTTTTCAATCGCCAAAATTTATTATCTATTATTGCAGATCTTTGGTTACATCATGCATCATCAGATGGTAGGTACTTATGTGAGAACGAGTGTGGCAGTTGTTAGTGTCATAGTAAAATTATAAAACGACAATTCAAAAATAAAGTATTATTTATTAAAATGACCATGGCAGCTAAGAGATGACCAGTCCCAACGGGACAGCGCCCGTTCACGAACATGACAAATATAACAACAAAAAATAATTTTGAGAGGGGGGGGGGGGGGGGGGGAATCGTTCCACCATTGGCCGAAGTATGCGTATCAAACACAAAAAATTAATACACACAGATATTAAATATCATCGAAATAGCGGAAATCAAAACACCGCTCACAAAAAAAAAGACAGAACCAATTGGAAAAGAAAAAATGGAAATTTAAGGGAACCAAATGGACAAAGGATACTGCATCGAACACTAATCTCCTCCTTTTTTTGAAGTCGGTTAACAATAGGTTGGGTCTAGTCTACCCAAAAAATATTAATTTGAAATTAATTTTTCCAAATTTTTATTTTTCATGGCCGTAACATGAAAGATTTTCATATTTCAGCTCTGAACGGCACAATCCACCACGCTGGTAAGATGATGGCGGATGAAGTTGAACAAATAGGAACCCTTGATGCATCCGCGTTTAGATTCAAGAGGTCTTGCAATAGACATCAGGTAAGATGTCTAGCAATCATCACACATAGAATCACGTTTTTTTTTTTTTTTTTTCATTTTTTTTTTTTCAAATCTTAAAATGAGTCTCCTACGCAGGGCGGGACGGTAAGGACTGTCAGACTCGTACTGACCTAAAAATGCCCGATTTGTATTCTATAATAATATTCCACAATATAACAACACAACTATCACACCAACGCCACTCGTCCAAAAGCTAAGCCGAGATTGTGTTTGGGTACTAGCACAAACCGATAAACATACTTAATATTTCAAAACATACATATTTAGATAAATGACACCTAGACACAGAACAAATGCTCATGCTCATCACACAAACATTTGTCCACGACCCCCGGATAGCAGAGTCAGGGTCACTAACACCTAGACAACAGGCCAGTCAAGTAACAGTTACCTGATGAGAAGGTCTCACGACCACGAACCCAAATATGTAACAGTACAAAAGTTTGTAAAAAAAAATATGATGGAAAATGGAGTTACTTACCCGTTCTTCCCATAGACCATTCAACGGACCGAATATTACAGACTCCGCATGCACGATCTAAAAAACAAAAACTATTGTGTCAAATCGCTGAGGTAAGTAGCGAGGGGGACGGGGTACTGCGGTTGTGATTTGGCTAACCAAAGGTCTGTTCTGTCTCAAGGTTTTAGTTTACGGCTCACAGGAATGGGTCGAAATTTTTTTTTAAAAAAAAAGACGGATATAAGACTTTTTGCCGAATGGTGACAGGACATCGGTCGCCTGTTCTTAGGAGTCTAGTAATTATCGCGTTGACAGGACATTCTACACCTTGGAAAAGGCAACAAATCGTACATATCGGTTATTGTTATTGTAGTATTTATAATTATTTGTCATTTTGAGAAGCAGTGGGGGCATAGTGGTATCGTCCCGACTTACGAGTGAAGATCGTGGGTTCAAACCCAGCCTGGCCGCATTTCTTGTGTAATTTATTTCTCCACCACGCTCTCAAAAAGGTGTGTGAAAGAAAACATTGTGAGGAACACCGACATGGCCTAGAACCATTAAAAATTCGAATACATGCGACATCTACCAACCCGCATTGAGCTCGAGTGGTGGATAATGGCCCACTCACTATAAACAGAGGAGGACATTGTGTCCAAGCAGAGTGGGAAAAGTATAGGCTGAATGACGATAGTGACAATCCAGAAAGATCTTACACACAACAAAAGAATTAAAACTTTTCTCCTTTTACGGGAAAAAGACGATCAAGCTGACTCCACTTATCCGAACACCTTGCACCCATCTTGTTGAAGCAAACCTTCAGAACAGCTGCGAGAGTATTGCGTGCTTCGAATGAGGTTCGCCTGCGAGACCCCATGGCACGGCATGGCGTCAACAGTGTCTCTATGCCTTATACGTGAGTACGGTCGGTTCATGTTAGTGGCCCGGTGTTCATGTCATACTTTTGGTGTCCATGTCAGTTTCCGGGGTCATGTCACGTCTCCGGGTTGTGTCATTGCAGTCGGTGTTCATGTCAGTTTCCGGGGTTCGATCAGTTTTCTGTGTTTACGTCATCGTACCATGTCAGTTAGTGTCCCTGTCAATGTCGGTTCCACTCCATAGAATAAACACACACAAGCACTCACGTTGGCTTCTCTTATGTTTAAGCTCTTCAATTACCGTCTAGCGTACAACTCTCTTGTTATATAATTTACTTTATTACATAAAAAATGGAAATAGGAAATAGAAATCAGTATTTGCTTAAAATGTCGGTATAAAGTAAGTCAGGTCGGAATGTGTATTGATTTAAGGCGGAAGACAGTGATTCTTTGTAAAACAGGTTCATGAGCACAAAAGTTGTTAAAAAAAACAGTATTCCTGTTGTCCCTGTGTATCCTATTTCAATCAGATGTCCATATATAGTCCGGTTGCCTGCCATCATCAATATTCAATACCCAAATATTTATTGAATTGAATTCTACAAATGAGGCTTAGGTGTTAACCATTTTTCAAAAGAAAACAAAGGAAAACCGTGGACCCTGTCGGACACAGCAAAAGAAACCTACTAAAATTACGATTATAATTCAAGTCAGTAAAATTTACATTTGTTCACTATAGAAATGTACTAACTTTCATTGTATCAGTGACAGTTTGCACTTGTCATTTTAATGACGGAATGACAAGAATCGTACTTGTGTGGAAAATATCCTCATTATCCATATTATATAGTAGTTTCTATATATTGAGATATTCTGTGTAAAAGACACGTACTTGCGACACCTACATCCATCTCTGAACAAAATATCTACTGAACCTTGTTTTCTCAACAGTGAACTGAATCGGTTAGCTGAGGCAGCTACAGAAAATATTAATGATGAAAGGGCATGTTAGCGAGAGCTTCAAGGTAAGTAATATCACCCTATACTATGTATCCTAGGCATTCTAAACCTAATATTGATTAAAATCTCCCTTTGGAATCCCCAAAAACGATAAATAATGAAAGCATCGCCGACAATAAACAGTATTGCCCGTCAAATTAAGAGGTTAGAACACAATGTCGAAACATTGTGGTACTCCCTGGTTTTACGGTTTGAGACATTATTTCTCAAACGATTTACAATTCACTTACAGAGAACAGACAATATTATAACTTACTAGCGACCAGTCCGGCTTCGCACGGGTGGAGGACCTGGTCTAAAACCCGGTCCCGATGGTTACAAACACAACCAAAAAAAAATAATTATCCGAATCGGTTCATAGCCCGGTTCATGTTAGGTCGTGACAACGGGAAAACGGTTTCATTTTTATATATATAGATAGATAACAAACGTTTTAACTTTCAATCCTTGAGTTTATACATTTATTTAAGAGCTTGCTGTTGTCTACTATTTGATACGATTTAAACAGACTGAATGCAAGTTTACCTCGAGCGTTATGCCGAAGTTCACAGCAAAGTTTCGATGTGATTTTTGACACAATCAAATGCATTCGAAAAGGTCACAAAAGATTTGAGTGGTAGTTTGAGCCTTTTCTCATGCAAGTTAATATTTAACTGAGGCGATTAATCGTTATAGGGTTACAGTTCAACTTACAATATATGCTTTATTTTATCGCAAGAAAATAAAATCTTATTTGTTTATTTAAAAATTTGATATTACCTGAAACACACGTTTTTTCACACGTACGAAGTCACGGCAAAAGCTTATTGAAAATTATGAGCTCAGTGTCTTCAGTCAATTGTATCCATTGCTGGGACCATCCATCACCATCATCCATCGAACTGATAATCAACGCATAGAGAGGGCAAGGAAGCTTCCCCATGACCCGATTCGTCCGATGCAATTTCTACTAAACTGAAAATGAAAATCGTCTGGCTACTACGATATAATGATGCAAATTCGACTGGACTTGGCATCGTCGAGCGTATTTTGTTTGTCATATTACCCTTAGACACTGTTATTACGTTGAGTCATATGTCGAAGTGGAAGGATGATTTTCACTTGTATTGGAATCGGTCGAAGAAAAATCGGTTATAAAAGATCGTCATCTTCCGCAGATCCTACTCATCGGCCCTTCGCAATCAGAAAAGAAAACAGAGCATGATTGAAGCTGGCAGCTTTGCTTTGTAGAAAGAAACAGAGATAGAGTGAAAAGACTTATCAAGGGGTAGATGATGGAGAGTATCTGAACTTGGACCACTTCACGGTGCAATTCGGCAGGAAAGCCCTGGACACTAACTCTAGTTAGTTTGAAAAAACCTACCGCTAGAGTGTTCTGGTAGAGTGCAAGCGAAAAAATGATTCTTAAGTTCTGGTGTGTTAGGGATTATTTTGATATATGGGGAGCCTGTGAGGACGATGTTTCTTGTACAAGCAAAAAAAGGTTCTTAAATGCTGGGTTTTAGGGTTAATTTTTTGCTAGATCTGGGAAAACTGAAGAAGTCGATATTTGTCGTACATGCAAAAATGGTTCTTGAGGTCGTGGCTTTCAACGATGTTTCTTGTTCAAGCAAAAATAATCCTTAAAACCTATGTAGTTAGGAATCCTTTTTGCTTGATTTTTGAGTACAGGCTTTGTAACATTGCGATGTATGAATGATTTAAAAAATATGGGCAAGAAAGAAGAACTGTCTTTAAAATACGAGATTTCTTTAATGAAATGGTTATTTTAAGAATGATTAGTTCGGTAATATCTTTGGTACTTATTACACTGTAAATAAAACTAATTTTAATATATGTTTATTCGTTTATTTCATTCTAAATTCTAATTGACACTTATAACTACGAATACTACAAAATTGACAAAGAATTTTCTAAGATATTATAGTTTTAACCTAACGCAACGCAAGTCTCCGATACCTCTATTGTGATAATCGCCTGAAATACCAAAGTCGTGAAGTATCGGTTTACGTCGCATTGTGTGGCGAAGGGGCGAAGTGTTTCCGCTGAAAAGTGCTTGCAAAATGGGTTGGAATATAGCGGACGCCCGAAACTTTTATTAAAATGTGCAGTATCCTAATTGCTGCTATAAGTTGCACAAAAAAACCTGAATTGACTTCAGTGAAAATCCAAACTCTGGTAGACCATGATCTGAGTTATGACACATTTCATCCGATTAATCCCTTAAGCAAGCTTAAAGCAATGCTTGTCTAGGCCTATCCTTGGATTTGGAGTCACATTGACTTGCGAATGCGACTTCAACTGCGACTACGACGTCGACTGCGACTACGACTTCGACTTTGACTTGTGGCTTGCGTCTACAGCTTGTGACTTGCTACTTGCGAAGTCACTAGTTTCTAAAAAAGGTGTGCTTTGTATTATAGAAAGACCTAGCGTAAGGCGCATAGCAACAATAATTGGGAGCATAGACCTAAGGCCTAATCTCTTTAGGAAAACACATATATAAGAAACACCTTCTCGCTACAGGTGTTTTAAAACTCTCCCCAATTGTAACGTTTTCGCAACATTGCCTTTTTCCAACTTTTGCCCCTTCTCGTAACTTCGCGGTGACATGGAATTCGCGGACTTTCGTCCTCCAAAGTCGTTTTGGTCTCAAAAGTAGGGTTTTTCTGCTTCGCATTGAATGCTTGGACTTTGTTCTTTTCCTTGCGTTTGTAGTAGAAGACTTCCCAGGCGAGGAGTTATCAATTGCTAGACCGAGGCCGAGAGGGTAGTATGAAGACTCACACCTGAGAAACAAAAAAAAAATTATGGCTGGTATTTCTGAACAAGCTAGGAAATAAAAAAAATGTGCGGCTTTTTTTTATTTTCCCGTGGTAAATAATAATGTATCGCTCAAAACAACAATTATTTACACCTTTGCAACTGTTAGTGTCTAAACAGACATCCCTATTGCCGATCATACGCCGACGGAGTTCGGCTGAGTTACGCTCCTGCAATGCTATTTGGAATACTGGCGACACATTATGCCAGAAATTACGTTGCGTTATAGCGTACAGCGAACTTCATTCGGACGTAAGTTCAGCGAAATTCGCGCACCTCAAGAATAACGGAACCCTAACAGACTCCTCTTATTTTTGCATTTGTCTGTCCGAGCTGTTTAGATAACAGACACGACGACCACGACAGCGCTCAAACACTGGAATATAGCACAACAAAATTGCGCAGCTTTATTTCTGTCCGCGTAGTTCTGCAGTTATGGTGTGTCTATCAGCGCGAATAGTTGGGAACGTAAAATCAGGCCGCGGAACTTCCCCCCCCGTGTGCGTACGTTCGGCATAGTGGGTGGTTAGACAGCTTACAGTCCGATATTATGACCGTAACTGGTCACTCGCTTCCTTGTTTAACATTTCACTTGTGTTGCTGAGCAGCCAGTTTGTCCACGACACCGCGCGTTTGGGGTAAACTGTATCTCGCGGCTAACCCCACACCGCGTGCCTTCGCGATTGCCTGCACCGCAGTAGTTACTGTGGTGAAGCGTGCACATTTGGCAATGCCGCCGTGTACAGTTTATTCATGGGCGAAATGCGCAGTAGAACTGAGATGAAGCTGCACTTGTGGAAGCTCCATAACGAGTGTTGGAACCCTTCAGTTCGAGTCCCGCTTTTTCTATAGACATTCTCAGTAACCCTACCGGAATTTTGGAAGTTGGCGGTATGATACTCTACCCGTGCCCGGTTGCCGCAACGGTTAAGTCTCGTTGGTCCTGCGCCTGATCTCTCGTCTGAAGAGTCCGATTCCGTCTAGAATCGTTCCTATGAGAGTAAGGACTTTAACCGACCGATTCCAATTTTTTTTAACAACACCAATAAAAATACAACCATCACTATACTATGATATAAAACACGCTGGTTATCTATGGAATAGATGCAAAACAAAACGATTCGATGTGACCATGCGACGTTAAGGGTCAATCGAATTGCATCGTACATTATGTCTTAGTGGCAAGGTTGATTGTTCCTTTAATTGGAATTTGTTAGAATCGCGTCGCATTGGCATCGCATCGCGCCATGCGTAAGTCCTAAAGGACGGAAGAGTGCACCTGTGCCTGGCGCACAAACTTGTGCAGTATATCCCGCGCACAAACCTTGTGGTCATATATCCCGCGCTACGGCTAATCTCCGTTGAGATGTTCTACCTTGGCCAAAACATCATTCAGGGACTATTACAATTTGATCTTCTCTACGTCGTAGCTTATCCAATTATAATGAGGGCGGCTCTGCTCTTGTTCTGCGTCTCCAGACAGTCTGTCTCTGGGTTGTAGTAAGTGTTAATTTGGGCACGCTCTGAGTCCTTGGCTACCGTGAACCCCCAGCACGCGTAGATGGCGTCGGAAACAGGTTGTGTCGACGGAAGAAAGACAAATGACCGAACGTGAAAGATTTTTTATCGATTTAAGCATAGCAATGTTAAAATATAGAAAAGAGAAATGTTTCTATTCTTTAAATGTTGTAAGAATCGTGGGATCTATTTGTCAAAAAACAGTCGTTTTGGTAAAGAAAATAACGATGAAATAACTTTGTCTTGTGGCTTGGTAGAATAGAGATAGAATCGCCATGCTACGCGGCTGGATTGCGAGAGGTAGCGCCCTCTATTACAATTGATAAATACTAAAAATAAGATGCATTACCCAACTCTCCAGGTTATGCCTCAGACCTCATCACGCATAATAGGACATAGCTGTCTTTGCAGATTCGTTCGCAGTATTAGTAAAGATAGTCACTTATTCCCAATATCGTTAGCCAGTTTGGAATCATATCTTGGTCATTTAAAAAGCTATATTGATGACTTTTGATGATTGATTAATGTATGTGGCAACGCTGTGTATCACGCAGAGCGCCACTGCTACGATCCTATACATACTCGCTTACGCCTCATACCACATTCATACTCTGGTCATACACGCACACTATACTATAGTACACCATACCCGCTCTTTCTGAACTCACTGCACCATAAGGTGCAGTGTAGGTCTCCCGTAGACGTCCCCTCCACTTCCCTCTGTCCTTATACATTCCTTCAATGTTATTGCCTTTCACTATCCTCTCAACATACCAACCTCGTAAGCATACCCCATAAATAGAAAGAGAAATTTCTCCTCGACTCGTTACGACCTGGATTCCAAATCTCCTCCACCTATATTCTCACTTCGAAGTCCAGCTTTAAAGGACCGTTCCTTCTAGTC
>CM052984.1:6536213-6697150 GCA_028554685.1 Agrotis ipsilon | reverse complement strand
TTTTTTTTTTTACTTTTTAAAGGGGAACTTGGTTTTGTGTTGTCGCGGGTTTTCTTACATTTTTATTTTATATCGCCCCGTTCGCCCCAGGCGCATAGGCTCGCGCGGCTTTCCTCGCGAGCCAAAGCTCGGTGGTGTGGAGTTCCACGATAGTGTTCTAGCCCGCGTATTTGTTTTAAAAATTTGAAGGTTCTAGTGGTTAGTGACCCTGACCGCATGTGGGGTCTTGTTTTCGATTCCCACTCACGGAACAACAATGTTTGGTTATGAGCACGATCACTTTGTTCTGTGTCTGGGTGTAATAAGTCTATAAATATTTCTGTCTTTAGAAATATATAAGCTATGTTTATCAGTTGTCTTAGTACCCATAAGCACAAGGTCTGGCTTAGCTTTGGACTAGATGTCGTTGTGTGATAGTTGTGGAAGGAAGTTTCTCCTGCCGCCGTGGTTGCGTTTATAAAATAGCCAACCTCTCTATACACAAAAACGCCCGGACCCCTGAACGACTACTTGTAAAGTACAAATATTTGCTCGTTGCGGGAATTTAACCCGACACACACAGCGCAGTCCGACGCTCAGCCACGGCGATAACCCTCATCATCTTCTGCCCTATCCATTTTGGCTCGTTGTCGTCGCAACCCGTTTTTTTTCTTCCATCCTCCCTATCAAAACGTCAATCGAATCATTTACTTCCTTTTTCTATCATATTTGTCTTCATCCACTGCGCTAAACCGTGATGTCAAATTTGCCACCTCTTCAGAAACCAAGTACGAAAAATAACACCGCACATTTTTTCAAACAACAAAAAACCACACTTCATTCTACCATTCAAACAAAAATTACTCATCCCAAACAAAGCGTTTTTTAAACCTCAATTCGCGCCAATTTCGCGTTATTTTTCCGCAACAAAGTTGTTTTATTCGAGTCAGTATTTACGTCTGGTCCGACTTCATATTCCGTGGAGTATCCTTCGCTCGTCATTTCCGGGATGGGGCTTTCCGCATATTGCATTCCACGGTAACCACTTTTAATTGTCAAGTGTAGATTTAACTGTGCAGTTAAGTTGACAAGCTTTTCCGATTTTATTGCGGTGAGGTCCTGGGTTTTATTTTGTTACGATACTGTTACTTATTTTTGACGTTTACCGCCCGTGTGATTTTAGGACCTAATGGAGCCATGCTCATTGCGATTTGCAATTTTTCCTAACTAAAAAAAGACAGAAAATCACGAAGAGCTTGTGGCTAAATGCTTACAGCCGCCATAGGTCCGATTCTTCCGGTTTTAAAGCCGCGCTTGCCGAGCGTTGGTCTGTGGATGGCGTCCGACCATCTGTTACAGTGAAGTTTCCTCCGTGCCTCGGATAAAACCGTTTGATCCCGGCTGTCATTTGTATGATCTTTGATAGGTCGTTACTATTAGCCCGACGCTTTTAAGTTCTGACAACCAGTCCTTATCATGGGATGATTATTACCCCCTTACTGGGTTGTGTGTGTAAAATACTTGATATCCAAGCTGCATCGGTCGCCTTGAAGCCGACCCCAATATATTTGGGAAAAGAAAAGGCTAGAGATGATGACTAAATAAAAAAATAAATTGCCTTTGCTCCTACGATGCTATGTGTGTGTGTGAGCGTGTTTTGTTCTTCATCTACTCGTGTGTGACCACCGCACGTCGTGGTCGTGGTGATACGGATGATTTTCACTTGTCGTGGAAAAAAAATCGGTCAAATTGATCGCAGCGTTATCAGCAAGCTGGCAACCGTTCAATTTAGAAACCTATATATAAGGGAATGTTCAATCCAAAAAAATTAGTTACTAAGAATTGACAACCTTGCGTCCGACATACTATGGTAACACGAGACGTTGTCATCCTGCACACAGGTAATACGTCTTTTTTTAGGACAAAACCACCAACTTTTTCCCAAACCACTGCAACTTCTGAAACGCAAACTAAAACAGTGGCAAACCACCCAGAAAAAGCGCCCGCGCAATAAAGCTCGACGTGTCCCGGAGAATGAATTTACTGTCTTGGATCCTGCAATGAAATTACTCAGGAAAAGAAATATTGGAGGGTCGGAAAAATATGTTTTATGATAAAAGCAGGGTCAGAACAAAACAAGCCAATAGGCACCAAAAGGGACATAAACTGGGATAAGCCCAGTTGCCTAACACCGCGGCTTAAAAATTCTAATACATTACGTTGTTCCGTGGTCAATATTTGTTAAAAATATTTAACACTTCAACCACATTCAGCTACAAATTTTTTATACTCGAAAGTAAAGACCCCCCCCCAATCCCAATTTGTAAATCACTAATAGAGAATAAAAGGGTAAGGATAGAATGGAACCCATACCAGTGACTGCCCAGAAATTGTAATAATCCTTTTCTTTATACGTTTTCAGAAGACATGGATTATTGTTATTTGAATAAAAAGAAGACATAATTATTTTTAGAACCTAGTGCACCGCTCTCGGATAGTTCGAACTATTATACAAAGAAGCCTACAATACCAAAACTACATTGTTTTTGTTACGAATCTCAAAGGGAATTTGGAAACATTTGATTAATCGGACTTCCACTACCCAGTAACTGGGTCTACGAAAAGACTGTAAGTACTGGTTTGTAGTCTTTCAGGGCTACTGACTGTTTTAACAGGACTATCAAAGACTCAGAACTTCAGTCGGGACCATCGGGGTACCGATACGACTGTCACCGATCTACAAATGACCGTCGGCCAACCGGCTTTTCCTTGCTTTCCGAGGCAGGAGGAAACTCGCTATGACAGAGGTCACCCCATTCCACAGCCCAACTGTAAGCGCGGCGTAACCGGAAGATCAGCCTGGTGCGGCTAATTCGTTAGCCCTTGATCTCCTTTACAAATGACAGCCCGGGCCAACGGTTTTACGGGCTTTCCGCGTCACGGAGTAAACTCACATGACAGATCAGTTTCGTCACACACGTAAGATACAATGTGAGCAGTACATCCTCAACATCTTACCTTTCTTATAGTCTTGCAAGTATCTCTGCCGGGCGTAGATTCCTGTAGTCATCCACCACTTGTATTGGGCAACGACTGTGTTTCCTTGTTGCATCCGGTCTTCCTGCTACTTGAAGACCCGCCCAATCTGTCCTGCCTCCCCGAGCGTCTTGGGCAGACTGCGCCTGGACTGGTCCCCTTATATGTGTGTGTGTCTATTCGAACAGGCATTTTGTCGTATGTCCCTAAAGACACTGTGGTGGAGATTACGTTGCAGGACTGCCCCGTTTAGATAGAGCACCGTGTGTCCTCACGAACCGAAAGGCGCGGATGTGTGTGTGTGTGTGTACCTTGGTCGACGCCATGCTACGGGTCAACAAAAGGACTTTGACGCGGTTCGGCTCCTTCTGCAAAGCAGTTATCTATCGAGAAAGAAAAGGCGGGCGTGAGGAAGAGGATAGTCCTGACTCAAATGTCGTCGCGGGTTGACGCTTACTACGGGCATCGGGCGTCGCGAGGACTTCCCAGCGATGTAGGGCAGCGTTGTGACCATAGCCCTGCCGATTTGTAGCGGGACGTCTTTACAGGTAGCCTTATTTCTTTTTTTTTAGCGTGGTTATATGTTCTGTACCGGGTACCTTTATGTACCGGCGGTCATCGGTGAGGAATAAGTCCCGTGACCGGCAGGGCTTGGCCTTTGAGAGGGTGGCACACGGCAACTTATAAGGCTAGCCTCTTCTCTCACCTTTCCCTTTGTAACTTTGTCACACTATGGACTATTACACACCCAGACTTTTCTTGAAAAACTATGGCCTGAATAAAAACGTTTTGGCATTTTATTGTTTTTGAGGTTAACTCAAAATACGTAAACTACCAATCTTAACCACCGGAGACAATGCAGCGACAGCATTCACCATGCGCACGATCCAGTGCCACCTGGCCACAATCGTGGTCATTCATCAGCCCTTGCCGATCTCCTCACCACCTGGGTGACAAGAGAAAAATGAGGTTAGAACAGCTACAGTTGCTTAATGACGCATGAAGGTACCCCTAAGCTTATTTTACTCAAAAAAATATTAACTAACATTCCATATTAAAACGTCCTTGGCATGGGAAAAAGATTGAACAGTACCGGGATTTCCCGGCTTTCTTGCAGCCCTGATGGAGGCACGAAACTGATGTTGACACCATTTTAGGTCCAAAGGTACTAGGACAAAAAACCTCAACACCCAGAAAGCAACGCAAATAGTCTATTCACGTTAGTTTTGAAGAAAATTATCAGTCATTAAGAATAAACTTGACAATCTGACAAAAGCGAACACATTGACGACACGCTACATGAATTCCAACGCAAAATACTGATATTAAAAAAAAATAGAGCAGAGAAGTCAAAAAAATATATTGAAGAATCAGAACTAAAGTGTTCGACCATTCTCATCCTCCACTTAGCATTTTGGGTTTATTAAATCCGAAATGTAGCCTTTGGACTTCCATTTGTATCGCTGTAGAACTTGAACTTATATATATTTGAAGACCTTGATTCGGTAATCATGACATTCTGTTTAATGTGTGTGTGTGGTTTCATGTTTTCTTCCTGTTTTCTCCTGACACTAACCTGAGAGTTATTCCCTCATAACCGCCACGTGTGTCACTTCTCTGAAACAGATGGTAGCCTCATCAAATTACTGTGTTTAACAAACTGGAGTGTCCTGTGGTGGTGGTCGCAGTCATGCCTCTTCTATTTCTTTGTTTTGATTTCAATTAATTCACTATTATTTGCTTTCACAAATCTTTTGGGCTCAGCTCTGATTCGAACACGAGAATCTAAATCTATTATGGAACGAATTTTCCAAAATACCTGTTTCTAGAGCTCACTTTGTCTTGCCACACGTTTTATAAAAATATGTTGCCAAACTCAGCAGCTTAAACTGTGTCGTTCTGCGAATACCATGGAATTGCTTCTACTCTAAACCGTTCCTTCTTCTTTCCTTCTCCTAATTTCCGACGATCCTTTATCTTATATCCTTACTTCTTATTTCTTCCTTCTATTACAAACGTACCAGTTGTTTGTTGGCAGCGAGTTGTTATTCTTTCACGGCAAAAAAACTTCGAACGGATTTGAATTAAAATTTGTACACGATAGTTTATAACCTCTGATTTTTTATCCCGGGTGTGTGTTCAACCCATGGGTAAAATTTTCCGCCGAAGAGAGGCGAAGGACTTTAGAAAGCCGCTGGTATAGCTAGTTATAAATAATATACGGGACAAGGACAGGCTGTACATTTAAGTAATAGCCACTCAAAGCTCGCCTATTTAAGTGTACCCCTTTTAATGGTGTCGGTCTTGCGTGGTGGAATTTAAAAAAGGATTAATAAGCATTTTCAAGTACCTGTCGAGGACCTTTTTACAGGGCGAGGGACAGTAGTAGACCCTTTATCACCTAAGGATGAATGTTACTGTGTATTATCAAAACGATTATGGTATTTTTGAAATTATGGAATGGAAATGTGACGATGAAATGAAATAATGTTTCTTATACAAGTACGTCTGAACTAAAACTACGAAGGGGCCGGTTGTTTCGTACCTCCTTAAATACAGGGGTAACTTGGATTTCAAGGGACTATGTCACCGTTCGATGGCCGTTAGTTTTCCTCCAACTATAAGATTATAGAAAACATTGGCATAAATAGTACAGACAGACGGCTAGCAGGTCAGTCTACCTGAATTTGTCAAAATTACATCTAATATCAACCTTCCACTATTGTCATAAGGTTGAAATCTGTTAAAGAAATGGCATATTGTGGTAGCTGATGTGCTGGCATTGTACAAACTTTGCCAAATGTCAGTGACAGCACGGTTACACAGATATTTTTATGACAAACAAATAGTTGTTCCGGGCTTGGGTTGTTTGCGTGTAGTTGTGTTGTGTATGGTGCGTTTTAAAATTTGCTATTGTAAAGAAAAAGACGCAGAGATTAGACCCTGCTTACCCTCCGGATTCAGTACAACGCTCCTTACCACTGAACCACCGAGGTTTCTATCTACAAGCATCGAATTCTCCCAATCTATTCTAACGTTATACGGTGGTCGCGGGACTTATCTCATTACAGCTGAACCCTGGGACGTAAAGGGACTAATTACAACTAAAGGTACACCGTGGAATTTAGTTCGGACAAATATAACAGTCCCTCCCGTCCTGCCCGGGGTGGGAGGACTGATGATTTTACCACGATAAAAAAACGTTTATACGGTGGTCTTACGCATGCGTATATTATTTGTAAACTATATAATTTTTTGTGTTTTGAAACGAACTCACGAAATAGGAATAAATCCCTGAGTAAAGATTTTGGTAAATAAATTACTGTTAATGAGTTTAACCAACATATCTAATGCCCAGGCTACACGAGGCTAGTTTTTCAAGCTAGGACAGCAAGCTAGTGTCAGTAAGCTAGGAAGCTAGTACTTCTGGTTCCGTGTAGACAAAACTAGCTTCATCTCTTAGCTTACAAATGAAGTTAAACTTAAAATGGAACTAGTTTTGTTTATACGAAGCTAGGAGTACTAGCTTGTTTAACTTACTGAGACTTGAGCTTGCTGTCCCATCTTGAAAAAACTAGCCTCGCGTAGCCTGGGCATAAAGCGACATTGACACACATAATAAAGTGTCCCCTATATCCGTCATCGCGTCATAATACACCGAGTCCCATATGGAATACCATGTGAATTCGTGAAATAAACTCCCTTCGCATGTGATGATGTTCGCACCCTTTATACCCTTGTGTTATGGGAGTGCGTATGTTGAATTGTTTCGTACATACGGATGAGTTTGTGTGTCCATCATATATGGGTAAATATGAAAGCTTTGACACTGACATTTGTCAATTCCTTTCATAAGATAAAACTATAGTTTGAGCCAGATAAGTGTGGAATAAATTCGTTGACCCCCGTGTACCAATGTATTCCACTATTCAAAACCATTCGAAAAAAATGTAAAGAAAGTGTTCGTAACACGATCAAAAATAAACGAATCGTGGTAAGGGGCGACCGTGACCTTACATTTTATTTTGAAATTCGAACGATGGTATAATGGAATTCTAACGATGCGTTATTAGGATCAATGACCTTTATTCCACACTTATATGGCGAGGACTATAGTAATTTTGTTGAATAATTTAATTCCTTTAATACGTAAAATATTATTAGAAGTTGTTATGTATGTTTATTTTGATTTATGTAAAGATGGACAAGGAAAGCATGGACATTTAATTGTTGATTCTTTCTCCTTTAGGTGAGTAAGCATTTCATTAGTTCAGGTTTGATTTTTAAAGCTCATCATCATCAGCCTATAATGTTCCCACTGCTGGGACACAGGCCTCCTCTCTGAGAGAGGGAGTGGGTCATAATCCACCATGCGAGCCCAGTTGCGTATTGGTAGATGTCAACATATCTTCGAATTTTTTGGTTCTAGGACATGCCGGTTTCCTCACGATGTTTTCCTTCACCGTTTTGAGAGCAGTGGTGATGAAATAAATTACACAAAGTAATGCCGCCTGGCGGGGTTTCGAAACCCACGAACTTACAACTCGTAAGTCGGGACCGATACCACTGGGCCACCACTGCTCTCACTGCTTTTTAAAGCTAATTGTATTTAATAAATAAAACTCTTCTCTTTTAGACGATCACATTTTTGTTTATTGCTTCAATAAGTAACGCTAATCTTATAAATATATGTTCGGAGGTCTCTATGAGTGATCGAGTCAGAAACGAGGGGATTATCTATACATGAATCAAAGTTGTCGACATAGCCTATTTTTTTTTATCGTGGTAACTCATGTAATGAGTCCCCCCCACCCCGGGCTGGGCGGGAGGGACTGTCAGACTTGTACTGACTAAATCCACAGTGTCCTTCAATAGCCCTTTATGTTCCGGGTCACGGTAATGTAAATAAGTCCCGCAACCCCGGCAGGCTTCTAAGGAGGCCCGGGTTCCGTCTGATAGCTCCGACTCACCTTTGACCCGGGCATGGCCATAATAGGACGGCTCACGCGCGGCGGTCGGACGGTCACCCTTAATCACCGTCTGCATGCCCGAAAATCGTCATTTAATATTTTTTCCTTCTTCTTTCTTTTCCTGATTCAGTCATCATCATCATCATCAGCTATAACGTTCCCACTGCTGGGGACACAGGCCTCCTCTCTTGTGAGAGGGAAGTGGGCCATAATCCACCACGCCGGCCCAGTGCGGGTTGGCAGATGTCACATGTCTTCGAATTTGATGGTTCTAGGACATGCATGGACACGGTTTGTTTCATGGACACACAGGACATGGTTTCCTCACGATGTTTTCCTTCACCGTTTTGAGTACAGTGGTGATGAAAGAAATTACTCAAAGTAATGCGCCTGGCTGGGTTCGAACCCACGACCTACAACTCGTAAGTCGGGGCCGATACCACTGGGCCACCACCTGCATGCTTCAGTGCACTCTCATAAAACCTTTAAAACATCCTATCCTATTTTTCGTGCCTACAAAAAAGTTTTATCGCCAAAATCTCAAATCTACTTAAAGAAACACCTCTCTTTAAAATTCAAGGGGCTCTTGGCATCTCTTCTACTAAACATCCTTCATTTTATAATCACTTAGCCAAGACACGCTTTTATTTCGTGAAATAAAAATATTCAAATGAGTCCCGCGACCCGTCATTATGTTGACGCTCTTGAGTGCGCGCGTTGAACACGGACGCGCCGTCGACCCGGGATGGTTCAGGTTGGACAAGCGGAGTTGCCCTTTACTCGCCGCCCTTTGCCCGCGCCTACGGTGGCCCGATATTGTCTTGCGACGTACGTCGCCATGGGCTGGTCCACCACGCGTGTGGGGCGGAGGAGGACTTGTCCTCTCCTCACGCGGCCCGCCTCCTCCTTCGAGGCCACGCAGGCTAAACGACAATCGTTTGCGATTGGGAAACAAAAAGACCTAGGACTTTTTAGGACAAACCAACCAACCCACAAATATTCCCAAAACCCACTGCGCAACTCCTGAAAACAGAAATCAACAGTGGCTAACCACCAGCACAACGCCGATAAATGAAGCTGACGTGTCCCTGGAGTATTTACCCAATTTACTTTTCGTAATTTATCTTATCTTGGATCCTTGCAACGAAATTTATCAGGAAAAGAATAGGATGCGGTGGAAATAGGAAGACTGGTCATCGCGGGTACGTGGGACTGAACCCTGCCTAGGTCAACCGTTCCACGCGCGCCTCTACGACTGGTCAGCAATTGACGGGGATTCCTCCATAGCGGGCTAAACGCCTGGCCGGGGTTCGCGGGTCTTCCTAACTAGGCAACGTGACCCTGACACGTAAGGTATTGGAAGCGGACGTTTGGGCGGGACACCCTGGGTGGGAGGAACTATTTGCATTTACCATAACGAAAAAGTGCTGCATTAGAGATCTGGGCCATCTTTGGGAGTCCGTGGCAAAATAGGATCAAAAATGTATTTTCTTCTATATAGTTCAGATTTCAACAAAAACTTATTTATTGCGGTCTTTTTGAAAAATCTACAATTTCAAGTAGCAAAAAAACGGGTCGGTCCATGCGAGCAATCTATGGGGTATCCCATTATTGTTACGAACTAAAACTTTCTCCGGCATGCACTGAAACACTTTTCTTAACACCGCCATCCAAAAAACGGATCAGCCCAACGCGGGTACTCGCGAAAAAAACGTACATACAAAACATCCAGGCGAACTGAGAGCTACTTTTTTTTATTTCGTTAAAAAACATAAGGTAAATAAAATAAAAATCTTACAAATACGTTACCTACCAAGCTTGTTCTAACCTATTCTCATCTCAACATTACGCCTCCTGCAATTTGACCTCCACAACGCTACTTAAATCAATCCAAATCCCCACTATTTAAGCCTCAAACAAAATCTTCAAGATTATTTTAAACCGCGAAAAAGGATCTCGAAAAGGAAAGAGCCCTCACCGTATCTATTACTAAACATCCTCTTTCTATAACGCGGTGAGGGAAACGGGAGGAATTAAATTAATTATTTTTGTTGCCAGACGTCCGCCCCTTGCCGGCAGATTGTACAAAATGAAAGGGAAAAGTTTCAAGCGGGCTGGAGCGATCGGTTTTTGTTTTTTTTTTTTTTTTAATATTCTTATTGTCTCTAGAAGATAATGTTGGACGAGTGTTTGTTTTGGGGTTTCTATGTAGAGTGTGTATATAAACAGTTGGCAATGTTGACGTAGCTGTCAAGTATTTCCCGGGTCGACGGCGCGTCGTGTTCCACGCGCGCCTCGTCAGCAAGGAGCGTCAGCATAATGACGAGGCCCCCTCTAAGAGGGCTAAAGCCTGCCGGGGTCGCGGGTCTTATACCATCACCGTGACCCCGGAACATAAAGGGCTATTGAAGGACACCGTGGATTTTAGTCAGTACAAGTCTGACAGTACCTCTCGCCCTGCCCGGGTGGGAGGTCTCATTTGATGATTTTACCACGTAAAAAAAAAAAACCTGTAAGTATTTACAAGTTTTAATTATTAATCGTTTCAGGTTTTAAAAAAAGGCATTTGGCAAGTTGCCAAACACTTTTTTAATATCTAAAATTATATGGATATACTTATAACTATACTTCCTGGATAAACGCTATTAAGGGCGCGTATCTAGAAAGTTGTTAAGGTCGGAAATAGCTGTCAAATATTTACAAGTTTTAATTAATTAGACAAATAATTTACTGTATGTAAATAAGAAATATGGCTGTGTCGTGCACTAAAACTGTTTATGAATCGTAGTTAAAACTCCTAAAGATGTTGTAATCGTTTCAGGTGTAAAAAGGCATTTGGCAAGATCCCAAATACTTTTTTTACATCTGAAACTATATAATATGATATTAATTATTGCATTTCATAATCAATTTTTTAGTGTACGTACACAGCTATATTTTTTACGAGCACTTCGCCCGCGACTTCGTCCGCGTGATTTTCGAACTTTGCTTTTGTGAATTTTTACTCCCAGCCACCCTCTATAAGGGATACTTTTCGAAAATCTAAATCAATATTCAACAAAATTTCTATCTACTCGCAATATCCCGTCTTGGGTGGTACCTACGTTCTTAAAATAACCCCAATGAATATATTGGGGTTCCTTGCTAACAACCCCAAAACTACTCTTAAAGGGTTGAATTTCGCAAGATCTTCACTTAGTGAGAACCTATGTCTAAAGTAGAACCTCCTGTAAAATTTGAGACCTCTAACTATCAATACATCAATCCCGTTTTAACTATCACTTACGTCTTGAGACTCCTAGCACTTGTAGTAACAAAGTTTCATACAAACTATCAACCCCAAAAACAACCCCTTGGGGGTCGAATTTCACAAAATCCCCGTCTTTAGTATCACTTACTTCCAACAAAGAATCCATATGTAAAAAAATAAATCTCAAAAACTATGAACCCCAAAAACAACCCCTTAGGGGTCGAATATCACATTTTTTTTACCTTGTTGAGCATTTAGGTCTTAAAATCAAAATGAGCATGCAAGATTTGACACGCCTAGCACTTGTAGTAACAAAGTTTCATACAAACTATCGACCCCAAAAACAAACCCCTCAGGGGTCGGATTTCGCAAATTCCCGTCATAGTAAGCATCTACGTTCTAAAAAGACACCCCATGCAAAATTTGGAATTCCTAGCACCTATATTAGCGAAGTTCCGTACAAACTATCAACCCCAAAAACAACCCCTAAGGGGCCGAATTTCGCAAAATCCGTTCTTAGTGCTCACTTGCGTAGTAAAAGGAGGGCTTGTGCCAAATTTCAAGTTTCTAGGCCCAGCGGTTTGGGCTGTGCGTTGACAGATCAGTCAGTCAGTTTTGAATTTTATATATATAATAATAGATTTTCATACAGAAAATTTTCCTAATAAATTAAAACTTACAAGTTTAAATAAAAAAAGCAAATAGCCGTCAAATATTTACAAATATTTGACAGCTATTTCCGACGTTGCCAACTGTTCGGATACACGTCTTACGCTACGATATATCAATCTCATTTTTTTTTTTGCAATTTTTTACATTATCATGTAATTAAAAATTAAAACACTGTTTTTTAATCCATCAAAAAATCTGTCAACAAAAATATGAAAATTCAAGATAGAAGATAGCTGCCCATCTTTTTCAACCGTATGTCACACTCAACATAATCGAGAGACGCTTGCATATTTCCACGCGTTGCTGGGGGACACCCCACAATGGCGGATTAATATTTACGCCCCCTCAATGATATAGTACAAACCAGAGGCGTAGCTATCCCATGTGTCAAAGACCCCTTTTTTTTTTAATTTGTGAAATCATTAAATGAGTCCTAGCCCCGGGCACGGCGGGAGAGACTGTCAGACTTGACTGACTAAAATCCAAGGTGTCCTTCGGTAGCCCTTTGTGTACCGGAGTCGCGGTATACATGTGTCCCGCAACCCCGGCAAGGCTATGGCCCACTATAGGGGGGCCCCGTCATTGTGCAGACGCTCTTCGGGCATGGTCCATGTGTCAAAGGCCCCTGACGATTGGAATAAAAATAAAAAAGAACATTAAATGTTGCTCATAAATGAAAACTTATCACGGCCATAAAGCTCTTATTATCGAACTCCTAACATATGTAGCTAAGTTTTCAAAAAGAATATTTATGTAGTTGTCATAAACGAGTGAGGAAATCCGTAGACGAACTAAAGTCACTGATATAGCCCACCGGATTAGCAAGCTGAAGTGGCAATGGGCAGGCCATATTGCTCGCAGAGCAGATGGCCGATGAGGCCGAAAAGTACTAGAGTGGAGACCACGGACTAGCAAGCGCAGCGTAGGACGTCCACCAACAAGGTGCACAGACGACCTTTTAAAGGTCGCCGAAAGACGCTGGATGCAGGTCGCTTCCAACCGGTATATGTGGAGATCTAAAGGGGAGGCCTATGTTCAGCAGTGGATGTCCTATGGCTGAAATGATGATGATAAACGAGTTATGATCAGTCAAACGGTTTTCTTAATTTTCTAGCTCCTTTCAAAATTCTCTTAATGACATCAGTAATAGTATTAGTTATAATATGAGTCAGGATGCTATTGTTTTCATTCTGAAAAACTATTCACTTAGATTAGAAGGGCCCCTAATAAGGTTTGATACGGGGCCCTCTTTTGGCCTAGCTACGCCTCTGGTACTCCATCTAACAGCGTATGAATCTGTAAGCAAGGTTGTCCGCTTTTTCGAAAGCGCTTACCAAGCAATTTGACATCATAAATAAATTACAAATCTAATTAATAGGGTGCATTCACAATCAACAGTCACCGTCACGTCGCGACTCGCCTCCTCCTTCGCGAGCATGACTGCTTCGCAGAAGGAGGCGACCGCTTCCCACTCCATCTCGCCCCGCAGCATGGCCTCAACCAATGCCGGTTATGCCTGGGGCAATTATTCACCGTGGATTTTGTTTTTCGTCCCGCCCTAGGTGGAATCATTTGATGATTCTACCACGATAAAAAAGTAAGTTTGCATAAAGAAATGAATGTGACAGTAATCTAAAATTGTAATTCACTTTATAACCTTGTATCTGTCTAGTCAAATAATATTCTAAGAAGCAGGTCAAATTAGAATCTGTATTTTCTAATCAAAGAGATAAAAATAGACAGATAAGAAATTTCGTGAATAGAAAATGGAATTCGAGGAATATTCTGAGTGAAATTGAATCTAGAGATAAAGTAAGAAGCTTTCGTCTTAATAGTAGATAATAATTTATCTATAATATGTATGTATTTAGAAATATATAAGTATGTTTATCAGTTGTTTAGTACCCATAACACAAGCTCTGCTTAGCTTGGGACTAGATGGCGTTGTGTGATAGTTGTGGAATATTATTATTATATTATTATTATTATTCCCACAGCTGGGACACAGGCCTCCTCTTTATGAGTGGGAGTGGGTTGTAATCAATCTCAAGGTTCTGTAATAATTTTGTTGATTGAAAAACAGTGTTCATGGAGTTTTTTGCCCGATCCGAATGGTAATGCCATACAAATGGTTTTTACTATTTACGATCTTCTTACTACCTCAGATTGCCTATAGCAGTAATATATATTATGATTATGTAATTAAATATACAAAAGAACTCTGACATGCATAATAAAGGCGCTCCCTCACCGCGAGCATTCACCTATAATGTAACGTTACAGATTCGAACATTTCATCAGTGACGGAAGACAATCGAGCATCACAATGCGCGCCTTGTATCAAATCTAGACTAAATTAGCGGCCCGTCCCCGCTTGGCACGGGATTATAGCCTATGTTACTAAGGGTGAACAAAAAATGTGATAAATGAACAACTGCTCGAACGATTTTATGCAAACTTTACATAAATAATTTACTAAATAGTCCAAACAAAGCCTAAACATTTGGTTTGGATAGGTGAGTACGTTCTTGAGTTATAAAATTACAACGAAAAGTGACATTGGTTTTGATCTATACTTTTTATCTATGTACGCTCGTTAGTCAGGGAGGTAGTATCGTAAGGTAATGCTCAAAATCGAATCAATATTACATCATCATATTACACGCGGATGCTCCCGGTGAAGCGCCTTAACACAATTCTATAACGAGACGATGATCGAACAGTATGAATTTAGCAGATTACGAACTTTTAGCAGATTGACATTGGGACCGTAACAGAATGACTTTATAAAAATAACAGAATGGAGGACCTGTACAATGAGGTAGGTACACCTCTTTTTTTTGTGTTTAAATCATAAAATGAGTCCTCTCAACAAGGGTGGGGCCGAAAGCGACTGTCCTTCAAATAAACCCTTTACGTTCTAGGGTCACGGTTATCTGATGTGACAGGCCCGCGACCCTGGCAGGCCCTATAAAAGGGCCGTTTGCCAACAGCTCTTCGAGGCGTACGTGGTACACGACGTGCCGTCCGTCGACCCGGACATGTTCCATGATCAGACGGCGAGGTACATCGCTGCCTATCCTTTCGTGGTAGCAAGCGTTATTATAATGTAATCATGAAAAGCAAACAATTCAAATCGACCGCATCTTGAACAAAGGAAGTCTTCCAAAATTAGTTTTGTTGAATTATAACAAAATTTAACTTTTACCGTTACAATATCGAATGCTGATACTCGCCAGATTTAAATAAACAAAGTTTTGATAACTTTTGCTATTGGAATTCTAGTCTTAGGATGTTTTTCTTGACAGGAAGTGTCTTTCCGGAATATAAAGGGATGTTGAAGGACACCGTAGATTTTAGTCAGTACAAGTCTGACAGTCCCTCCCGCCCTGCCCGGGGTTTGGAGGACTCATTTGATGACTTTACCACGAAAAAAAGGGAATGTCTTTAGACATTACTGTGGTCCTGAAACGCAAAGGACTACTCAAAAATAAAGTGGGTTTTAGGTAGTCAAGTCTAGTGTTACTTATAAATATTAGCATTTTTCTTAACATGACTGGCGCAGTGACTGAGCGATTGGACTATTGCACTGCATGTCCCAGGTTCCGCCCGGAACAAATATTTATATGATCTACAAGTGATTGTTCCGGGTCTGGGTGTTTTTGTATGTGAGTTTAAATGTTTTCAAACACAACAACGATACAGGAAAATTTTAACAAAATAACTTGTCACGAGAAAGAAAGAAAATAACAAAAAAGTTCTTATAAAAGTAAATTAATGCGAGTAAAGCCGAGGACAAAAGCTAGTCTAAATAATATATAAATATATATTATTTATCATCATCGTTATTGTTGATATATTGTCAGTCTGTTTAGAATTTTAAACTCTTAAATGCGTGTTTGTTTGTTTCTGATATTTAATCAATGGTGATCAATCAAAGGTGATCAATTCAGTGTTGGTGAAAATATTGTTTTTACGATTTCGTACGTAAGGGGTAAAATGAGACTCTATTACTAAGACTTCGCTGTTCGTTTTGTCTGTCTGTCTGTCAGCAGGCTGTATCTCATGAACCATGATAGTTAGACAGTTGAAATTTTCACAGATGATGTGTTTCTGTTAATAATAAATAATAATAATAAAATTGCCACTGTAACAACAAAATACTAAAAACCAGAATAAAATAAATATTCAATAACCAAAATAAAAAAATAAGTATGATTTTTTTGTCTTTTTTGTAGATAATGGTACGGAACAATTTTACTTTAAAAAGAGGGCCATTAGGCGCATCCACACAGAGTGAGCAGCCTCGCGAGGCATTTGCCGCGTGAGGAAACTGCCTCGCCATGGCTGCTTGCTCTGTGTGGACGCCGCTACTGTTTCTTAACTGAGGCACGAAACAATAAACACGAGCAAAACAAAAAAAAAACCAACACTGGATGGCTCGGGCGCTCGATTTCTCGTCTACGGCAGCGCGCGCGCTTGCCTCGGCCGAGCCATGTCCACACTAACCGAGCTGTATCGCACGGCAAATGCCTCGCGAGGCTACTCGCTCTGTGTGGACCCACCTAGTGTACGAACAAGGAAAGATTTCTTATGTTCAAATTAACGTCAAAGTTCCAGTTTACTTTACATCACAAACACGTGAGCCCAGGACTTCCTAGTCATCCCGCAAACATGAGACTCTTCCGATGATCCTGCTCCATATGATTTGCATGTTATTTAGCAGAGAGACGCATTGCGACCTCATTTCTAGGAATCGAAGATTACTTCCAGTCTGATTTGCAAGACAAAGGCATCGCCTACAACGTAGTGGGATTCAAAATCGAATTTTAACAACCTTTGCTGTACTTATTTAAAAGTAGTATATCAGTTTTAAACAATCGTACTAAAAGATAGTAGAGAAAAGAAGTAAAAGATAGAAGAGACAAAAATCTGTACTTAGAAAACATCTGCTCAGAAATAGAAAAGCATGCGGAGAAGTTCCAAACGGCCGATCTCTTCAAAAAGGTCAACAGATAACACGCAAATTTAAACCATCTTCGTGGGTAATAGATGACAGACATGGCAACCCAATACACGAAGTCGAAAAGGTCGCAGAGAGATGGAGAGAATATTGTGAGGAGCTCTATCAAGATCGTTCATCCGAGTCCGAGCCCATTCAAACCCGCCCATTTTTTGGTTGATAACGTAGCTGAACCGAATATACTGCGCTCGGAAATAGAAGATTCGATAAGGAAACTGAAATAAACAAGACTCCAGGGCCAGATCGAATCACAGCGGAAGTAATAAAAGGGTTAGGACCGAATGGAATAACAATTCTACTCAATATTTGCAACACCATATGGGTAACTGGGCGCTGGCCATCAGACTGGGTGCACTCCTCCATACTACCTCTTCATAAGAAGGGCTCGGTGCGGAATTGTAACAACTACAGAACAATCGCTCTAATGTCACACGCTAGCAAAATTCTACTTCACATCATAAACACCAGATTGAGGTCTTTTCTGGACTGGCAAATACCCCAGGAACAAGCCGGTTTTGTCAAAGGCCGAGGAACTAGAGAGCAAGTCTTGAACCTCCGACTTATCATTGAAAAATGCTACGAATACGATACTCCAACGATTGTGTGCTTTGTGGATTATCAGAAGGCTTTCGACTGCGTCAGATGGGAGAGGTTGTGGGAGGTGCTTCGTGAAACGGGAGTGCCAGGCCATCTCATAAGGCTGGTTCAAAATCTTATGAGTCCGGTTATGGCACTGTAACCGTGGGTGATATTTCATCGAGTCGATTCCAGTTTCGTAGGGGTGTCAGACAGGGATGCGTGATCTCACCCATACTCTTTAATATTTACGGTGAATACATCATGCGCCGAACTCTTGAGGGTTGGAATGGAGGCGTCAAAGCGGGTGGTCATAGAATATCCAACCTCCGCTACGCAGATGACACTACCCTCTTTGCATCGTGTGAGACTGAAATGGTGGAACTGTTGCATCGTCTGGAAGCTGTTAGCCTTGGAATGGGCCTCGCCATAAATAAGAGCAAGACCAAGCTTCTTATAATTGATCGTTTCAAAGCCATCCAACGTACCGACCTCTTATCAGAGTATGAAACTGTCGACCAGTTTCAATATCTTGGCTCTGTAGTTACTAATAAGGGCAGCTGTGAAGTGGAAATACGGAGAAGGATTGGTATGGCTAAAACAGCGATGACACAATTAAATAAAATATGGAGAGATAAAAATATCACCAATCGGACAAAGCAACATCTGGTCCGTACACTTGTCTTCTCCATCTTTCTCTATGGGGCAGAGACTTGGACCATCAAAGCGGCCGATAGGCAAAGAATAGACGCTTTCGAAATGTGGTGCTGGCGCCGTCTTTTAAGGATACCATGGACAGCACACCGCACAAACGTCTCGATCCTCATACAATTGAGAATAGAGAAAGCGCAACCACTCTCTTCAACCTGCCTGCAACGTGTCATAAAATACTTTGGTCACATTGCTCGCAGAGGGTGCCAACAACATGGAGCGGCTAAACAACATGAGCGGGAAGATAGAGGGCAAAAGACCTAGAGGCCGAAGCCCAAAACGGTGGTCTGACCAAATCTCGTCGGAACTCGACATGCCTATCAGCACTGCACTCCATCAGGCCACTGACCGCAACAGATGGAGAAGTCTGATTAACAGATTAAAACGGAGTCACGATTCTCAGCAGTGAGAGAACGATTGAGAAGAAGAAAAGATAGTATGTGCACGGCACGGGTGCTGTCAAGGCTTTTTCGTAGACTTAACGTAACGTGGACATTACGTAGCTGTAGTGTAGACATCGCGTATATGTGGCATAGACGTCACGTAGACGTAGCGTATATGTAACGTAAACCTAACGTAGACCTATCGTGAAAAAAACTTTTTGTTTTTAAGTTTGTCTAGAATCTCTCCTGCATTGTGAGTGCATTTTCATAGATATAAACTCACAAACAGAAACAGTGAAACTCGAAAATCGACTATTTTTTCCGTGCAGGGATGAAACACGCGACACGCTGCTAAGCAGTCGATCACAAAGCCACTAAGCCAACCGTCTCATCACGTATAGCATTAGGTAGGTACCTTTAAAATAACCTTATTATATAAACGTAATAGAAATATGTACACAGATAAAATAAAAAAAAAATGAGTTCCAGACGAATTCAATCCCCGCACGGTACAAATATTTGTATGATCTGCAAGTATTTGTTTCGGGTCTGGGTGTTTGTATATGTCAGTTTCTATGTTTGCACGATACAAGAAGAAACTCCTAAAGTGGGGCAAAGTTAAAATACAATACAATATACCCAAAAATACTGTATATTGTTATTGTTGTGCTATATACGTTGCATGTTGGTCAGTACATGGGTGACCATCTGTCATAGCGAGTTTCCTCCGTGCCTCGGAGAGCCCGTAAAGCCATTGTTCCCGGCTGTCATTTGTAGATCTTTGACAGTCATTATTATTAGTTAGAAGCTCTAAAGTCTGACAACCAGTCTTACCATGGGGTATCGTATTACCCAGTCACTGGATTGTGGAGGTCCGATAGTCAGTCGCTCCATGTAAAATGCTGACATCCAGCTGCATCTGGTTCGACTGGAAGACGACCACAATATAGTTGTGAAAAGTTTAAAAAGATGATTACGTACCTAAGATTCACAACTTTTATCAATGTGATTGTAACAACAAAAATAGTTTTGAAACAGCAACCATGGAGTTTCTTGCCGGTTCTTCTCCATAGAAACGACCAACCCGAACCGAGCACCTTTTTATCAACGTTTTAAAAGTGCTCTCATAGGCCTACGTGTAGCGCGGGCATGCGGGCGGCGAGTAAAGGGCAACTCGCTGTCCGACCATGGACCATGCCCGGGTCAACGGCGCGTCGTGTTACGCGCGCCTCAAATACCGTCAGCAAAATGACGGGGCCCCCTCTCACAGGGCTAAAGCCTGCTGGGGTCGCGGGACCATTCCATCACCGTGACCCCGGAAAATAAAGGGCTATTGAAGGACACCGTGAATTTTAGTCAGTACAAGTCTGACAGTCCCTCCTGCCCTGCCCACGATTTTACCACGATAAAAAATAAGTGTAGAAGAATAAGCATGTAGTTTCTTGCCAGTTCTTCTCCATAGACACGACCAACCCGAACCGAACACCTTTTTATCTATGTTAACAGTTATATAGAAAATAAGGAAATAAGAATGTAAAAAAATAGAAATAATAAAAAATATAGAATAACTATGTATGTAAATAAAAATAAGCGCCATGTTGCCGTTATTTACCCACTGCAAAAAGAAAGAAATAAAGCGGATAGGAATAGATAGATAGGAAATGATAGAACACAATAGAATGGGAGTCTCACCCATAGTATGAATGAGGAATGATGAAAGAAAGAAACAGTATGCAGAATGGAAGTGCGAGAGGAATACTTGCGAGAACTGGTATGAAAGTGACGTAGCATAGAAATATCTCCGACTACCGTTGGAGGAGCTAGCTCAATAAAAAAAAAAAAAAAAAAAAACACCTTTTTATCAACGTTTTACAAGTGCTCTCATAGGCCTACGTGTAAAAAAATATTTGATTTTACTCAAGTATGTAGCAGAGACAAAATTCAGCCTGAAAATGTCAGTCTCAAGGTCGACGTGACATCGCTGAAAGTGAGACTAAAACTATGTACAAGTAAAATTGGTCGCTAGGGACGATTTTACTTTAACTAGGTGTTGAAGTTACAGAAGATTGGAGGAATTGGCTTTGTTTAAAAACTTTGTAGAGTTTAAGGATATCACGCCTGTTTTTACTAAAGTTTCTTTTTTTAAATAACGTTGCCCCACACTAGGATTTTTTCCTGTATCGTGGGTGTTTTTTTTTTTATGTGGTAAAATCATCAAATGAGTCCTCCCGCCCTGGTTGGGGCGGAAGGGACTGTCAGACTCTTACTGACTAAAATCCACCCGTGTTCCTTCGGATGCCCTTTACGTTCCAGGGCCGCGGTATCCTGGGTTAAGAAAAAACCCGCAAAGCAGGCATTTGGCGCGAAACACGACGCGCCACCGACCTTGGCTTGGTCCTCGGTCGGACGGCGAGCTACGCATTAATCACCGTCCGCAAGCCCGCTCCGCCGCTGTGCCCTCTGCTGATCAGTGGGACACGAGTTGGAGCGTCCACACGACAGGCTATTCGGATACTGGCAAAGAGACCCCTTAGGCACACAGTGCCTAAGGAAGAGTTTTTGCCCGCAACCCAGGGTTCACCGGCCCGAAAAACTAGTCTTCCCCCCGGACATATCCGAGAGGGAACTCCAGTCCACGGGCGCACGTGGAGGTTTCCTGTTTTAGCACCCTATCGTGGGTGCATTAACATACATGTAAAACTTACATTCACAACTACTCGTAGATCATACAAATATTTGCTACGAGCGGGGATCGAAACCGCGATACGCTGTGTAGCAGTCCAATCGCTCAGCCCACAGACATAAAAACTGTGAAAGTACTGTAGATGCACATTCCAAGAAGTAGATCTCTATGAACAAGAACGGAGAATTTAAAATGTCACTTACGGGATATCTTCCGGATGACTGTCATCCCGCGATCATGGCGCTTGCAACAGCGTCGAAATATCGGGAACTCAAAACAAATTATAATCACGGAAGATATCCCGTAAGTGACATTTTAAATTGTGAAATAAACCGTGATAGTCTAAAACAGTGTTTAAGAACGGAGAAGAAACTCCATGGACACTCTTTTCAATCGCCAAAATTATTACAGAACCTTTGTTACATCATTCCTTTAAGATGGTACATTATGTGAGAACGATGTAGCAAGTTAAAAGTGCCAAACTGTCCACAGTAAAAATAACGAAATATTTATAAAACGACAATTCAGTAACATAAATAATATTCAATAATTAAACCGTGGCGTGGCAGCTAAGAGATGACCAGTCCCAACTGACAGCGCCCGTTCACGAACATGACACACGTCTCAGCACCAATTCAGCTTAACCATTTTGAAGGGAGCTAAATGATCCGACACACACGCCACCATCAGCGAGACATTTGAGTGAGCATGACATTCTTTATGCCTGTTCGTCTAATGGTTAGTGACCCTGACTGCTGTGCTGGAGGTCGTAGGCTTGATTCTCACCCAGGACAAATGTTTGTTTGATGAGCACGATCATTTGTTCTGTGTCTGGGTGTAATTTATCTGTAATATGTATGTATTTCGAAATATAAAAGTATGTTTATCAGTTGTCTAGTACCCATAACACATGCTCAGCTTAGCTTGGGACTAGATGACGTTGTGTGATAGTTGTAGAATATTATTATTATTCTCTCAACCGCCAGGGCGAAATCGAGTCACCATAAAACGAAGTTTTTCATTACCCATTGACCTATACTCAGTTACTTAACTTACCTATTATTTGGTGTGGAAACCTTATAACTACCTGTATAGTATTACATTACTTTTATTCTCATATACTCAGGAAAACCCGTGGTTTTACTCGTAATTAATTTTGAGAGTAGGTCAAGAGGCTTTTGGTTAAATATTATTGGGAACACGAGTCGATCGAAGGTTAAGTTACGCTTGTCGAGGTTGATTTGTAGATGGGTGGAATTGAATGTCTAATACACAGATAGTTTTTTCATAAATAAAAGTTTGCCTCACACAAGGAATTTTTCAGTGTCGCGGGACTATCTCATTAGTAGCCGTGACCATGGGATGTAAAGGGCTATTGAAAGATCACCGTAGATTCTGGTCAGTACGATTCTGACAGTACCTTCCGACCTACCCTGGGTGGGCCATTTGTTGTTTTTATCACGACAAAAAAATAAAAAAAAGACACTAGGAATTTCTCCTGTGTCGTGGGTGCGTTTACAAACATAGAAACTCACATACACAAACACCCAGACCCAGAACAATTACTTGCAACCAAGTCATACAATTTTTTTTTCCGTGCGAGTATCGAACCCGTGAAACGCTGCCCAGCAGTCGATTACTCAACCATTGCGCTAACCGTGCTGTTGTTTATATCCTATATCAACACGTAGGATATTTATTATCCCAATTTCATCGTCCGATAGGATAAAATACTCATGTTCAATTCACGATAAGCCGTCACCCTTAAATTCCTTAACAAAGAGTAATTTTTGGGGGTGTTTGTTAAATGAACAAAGGCTTCGTGAGCTCAAGTGGTTTCAAGGATCCTTGAGTACATTCGACACTTTTGAAGCGGTCAGATCCCCTCAAATTCTTGCTGACTTGCTTTACATCTTTTACTTCTAAGAAATTACTTCTCATGTAATCAGTGAACCGACTTCAAAACCAAACACAAAAAAAACTGTAAAATTACTTTTCTTTCGGAAGTCGGAGGCTTTGTTTTTTATTTTATTGACTATGGCCACCGACTTCCGAAAGACAAGTTATTTTACAGTTTTTTTTTTGTGTTTGGTTTTGAAGTCGGTTCACTTTTTCTAAAAAAGTTTTTTATTTTTCCTTTTTTTAGTTTAGATATTCAACAAAAATCTTCATAATATAATCGGCGTCTTTGAAAATCTACAATCCTAGTAAGCAACAAAAACGGTTTTATGTGGGCAACTTCACGAGGTATCCATTATTGTTTTATATTAAAACCTTCTCCGGAATATAATGAACACTTTCCTGAAAACCGCATCAAAATCCGTCCAGCCAAACGCGAGATAATCGCGGACAAACATACATACATACAGGTCGAACTAAGAACTTACTTTTTTTTTTTGAAGTCCTTAAAAATCACAAGACAAAACCACATCGTATTTCAAATATCAGATGCGGGATAACACAGTAATACAAAGACATATTTTAGTTACATACGTTTCTGTCTACCTCGAAGACATAGCAAGATTTGTAGTAAGCCGGCTTGAGCTCGAGCGAGCTTGATAGAAAATGGAAACAGGAAATGCTATTAGGAATCAGAATTGATGTAAGATATATGTTTGTTCATGGGACTGAGGCCTTTATCCTTTTTTTTATCGTGGTAAAATCATCAAATGAGACCTCCCCACCCCGGGCAGGGCGGGAGGGACTGTCAGACGTATACTGACTAAAATCCACGGTATCCTTCAATAGCCCTTTATGTTCCGGGGCCGCGGTATCCTGGGTTAAGAAAAAACCCGCGACCCCAGCAGGCATTTGGCGCAAAACACGACGCGCCACCGACCCGGGCTTGGTCCTCGGTCGGACGGCGAGCTACCCATTACTCACCGTCCGCAAGCCCGCTCCGCCGCTGTGCCCTCTGCTGATCAGAGGGACACGCGTTGGAGCGTCCACACGACAGGCTATTCGCATACGGACAAAGAGACCCCTTAGGCACACAGTGGCCTAAGGGAGAGTTTTTGCCCGCATCCCAGGGTGCACCGGCCCGAAAAACTAGTCTTCCCCCCGGATGTATCCGAGAGGGAACTCCAGTCCACGGGCGCACGTGGAGGTTTCCTGTCTTAGCACCCCGAGGCCTTTACCCTTAGCACGAGTTTTCAGTATTTGAGGCATAGAGTAAACTGGAACTTTGACAATTTCAAATTGACAATTTTCAAGGAATAAATTAGTTTCCTTCTTCACTAGAGGCGCTGTTCCATTTTTTCATACAAGAAAAATGTAAATACTTCAAGTACGCAGAGTGGTTAGTGACTCTGACTGCTATGCCGGGTGTCGTGGGTTCGATTCCTACCCAGGACATATGTTTGTGTGATGAGCATGATCATTTGTTCTGTGTCTGGGTGTAATTTATCTATAATATGTATGTATTTAGAAATATATAAGTATGTTTATCAGTTGTCTAGTACCCATAACACAAGCTCTGCTTAGCTTGGGACTAGATGGCGTTGTGAGATAGTTGTGGAATGTTATTATTTTTCCTTAATAATTAGCTAAAGTAACATAACGTCTGCCGGGGCCAATTTCTGAACGAATACGGTGGACATTTAATCATATTAATAGGTGATTTCTTTCTCATATTATGAGACAAAATGTGAAAAGAAAATGGTTGTGAGTATGAAGAAAATTATTATTGGAATATGGAGACTTCACGACGATAGGTCACGCGAGACTAGTGTATAGTTTGAAAATGTTTTTTCTTTTTTTCATGTTACTTATGTGGAAAAATAGTACTTAAGGTGAAATATAATATTAGTTTATGTAACATTATCGTTATTATAAGGTCTTTAGATATCTTGTGCGTGGTAGAAACTCGTTTAGAATGTAGCAAAAATGTCGGCTATGAATTTGAGAAATTCTCTTATCTTTTTGTTTATTTTATTTTAGGTATTATTCACATATATTAGACTGGCCCGTTGGTCTAGTGGTTAGTGACCCTGACTGCAATGCCGGGGGGTCGTGGGTTCGATTCCCACCCAGGACAAATGTTTGTGTGAAGAGCATGATCATTTGTTCTGTGTCTGGGTGTAATTATTTATCTATAATATGTATGTATTTAAAAAAGTATGTTTATCAGTTGTCTAGTACCCATAACACAAGCTCTGCTTAGCTTGGGAGTAGATGGCGTTGTGTGATAGTTGTGGAATATTATTATTAGTTATTATCAGTATTTTACTTAACAGAGTCTTTCCAGTATTTACACCGTTTCTTGTATAAAAAAATGAATAGTGTCTGGGTGTTTGTATTGTGAGTTTATATGTTTGGAAGCATACCCACGATACAAGAGAAATCTCTATATCTGGCCACGTTTTTAACAAAAAAAAACCTAGCAAAATATCGACTTCCAGGATTTCCAAGTCATCGTGCGAGTAATTGGCGACTCACCGTCCGATCATATCTGTCGGTCTCCCCCTGAGGGCGAAAGCCTGCCGCGGGACTGCGTTATCAGGTAACCCATGGCCCCGGAACATAAAGGGCTATTGAAGGACAACCGTGGATTTTAGTCAGTACAAGTCTGACCAGTCTCTCCCGTCCCACCCTAGGTGGGAGGACTCATTTTATGATTTTACCATAAAGAAGTAGCGTGGGTGCGTTTGCATACTACACCAAAGAGAACTAAACCTGCAATATACCAACACGGCAGCAGATTTCTCAGCCACTGCGCCTGTGCGACTAATCTACACATAATTGCCCACCTTTTTGTGTGGTAAAATTATCAAGTATAATCTTCGCGTCCTGGGTGAGCGCAAGGGACTATCAGATTTCAAAATCACCCTGTTCAAATAATTCAATGAGTCCCACCCTGGACAGAACTGCCACACGTAAAAAAAAGGATAACCAAGTGCAAATTCATGAAAAATAAGTAAGGAGTTATTAAAATATGTTTCAGGCTTGACATTTTCAGTGTCTGAATTTGGGGTAGACAGCCAAAAACAATCAAGACTTCCGTACTAAAAAAAGGCCTTATTTAGAAATTAAATAGTTACTTGGAGCTCTTGCAATAAGGCTGTGTTTTTCAGTAGGCAAATTGTTTAGCAGCCGACTGAGTGAGCGTGCAGAATTAAAATTTGAGTTAGTTGCAAACTCAGATCAATTTCCGTGCGTCCAAGCAAACTGACTGGCCTGTTGGTCTAGTGGTCAAATGTTTCTGTAATGAGCATGATCATTTGTTCTGTGATCATGTATTTCGAAATATACTCATAAAAGTATGTTTATCAGTTGTCTAGTACTCATAACACAAGCTCTGCTTAGCTTGGGACTAGATGGCGTTGTGTGATAGTTGTGGAATATTATTTTAAACTGTTATGAGTTTATGTAGCTTATTTAGATCGATCACGTGAACAGTTTGCGGTAAACAGTCTCATGACGCCGGGCGAACAACCATATCGCCACCACCGATTTTAACCAGTTTTGCTGTGAGTTACAATTAGTGAGCTACGCTCGTAGTATTGTTGCTACGCCCGTTAATTATTGTGCTACGCTAGTAGGGTATCTTGCTACGCTCGTAGTCACATTGCTACGCACGTAGTCGTAGTGCTACGAACGTAGTCGTGAAGCTGCATCATTGTTGCTTACACAAACTACGCTACGCTAGTTATTTTAAATAGCCTATAGCCTTCCTCGATATTTATAAATACTATAACCCAAAAATATTTTTTCGCGAGGCATTTGCCGAGCTAGGAAACTGCCTCGCGAGGCTGCTTGCTCTATGTGGACGCGCCTTTTGTTTTTCGACCGAGACACGAAACAATATACGCGAGCAAATCAAAAAGCCGACACTGGATGGCTCGGGCACTTGGACGCCCGCCCGCGGCAGCGCGCGCTCTTGCTTCGGCCGAGACACGTCCACACTAAGCGAGCAGCCTCGCGAGGCATTTGCCGCGCCTAATAAGAACCAGTACTTCCTGAGATTAACGAGTTCAAGCAAACAACAAACTCTTCAGCTTTATAATAATACTAGCGACCCGCCCCGGCTCCGCACGGGTGCAACCTCTATTATATTATGCATGTTATATACATAAAAACCTTCCTCTTGAATCACTCTATCTATTAAAAGAAACCGCATCAAAATCCGTTGCGTAGTTTCAAAGATTTAAGCATACAAAGGGACATAGGGACAGAGAAAGCGACTTTGTTTTATACTATGTAGTGATGAAGCATAAATTAACTCCAAGAGGAAATAATTTTCTCTTTAACATGGAATTGTATGCAATAAAAAAGTAAATAAAACGCCATCAATCTTAGCCTTAGACTTATAAGCGGAAACCATAACTTTTTCCATACAATAAGTACTTTTCTCCTAAAAATCTTAATCTACTAATGAATTATGGGAATTTCCTCGAGTAACTGAAGTTTGTTGAATAAATTTAAATTTCAATACAGTCGACCGCTATGGGAGGTTTATTGCGTACTATACAGGGTGGAATTTTGTAATGCCACCTGGAGGGAAAGTACTCTTAATACTGCAGATAGAAAATTTTACTCAAAGGAAACATTCCTTTATTTTTGAATAGAAAGCATTCAAAGATTTTCGAAAATTCTCTTCTCACACCCGGGAATCGAACCGGCTAAATCTGAAAAAAATATACCCTGTACTTTTATTGCATCGATCGTTAGGGTCAATTATAAGGATGAAATCTCTCTAACAAACATGATAAATAAAATGAAAGGAAAAACCAGGAAAACTGAAAATAATAATCTAAATTTCGGTTCGATTCCCGGGTGTGGGAGAAGAGAATTTTCGAAAATTTTTTGAATGCAGTTTGCTTTCTATTCAAAATAATAATAATATTCCACAACTGTCACACAACGCCATCTAGTCCCAAGCTAAGCAGAGTTTGTGTTATGGGTACTAGACAACTGATACACATACTTATATATTTCTAAATACATACATGTTATAGATAAATTACACCCAGACACAGAACCCAAATGATCATGCTCATCACACAAACATTTGTCCTGGGTGGGAATCGAAACCCACGACCCCCGGCATAGCAGTCAGGGTCACTAACCACTAGACCAACGGGCCCGTCGGTCGGAATGTTTCTTTTGAGTACAAATTTCTATCTGCAGTATTAAGAGTTCTTTCCCTCCAGGTGGCATTACAAAATTCCACCCTGTATATTATTATATGGGGGAGAACGGTAATTTCTGATTTTACCGGCGTTTGGCTCGCCATGGGACAATATTTTACAGGTGCTTGATATTTAATGTAGTAAGAATTATATGCCTCGTGGGGTCGTGGTTTAAATTGTAACAGCGTCACGGGTCGCTCTTAACAGGTAAAGTAACGCTTGCCTTACCAGCCCGAGGTCGCGGGACTTATCTCATTACCGAGACCCTGGAACGTGAAGGGCTATATTCGACAGGCCTGTTGGTTTAAGTGTTAGTAACCCTGACTGCTATGCCGGAGGTCGTGGGTTCGAATCCCACCCAGGACAAATGTTTGTGTGATGAGCAAGATCATTTGTTCTGTGTCTGGGTGTAATTTATCAATAATATATTTGTATTTAGAAATATATAAGAATGTTTATCAGTTGTCTAGTACCCATAACACAAGCTCTGCTTAGCTTGGGACTAGATGGCGTTGTGTGATAGTTGTGGAATATTATTATAGAAGTACATCGTGGATTTTAGTCAGTACGAGTCTGACAGTCCCTCCCGCCCTGCCCAGGACTCATTTGATGATTTACCCACGACAAAAAATAAGTAATGCTTGCCCAGGCTAGTTTATAGAATCACTAGGAATTTCTCCTGTATCGTAAGTGCGTTTACAAACATAGAAAACTCACATACACAGACATCCAAACCCGGAACTACTATTTGTAGGTCATCGGATTTTTGTTCCGTCCGGGAATCGAACCCACGACACGCAGCAGTCCAATTGCTCAGCTGATAACCTGCACTTAAAGAAACTTAATAAAAAACTAACCACTTTTTAAAACCACCACAAAAAAAGTATAAAATAACGTATATTTCAGAAATCAGTGGATTAGTAGGAACCTATGGATTGTTATGTGTTAGGTAGGTTGAAATTTTTACAAATGATGTATTTCTGTTGCCGCTATATATAATAACAAATACTAAAAATAAGAATAAATAAATGTTTTTATAAATAATGGTACGGCACTTGGGCCGTACCATTATTACCAAGTGCGAGTAGACAAAATAAACATTATATTACCCAATAAACATAAATATTCTTGCCACTTCAAATGCAAAAAAATAACCACTCAAGTTAAAACATCCAGAAAATTACACTGCAAATTACTAACAAAAAAAGTTAAGACTTTAGATCCGGACTAAGTTTTTATGAAGACTTAAATGTTTTAGTCAGAACTCTTTGTAATTAATTTAATACTGGTATGTATTAGACTAGTGATTTTACGAATGTTCGATTTTCGACATTCGCGAATGCGAATGCGCATGCGCATGTGAATAGTTCCAATTGGAATATTGGAGCAATCACGTTTGATAAAAACATTTTTCAACCACACTTGCTCATAAAATGGCTCTAATTTTCACCGCAATTAAGCACATAATGACACCTGTTATCAAACTGTGACTTTTTCTTTACTATTATTCACAAGTGAGTTATAGGTTTTTTTTTTAAAGTGTCAACCAATTAAAAAACAAGCCTATAACTCACTTGTGAATAATGGTAAAGAAAAAGTCACAGTTTGATATTGTTATCAAACTGTGACTTTTTCTTTGTTGTTGTTGTTTTTATTTTTGTGTTGCTTTGTTTTTAAAAAAGTTTCGAAACAAAAAAGATTCGTGTTCAAATAGTAGATACAAATAAATTTTACCAACTGCACGTTAACTAATTGTTTCTCTAAACCAAACTTTTTAATCATTAAATAAAATGGCTTTTTAGTATTATTTTCTTCACAAGTGTGTTGAAAAACGTCGTATGATACACGTGTGTATTGATGATTACCGTCCTCGGCTCTCTTAAGACCCTCACCTAACGGCTCGGGTCTCAATGGGCCGCCTCAGCGGTAATCACCAACATTACACACTTGTACCATAATGTACTATTATTAATCGAACTTCATAAATTATTTTGAATTTGGAAATAAATAACTTGTCTTCTTTTTACTTCCTGTCTGTAACGAGAATAGAAAAAGTTTGTAAGAGTTGTTCGTGTGTCAGAAAGAAAAGCAGAAAGGAACACGTTTATCTTAGCATGGTAATATTTATAATTAATTTGATGAACATTAAACAATAACCGGCCAAGTGCGAGTAGACCCGCACTTGGCCGGTTATTAATTCTTTTTGCCGACTTTTTTTATTGATATACATAATCCATACCAGTAATAACGTCAGTTCTGTCAGATTTCGACCAGGTCCGTCAAACCCCACAAAAGGCGCACATAGAACACGACTCCCCGTCACCGACGACCCGGTATGGCCCATGGTCGGACAGCAGTCGTCCGTATTTTCACAAAGTATAATTATGGCTACCATTCAATAGACAGGTTTTCTCAGCTGTGTAAGTTTCTTGATGTTCGGTTTAAAAATAATGAAATAAAAAAGTCAAACTAATTCATAAGTCAGTCAAAAATGTAATTTATAAGTAAATTGAACCTTGAACTAAATAAATTGGTGTGGCATGGCGAGTCGTGGGTTTGATTCCACGGAACAAATATTTGTATGACCTACAAATATTTGTTCCGGGTCTGGGTGTCTGTGTATGTGACTTTTTTATTTGTAAACGCACCCACGACACAGGAGAAATTCCTAGTGTGGTGGCAACGTTTCTTTTTAAATTAAATAAAAAAAAAATGTCATATAAATCTTTCATAAACTCCTCCGCGTTTATTAAAAAAAAAAAGAATATGAAGAGTTTTGCTTCATATATTAATAAATAGATTCATTCGTTTTTTCTTTTATTTAAATAATAAATAAAACCTGAAAAATAACAAATCCAATATTAGAGCATTCATAATTTAAAAATAACCAAATTAATGAATTCGTTTTAAAAAAGTGTTCCTAAATGTCAATCCAAGTTACACGATGATTTTTCATTCACTCTCGATCTTTCTATATAAAAAATTCATTTTTCAGTACACAAATTAACTTATTGTTATCAAGAATTACTACATTTCATCCTCTCCTAGTACTTCAAACCACGAAAATATAAAGAAAATGGTCTGCCACAGGTTATAAACGCGCTGTTGCGAAAAAATCGAACGTAAATTAGATTTTTTCCGCTAAAATTTCTACCATATGTGCCTAAAATGTAACTCAACGATGGTGTAGCCTCAAACGAGTGTTAGAAAAGCATTGCAAGTAAAACATACAATGGCTCTTCTTGCTGATTTTTGACAGTAACCTTTTAAGCTGGACGTCTTAGCTCATTATCTTCTTAAAATCATGTTAAAACACGATTCTAAAGCGAAAATACATACCATTTAAACATCAATACAGCTTCAAAAAACACAAAAAACATTCCGTTTAGCAATACAATATTTTACAGTAAAATTCCACAAAAAAATTATAAACGAAAATCACCAAAAACCTCAATTCCATTGTCCCATTTTTGTTCTTTAAAAAAAAGAAACTCAAAATTATTTTCGGCGAACACCAGAGACGAATGAATATTGATTTTTTTATGCACAGATGCAACGCATTCAGCCTATTTTTTTAAGCGCCTGAGTTCAACCGTTTTAAGAAATTACGATTATTTCATGCCCAAAAGCCTTATACATAGTAGTAAAACAACTTAATTTTTATGGTTTAGAAAATTTCGCGACCCTAACAAGTGTTGGTTAGGGTTTATTATTTGGTGACTAGCAAGAAGGGACAAGAAAAGGAGAATGGGGTTGCGACATCTTCACGCACCCCTCGTTTGCGGACTAGGGTGTGCCATCGATTTTGGTTGAGGTTACGTTTCGTTTTACGTTATAAAAAACTGTTATCGTGGATCACTAACCAAACGCGCTTATGGAAGCACTTACGTGCTTCTGCACTCGATTGTCACTGTTGTATTTGTAACTTCATTGACGTCTTTACGTTAAAGAAGTTCGAAGTCTGACAAGTCTTAACAAGGGGTAAGTATTACCCAATTACTGGGTTGTGAAGGGTCTCCTCTAGGCATCGTTCATGTAATTACTGATATTTAGCTTCATCCAGTTTGATTGGAGCCGACACCAATATAGTTAAGAAATCAGGGTTAGATTGATTGCTTATGACAGCACATTCAACAATTGCGGGGGCTATCCCAATTTATTGTTAGTCAAAAAGACTGTTCGTCAGTCCAAAACTATGAGATACTTTAAAACAACGATATTAATATTAGCAGTGCAATATGTTATTTATTAAATACGGGATAACTTCAGTCACAAACTCAAAACATTTCGTCCTTTGCACAAAATTTGATTTCTAACGTTTAAATTTTATTCCGTATAAATGTTAACCTTAGAAATCAAATTTACCAAGCAAGTAAGTTTTTTTTTTTGTTTCTACAAATCATCAAATTTTCCGAATAGAGTGGATTGGACCACTTTCCTTCCCATTTGCATTCAAGGGCGCGGTGTGCTTTTAAGACAGTCCCGTGCTCAAGCAAAATACCAGAGTTTAATAAAAAGCAACTCTATAACGGTAACCATAATAACCAATGGTACTTTCAGCGCACAATCAACGAACCACCCATAAAAAGAGGTTGCCAGCTCACAAAGATAATATTTACTATGTTATGTTGTATATTAAAATAAAAATACACCATTTCGACTGTTATATTTTTCCTTTGTTCCAAAATACCATTTTAAGAATATTAGAACAATTATAGTACCTTAATAAAGATAGAATTTTTAATAAGGGATTTTATTGGTAAGCACATGTTGACAAGACGACCATCAACACACGTGCTATTTACTGGACGCCGATCGATTACTTATAGAAGTTAAGTGCGTTTATCAAGGCCTTTTAACCGTAAGAAATGATATTATTATTGCTAGCTGTTTACAAGGCTTGTTTAATCATTTTAAAACTACGACAATACACATGTATAGTGGGTATCTTATAATTAATTTTATAAATGTTGTTACACCTTTCACGCAAAAAAATACTTGAAAGAGATTCGTCTTGAAATTTTACACTCACATAGTTAAAAAACTTCTTAGTCCACATTCGGACGGCGCGTCACCCAAACACCGCCAAACGCCGGCCAGCCTTTTCATTTTCGTCTCGCCCTCGCAGCATTGTCCGGACTCATGCCGGGCGCGTGCAGTTCTCCGCTATCGCCTCCGTGAGGACAAGCTGGTGGCTCTGCACCCACCGTATGCTCACCGTGTCCTCCGCGCGATTCTCGCACGGTGACCTAGGCGTTTTTTTCTTTCCAGTAATGTACAGGAAACGTCCCCGAAACATCGTGTCCGTGAGGACCTGTGTCAAGCGGAAGGAAAGAGGACCTGTCGACTGCCCCGTAGATAGTTGCTTAACCGGATTCGCAATAGGATAGATAGATAAAATATTTATTTGGCAAAAAGAGACACAAAAAAACAAATTTTCCATAAAAGAAGACATAGTAACAAGAAAATTAAATCATTAAAACCGTGACAACAACAACCAAACAAAACAGAAAGGTTACCTAACATCACAAATCATTAAAAAAAAAATGTGCGGTGTGGGTTCTCAGGATGCACTAAATGGGTATCAGCTCAGCCCGTGTCAGGATGTTACCCAGACGATGATATCTGCTGGATCTTTGCAGTGACCATACGGATAAGACCTACTTTAATATTATAAACGTGAACTGAACTTTGGATGTTGGATGTATGTTTGTTACTCTTTCACGCAAAAACCACTGAAACTGATTTCACTGAAACTGATTTGGCTGAATTTGGTACACAGATAGTTTATAACCTGGATTAACACATAGGATAGTTTTGTCCCGATTTATGTTCACGTGGGATAATTTTCGGTTGTAGCGGGTGAAGGGGCGCTGGCAAACAAGCTAGTGATCAATAAGATAGCTTTAAAGTAGGTCAACCCAATGGTGCCAGTCACAGAATTCACTCGCGGGTGAAGTCGGGGACATAAAACTTTAAAACTCTAAATACACTACAAAATAAAGAACAAGTACTACATAAACTAAAAATAAACCACAAAAAGAAAGGGAAAAGATAACTTTAACGTTCTTAAGTCGTTTCTCATGAAGCGGTTCACTAACGACGATATAATAGTACTCGCATTAGAGCTCGAGTTCCGCTAATTTTCTGTTAAAACATTGTTTTTGGTTAATTAAAAGTGTTTACGATTTGTTATTTGTTTCTTGGAGTTTTCTAGAATAATGAATTTGTTTAACAAAATGTTCACGTTTCCATCTGCTTTTAGGTTTTTTTTTTTAATTTTATAGAAGAAAGAAAAAAGGTTTTAGTGACCCCTTGTACTCGTAAACACAACATAAAAAACCAAACACAAAAAAACTGTAAAATAACTTTTCTTTCGGAAGTCGGTGGCTTTGTTTTTTATTTCATTGACTATGGCCACCGACTTCCGAAAGAAAAGTTATTTTACAGTTTTTTTTGGTTTGGTTTTGAAGTAGGTTCCCTTTTTTTAAAAAAAGTTTTTTTTTCATTTTTCCCTTTTTAGTTCTGATATTCAACACAAATCATCATAATATAATACATATAATCGGCGCCTTTGAAAATCTACAATCCTAGTAAGCAACAAAAACGAATCTATGGGGCAACTTCACGAGTTATCCATTATTGTTGTATACTGAAACCCTCTCCAGAATGTAACGACACTTTTCTAAAAACCGCATCAAAATCGGTTCAGCCAAACGCGAGATAATCGCGGACAAACATGCATTCGTCTCTGAAAATGTATAATCCAAGTAACCAAAACGGATCCACATGGGCAACGTCACGGGATATCTATTAGTGTTATATACTAAAACCTTCTCCGGAATATAATGAACACTTTCCTGAAAACCGCATCCCAATCCGTCCAGCCAAACGCGAGATAATCGCGGACAAACATACATACATACATACACACATACATACATACATACAGGTCGAACTGAGAACCTACTTTTTTTTTGAAGTCGGTTAAAAATCAATCAATCAAATAATTTATTTCAAGTAGGCTTGTCACAAGCACTTTTGAATTGTCAAAAGACAAACAAATAAAAATAGGTAATATAAAAATAGTTATGGTGCTACAGTCCCAGTCACATGACCATAAAAACTGTGAAAAGTACCGTAGGTAAAAAAGAAATCAACATATTTCAAATTGTGTGACTGACTCACTCGCTATAAAACGGGCCCAACAGTAGGGATTTTCTCCTGTATCGTGGGTGCGTTTTACAAAATATAAAGTCAACATATACATAAAACCCAGCCCGGAACAACTCCTTATAAATCAACAAAATTACTTTCTAACATTTAAAAGGCTAACCGTTAAGCCTGCCGGGGTCGCGGGACTTATTTCGGAACCTAAATGGCTATTGAAGGGACACCGTGGATTTTAGTCAGTACTAGTCTGACAGTCCCTTCCGCCTGCCCGGGGATGGGTGTTACTCATTTGATGATATCACCAAGGCAAAAAAAAAAAAATGGCTACACGTTAGGCCGTAGTGATCACTGCTACGACGTAGCTCGGGACCGGCTACGTGTAGTAGCTGCAAGCAATGCAAGCCGTAACTGGTAACGCTACGCCTTAGCAGCTTCAGTCGATGCAAGCCGTAGCTTAAGAACGGCTACGCCGTAGCAGATGGCAGGGCGATTGCAAACCGTAAATTGGCGAAAACGCTACGGGTCGTAGCCACTTGAACCACTACGGCCGTAGCCGTTGCAGGCGATTCCAGCCCGCGTAGCTTGGAACTGCTACGCCCGTAGTGTTTGCTCGCAGCTGCCTACGTCATCTCCTAGGCAAGGAAGAAGATCATGACACAGTTGGCCACCGTCTTAGCTGATAGTCTAGTTGTAAAAAATTCGATGGCTACGCCGTAGCACTAACATATTGCTTCGCGGCTAAAAAAACTGATAAATTACGTTATATGGGGGGCTGTGGGAAATAGACAGCGCTACACAAGCTGTCTAGCGCCGTCTCGTTCCCACAGTGCAACTACTCTCGCTTTAACACGTCAAGGTAGACCCCCAGTCCTCTACGAGGTCACGCCTTAGGGCCTAGCTAATAGCCATAAAATTCGCGGGAGTATTTCACAAGGATGATGTGGCCCTGCGAACGCAAACGCTGATTTATTTATTTCTCCCTGGCGAGTGTGAGAGTGCGCTCATAAAACAGCACGCTCACGACTTTGCAATGTGAGCGATGACTTAGCGCTGGGGTTGTAAGATCAATGTTCGTAGCACTCCACGGGTTGCGCCTGTAGCGAATTTGTCTTATTCGCTCGTCACCGCTTAGACCAAAGTTATGAAAACGTTCCGTGACAAATAGTTTTCAGCCCATACATTTGACAGGCGAAACAAAAGATCTTCCATGAGCAACATCTTTTGCCACGCCAAGCCTGGGAGGGGTCGCCGGACTGTCTCATCAGGTAACCGCGACACTGGAACGTAAAGGACTATTGAAGTATCACCGTGGATTTAAGTCAGTACAAGTCTGACAGTCCCTCCCGTTCTTGGGTCTGTCTGGTCCCCGATCTGGGTGTAACTGCACGCTATTTTTTAATGAAAGTTCTTCCAGAAAATTCTTAAAAAATAAACAGGTACTGATTTTGATTTTATTAAACTTGTACTTAAAATATTAATGAAATATAATCTTCTTATCTAAAAGAACACTCTCATGCTTGTTTGTAAACCCAGTATTATGAAATAATGAGTTTTATGGTATAATAATATGTTTGACGCCTGTGTTCATTTGGAAATACGAAATTATAAGGTCGTATTGGAAATGTATAGAAGAAACTTTAAATTTTACAACAATTTGGCTTAGATTTATTTTTATACGACCAAAAAAGTAGTGTTTTTATTCCAATCTTACTTCAATCTTCAAACTAAAATTGCGTGACCTGAAACGCAACTGTCACTTCGCGAAGAGAAATACTGTCCATGTCAAAAAATATAACCTCAAAAGTTCCATGTAACTATTTACGTAAAATTTCGAAACAGTTTTAGCATTTAAAGTGAATTAAAAACTGCTATAAAGCATTTAATTTAGAGTCTAAATAGCGTTTATAACTGCCTACAAAATGAATATAGCACGTAAACTATGCACAGTTCACCACAGTTATGTCAGCCGAAATCTTTATCGAAAATTCCGATTTTCTGCTATATCTTACGACAATGCAACAGCAACACAGCCTCAAGTCAACGAAGAAAAGTTCGACTTCGAAGATCTAAACGTTTTTAGAAACGAACAGAACGCCGTAAGCAAAAATCGGACCTTTTATGAAAGACATTTTTCACTTCGACTTTCAAACAAAGATTTGCTCGCTTACCCCGAGATTTTGAACAAAGAAGAGACCGAATCTTTAGAAAGAAGAATCACTGCTATCACCAACGTATTTATAGACCCGAAAAAAAAACAGCAGAAGATCGCAAAAACATACTTAAAGCACGAGAATGTATGCGGCACCAGTAAGTCTGACTAGAAATGGTCTTGCGTCTAATGTTACTGAGAATTTAAGGTATTTGGAAGCTATAGCGGGTGACTTCAAGCTTGGACACGAGATGAGTGACCACTGGGTGGCGCTACAGGCCTTGGCTCAAGGTCTCACTCAAGACAGTATGCGATGATTATAGATGAATTGATAGCGGGAGATAAACCGATTTCTTTGCTATTAAGGAAGAATTGCTGAGAGGATCTCGCGGCTGACTTCAGGACTTCTGCGGATATTGATGGCAAGGTTTGTTTAATAATTATTTACTATTTTTCTTGATTCGGAAGTAATTTTATCATGGAATATGTATGGAAACTGACGTTAAACTACAGTGGGTCCGTTTATAAGGAAATTGAAAAGAAATAACAAACATGTCAGACACTATTTGGTTGCCCAGACAAAGCATTTTCGTAGCAAAATAAACAATCTGAAGGGATGCCATGTTCATTTTATATCCATTAACAAAAAATCACATGTTGACAAAATTGCAACTACATGACATGACGGGACGACGGATACCAGGCTTACCCAGTCCTCTGCAAATCTTATGCCCGGCCAGATTACAGCGATCAATGTACAAGTGGGAGTCTGATTAACGAGGCCCTACTGTAACTCAATAATAAATAATTAAACTACCAATAAACCACTGAGATAAAATAAAACATGTGTAGGACGAACATCCACTCACATAGTACAAATAAACAAATAGTAGTGCGTCTCAACTATAATAATAATAATAGGCCATCCACAACTATCACACAATGCCATCTGGCCAAGCTAAAGCAGAGCGTGTGTTGAGGGTCCAACAACTACAAACATACTTAATATTTCTAAATACATACAATATTTATAATAAAAAATAATAATCATTTATTTCAGTAACAAGACTATAGAATATACCTTAACCTAAGTAGACATACGTGTTATACAATTGTATTAGTAAAATATAACTTAAAATAGTTTAGTATCACTGATTTGCACTAAGTCGTTGGTGCCGTTTCTGGTTGGCACTTGTCCGCGAAAACGACGAAATACTAACATCCCTGTGGCCAAAAACTTATAGATAATTACATCCAGACATAGAAAAAATAATGATTGTGCTCATCACACAACATTATCCTGAGTGGGAATCGAACCCGGGCCCCCCGGCATAGCAGTCGTGGTAGACCAACATGCCAGTAAAAACTATGGTCTGGCATCTAAATGGTGAGAAAGTCATGCAACTTAACAACCACGGGGTTACGTCCTAGTGCTGGCCAATTTTTGAAGGACTCGTTTAAAAAGGATTCCTCGGTCATCCTGATGCTGTCCGGAGTCAGCAGCGATGGGGAACTTTGTTACGTTTATGAAACTCCTGGTAAGTAACATATTTCCCGTTTTATTTTTTCTCTTTTAAATTATTATTTATCCAAAATGTAAATTTTTTTTAAAGATTGTAATCCAAGTTTTAAAGAAAGCCCAGAAAAAAAAATCATAACGGGTAGTTCAATCAGAACTTGAAATCTATAAGTCCTGTCCAGTTTAGAGAGGATTGAAAAATAATGAAACATTGTGTGTTTCTGTCTAAAGAAAGTGTGACTCAACGGACCTTATTTCAACGTCATAATATGTCATTTTTTTATGACAAGTACAAGTAAGAATCCGTTGATTATGACGCCGCTTATAATGACCCAACCGCTTTTATGAAGTATTATGACACGGCGAAGTTTGGTTTTCATAGAAAAATCTTTCAACAACTTCGACAATTGTTCGGACGCGTCACGTGATACCCGAGGATGGTTCGGGCGCATGCATGGGTGTTTTGAGTCCTCATGGGTATAAACAATTAATAGTATTGAACTTAGTTCTATATTTTCTCTCTGTTAAAATAAATACATACGGACAAAACAGGAGGTTGTTTTTATTTTGTACAAATGCTTTGGTATGAACGTCCGCTGAATGACCGTCCCTTCAATGTCATAATAAACGGATTTCACTGCAGTTACAATTTTGTTAGTTACAACAGACGTTTAAAATTGTTGTGGTATGAACGTTTAATGTGTTTTAGTTATTTATTTTTGTACTAGTTGATCTAGAGCTAGGCTTTGAGCCATTTTAAGAAGACGCTTATTACTAAAAGTATTCTTCTTTCTAGCAACTCCTCTAGACCTGATAACGGCACAGAAACTACACAGGTTCATGGGTCTCTCTGGGCTTTATGCGCTGCCTTATCTCGGTGTCACTCACCCGCTGCCGTCCGACAGCGTTGTGGGAGTACACCAGACCTAGTGGCTTTTCTGGTGAGTCCTACCGCCATCTACACGATAGGCGCGCGAGTTGAATGGCAGGCTTAGGAATGCGTTAGTGCTTTTGACAAGGATGGCACCAGTACTACACTGCAGGCGCATGAGGTGGGGCGTGCGGGTAGGCGGGGGGGCTCTTCACCTCAGAACCCCGACTGCTATTCAAACTCGCGCGCTATCAGTATATGCTAGACTAAGCAAGCTTGCTGATGACGTAAATGAACATCATCCTTACCACTACGACCTATTGACATATAAAACGTGCGGTATCTACGGGCTGATTGAAAAACAAAAACACGCTCGCACCACGACCGTTAGTCAGTCGAATTGTATCTTTATATCGTAGGTAGCAAGGACGATTTTCCTTTTACTTACGTTTTACGTCTCCTAATAGTCACTAAGCGGAGCTGTATGGGCGCACAAGTGTAGACTGATTGGATATTTCAAACAGACTTCAAAACAAAAAGTCGGAAGGAAATTGTCGATTGTTGTTTGTCCGTGCTTTGTCGCGTTTGGCTCCCATCGGCGACGGACGTCCACGACGCGATCTTCCGGCCATTCGTAGGCGCGGGCATGCGGGCGCTGGAGTAAGGAAAGGGCAACTCGCTGTCCGACCACGGAAATTCCCGGGTCTCGACTGCGTTCGCGTCTGATGCTCCAGGCGTGCCTCAAAGAGCGTCAGCCCGTAATGCGGGGTCCCCCTCTCAGAGGGACAAAGCTGCCGGGGCCGCGGGACTCTATCCATCACCGGTGACCGCGGCCCCCCCCCACGGAAAACATTTCAAAGGCTACTTGAAGGACCACCGTGGGATTTTATTCAGTACAACAGCCTTGCCCGGGGAGGGAGGACTCATGTGAGGACTTACACACGTAAAACAAAAAAAATGTCGCGTTTGGCTGACCAGTTCTGTGCCGAGAATTTAAAATTGTTGAAAATCTGACTTAGCTTTGTTTTTTTTTACCACTTGCCAACCTTTTGCGTAGAAGGCCCCAATAGGTGGACCGCGACTCGTCAGAGTCGCGGGCAACGATGGATTGCAAGTGGCGCGAATGTCGTTCGGTGGTCTAAGCGGGAGGCCTAGTTCAGCAGTGGACGTCTTCCGGCTGCTGTGATGTCTTTTGCTACCGACTTTCGAAAGAAAGAAAGTTTATCTTCGCTGTGTTTGTATGAAGGCGTTCCTTTTTTCCAAGGTCAAACCTTTAGCTGTAAACTATCAAAACCAATACAATCAACGGTGGGGAACGCCTCGTAGACATATCCCGCCGTTGAGAGCGCTGGTATTTATGCAGGATTACTGGACGGATATAGTGGAGCCTGGATTGCGGAACTGGAGTTGCTATGTGCAGGTGAGAAGAAAATGCTAGTTTGCATCAACAAATAGAAAATCTTAATTATAGATTGAGCCAGATAAGTTGTGGAATTAAAATCGTTGACCCCCGTATGTACCAATGTATTTCAATATTTCAAAACCATTCGAAAAATTGTAAAGAAGACAAGTGTCGTAACACGATCAAAAATAAAACGTATGTGGTAAAAGGCAAACCTTGACCTTTGTTTTATTTTGAAATTCGAAACGATGGGTATAATGGATTCAACGATGCATTATTAGGATCAATGGACATTTATTCCAGACTTAATCTGGCGGGGACTATAGTTAAATAAACTAGAGTTTTCAAAAAAAAACCTCTTCTGCCTGCCTCTTTCCCAACTATATTGTGGCGGCTGCCAGCGAACAAAATGCAGCTGGATCATAGTTGTTTATATGGAGCGGACTGCCTTTGCGGACTCCACAGCCCCAGTAACTTTATAAACGATACCTCTTGGTTAGAACTCGATGTCAGACTTTTGAGCTTCTAACTGCGATTTAAACCAACTGTCAAAGATCTACAAATGACAGCCGGGACCAACGACTTTACGTGCTTTCCGAGGCACGGAGGAAACTCGCTATGAAGATGGTCACCCCAGACCAACCACGGCAGCGTGGCTTAACCCGGAAGATCGGGCCTGTGGAGGACTGTAATGCTTAGTCACCAGCTCCTCCTAAACCGTATTGTATTCTAAACGAACCCTGTTACTATGGGGTTCGTATTTACTAGTTACTGGGTTGTAAAGGTCCGATAGGGCAGTCGCTCCATATAAAATACTGATATTCATCTGCATCTGGTTTCGACTGGAAGCCGACCACAATATAGTTGGGAAAAGGCAGGCAGATGATGAGGTGATTGCCGAGACCGTAAGGCAAATTAAATAATTTCCTATTTACCCCAGAAATTTCATATCCAAACCCACGGGCTGCACACGATACTGACCTGCTCTCAATCCCAGCGCTGGACAAGGAGGCGGAATGCAGACAATTGCTGGATGATATGAGACATCTAGCCACCAGGGGAGAAAGCTTGTAGACAGCGTTAATATGTTTCTATGTAAGTTATTTACATACACACATGCAAACCATTAAAAACCCGAAACAAAAAAAACAATAACACTGAACCAAATCTCAAGAAAACAACTACGAAATGAAAAGAGAAATCAACCTACCGTAAATACCACAATGCACAACATTAAAACCGCCAAAAAAAAAAACAATTAAAAATTACAAAATCTCGAAAACAACTGACGAAATGAAACGAGAAATAAACCCGTTAAATACCACAATGCAAACATTAAAACAGCAAAAAAAAAACAATTTAAAAAAAATTACAAAATCTCAGAAAACAACTGACGAAATGAAAAGAGAAATAAACCTACGTTAAATACACAATGCACAACATTAACACCCGAAAAAAAACAAATTAAAAAAAAATGGACAAAATCTATGACAAAAATCTCAGAAACAACTGACGAAAAAAAAAAAATTTAAAAAAAAAAAAGAAGAAAAAAACCTACGTTAAAACACACAATGCACAATATTCAAACCGCAAAAAAAAAAAGCAATTAAAAAAATGACAAATCTCAGAAAACAACTGACGAAATGAACCAAAAAGAGAAAAAAAACCTACGTTAATCTAGGGTTTTTTAGTGTTATTATTTGTTGGTCTGTGGTGGCCCAGTGTTGGTGCAATTACTTGTGTATAATTTCATCACCACTGCCTCTCAAAACGGTGAAGAAAAACATCGTGAGGAACCGGCAATGTCCTAGAACCAAACTTCGAAGATATGTATAATCGCACCACCTGCAGATGGGCCCGCGTGTTTGGATATGGCCTCACTCCCTCTCAACAAGGAAGCCCGTTCCCAGCAGTGGGAACATTGAATCAAATCAAATCAAAACGTTTAATTCAATTAGGCCATAACCGGCAATTTTTGAAACTGTCAAAGACAAAATAAAACTAGTACAAAATAGTTATGGTGCTACAGTCCCAGTCACAAGACATAAAAACTGTGAAAGTACCCGTACGTGCTCATTCTAAAGCGTAAGATACTATGGAGAAGAATGACAAGAACTCCATGGACACTCTTTTTCATCGCCAAAATTTATTATCATTCTTGCAGATCTTTGGTTACATCATTCATCATCCGCTGGTAGGTACATTATGTGAGAACGATGTGGCAAGTTTTTTAGTGTCCATAGTAATATAAAACCGCATTTCAAAAATAAAGTTATTATTTATTAAAATAGACCATGGCAGCTAAGAGATGACCAGTTCCCAACTGACACGCCCGTTCAGAACATGACACATATACAACAAAAAAATAATTTTGAGATCGTTCCACCATTGGCGAAGTAATGGGCGTTATCAAACACAAAAAAATAATACACACAGATATAAATATCATCGACATAGCGGATCAAAACGCTCACCAAAAAAAAGACAGAAACCACTTGGAAGAAAATTGGAAATTTAATGGGACCAAATGGCAAGATACTGCATCGAAAACACTAATCCTTTTTTTGAAGTCGGTTAACAATAGGTCCTAATCTCCTCCTTTTTTTGAAGTCGGTTAACAATAGGTTGGGTCTAGTCTACCCAAAAAATATTAATTTGAAATTAATTTTTCCAAATTTTTATTTTTCATGGCCGTAACATGAAAGATTTTCATATTTCAGCTCTGAACGGCACAATCCACCACGCTGGTAAGATGATGGCGGATGAAGTTGAACAAATAGGAACCCTTGATGCATCCGCGTTTAGATTCAAGAGGTCTTGCAATAGACATCAGGTAAGATGTCTAGCAATCATCACACATAGAATCACGTTTTTTTTTTTTTTTTTTCATTTTTTTTTTTTCAAATCTTAAAATGAGTCTCCTACGCAGGGCGGGACGGTAAGGACTGTCAGACTCGTACTGACCTAAAAATGCCCGATTTGTATTCTATAATAATATTCCACAATATAACAACACAACTATCACACCAACGCCACTCGTCCAAAAGCTAAGCCGAGATTGTGTTTGGGTACTAGCACAAACCGATAAACATACTTAATATTTCAAAACATACATATTTAGATAAATGACACCTAGACACAGAACAAATGCTCATGCTCATCACACAAACATTTGTCCACGACCCCCGGATAGCAGAGTCAGGGTCACTAACACCTAGACAACAGGCCAGTCAAGTAACAGTTACCTGATGAGAAGGTCTCACGACCACGAACCCAAATATGTAACAGTACAAAAGTTTGTAAAAAAAAATATGATGGAAAATGGAGTTACTTACCCGTTCTTCCCATAGACCATTCAACGGACCGAATATTACAGACTCCGCATGCACGATCTAAAAAACAAAAACTATTGTGTCAAATCGCTGAGGTAAGTAGCGAGGGGGACGGGGTACTGCGGTTGTGATTTGGCTAACCAAAGGTCTACCAAAGGTCTGTTCTGTCTCAAGGTTTTAGTTTACGGCTCACAGGAATGGGTCGAAATTTTTTTTTAAAAAAAAAGACGGATATAAGACTTTTTGCCGAATGGTGACAGGACATCGGTCGCCTGTTCTTAGGAGTCTAGTAATTATCGCGTTGACAGGACATTCTACACCTTGGAAAAGGCAACAAATCGTACATATCGGTTATTGTTATTGTAGTATTTATAATTATTTGTCATTTTGAGAAGCAGTGGGGGCATAGTGGTATCGTCCCGACTTACGAGTGAAGATCGTGGGTTCAAACCCAGCCTGGCCGCATTTCTTGTGTAATTTATTTCTCCACCACGCTCTCAAAAAGGTGTGTGAAAGAAAACATTGTGAGGAACACCGACATGGCCTAGAACCATTAAAAATTCGAATACATGCGACATCTACCAACCCGCATTGAGCTCGAGTGGTGGATAATGGCCCACTCACTATAAACAGAGGAGGACATTGTGTCCAAGCAGAGTGGGAAAAGTATAGGCTGAATGACGATAGTGACAATCCAGAAAGATCTTACACACAACAAAAGAATTAAAACTTTTCTCCTTTTACGGGAAAAAGACGATCAAGCTGACTCCACTTATCCGAACACCTTGCACCCATCTTGTTGAAGCAAACCTTCAGAACAGCTGCGAGAGTATTGCGTGCTTCGAATGAGGTTCGCCTGCGAGACCCCATGGCACGGCATGGCGTCAACAGTGTCTCTATGCCTTATACGTGAGTACGGTCGGTTCATGTTAGTGGCCCGGTGTTCATGTCATACTTTTGGTGTCCATGTCAGTTTCCGGGGTCATGTCACGTCTCCGGGTTGTGTCATTGCAGTCGGTGTTCATGTCAGTTTCCGGGGTTCGATCAGTTTTCTGTGTTTACGTCATCGTACCATGTCAGTTAGTGTCCCTGTCAATGTCGGTTCCACTCCATAGAATAAACACACACAAGCACTCACGTTGGCTCTCCTTCAATACCGTCTACGTTACTAACTCTCTGTTTTAATATAATTTACGTTAAATTACATAAAAAATGAAATGAAATAGAAATCATTTATTTTGCTAAAAATGTAGGTATAAAGTTAGTCAGTGGAATGTGTATTGATTTAAGGCGGATACAGTGATTTCTTGTAAACAGGTTCATCTAGCACCAAAGTTTGTTAAAAAAACAAGTATCCTGTCTTGCCCTGTGTATCCATTTCAATCAGATGTCCATATATAGTCCCGGTTTGCCAATGCCATCAGCAATATTCAATACCCAATATTTATTTGAATCCTTACAAATGTATGCTTAGGTGGTTAAACATTTTTTCAAAAGAACAAGAAACCACCGTGGACCCTGTCGGACACACAAAAGAAACCTACTAAAATACATTAATTATTCAAGTCAGTAAAATTAACATTTGTTCACTATAGAAATGTTTACTAAATTTCATTGTATCAGTGACAGTTGCACTTGTCATTTTTAACTGACGGGAATTAAAAATCGTACTTTGGTGTGGAAATATCCTCATCTCCATATATAATATAAGTCGGTTTCTATATCTTTGAATATCTGTTGTTAAAGCCACTTACTTGCGACACCTACACCTCTCTGAACAAAATATCTACTGAACCTTGTTTTCTTCAACGTGAACCGAATCGTTAGCTGAGGCAGCTACAGAAATAATTAATGATGACGCATTGTTAGCGAGAGCTTCAGGTAAATAATTCACCCTATTACTATTGTATCGCTAGCTTCTAAACTATAATTGATACATCCCAAACGATAAATATGAAGGCATCCCGAAAATAACAAGTATATTGCCGTCAACTGTAAAGAGGATAGAACACAATGCGAGACTGGAGTGTTACTCCCTGTGGTTTTTAACGGGTTTAGGGACAGTGATTTTCTCAAAAGATTTAGCAATCACTTACAGAAAATAAACAATATTTTATAAACTAATACTAGACGACCCTCCCGGCCTTACGCACGGGTTTGAGGACCGGGTCTAAACCCGGTCCCCGATGTTACAAACACAACAAAAAAATATTATCGAATCGGTCAGCCCGTTTTTTCAGGTTATGGTTCGTGACAACGGAAAACGGGTTTCATTTTATTAGATAATAGATAACAAAACGTTGTGTAACTGTTCAATCCTTGAGTTAAGAAATTATTTAACTTGTGTTGTCTAGCGTAGTTGATACGATTTAAACAGACTGAATTCAAGTTGACCTCGAGCGTTAATGCCGAAGTTTCAACAGCAAAGTTTCGTGATTTACACAATCAATGCCGTCGAAAAGGTCACAAAAGATTGGAGTGGTATTGTTGAGCCTTTTCTCATGCCGTTAATATGTAACTCGGCGATAATCGTTTATGGGTTACAGTTCTAACTTACAAGATATGACTTTATTTTATCGCAAAAATAAATATCTTAGTCTGTTTATTTAAATTTGATATTAAACCTGAAACAACACGTTTTTTCACACGTACGATCACGGCCAGAAAGCTAGTTAAATGTGATCCAGTGTCTCAGATCAATGTCCAACCATTGCGGACCATCCATCACCATGCCATCCATCGAACTGATAATAACGCATAGAGAGGGCAAGGAAGCTTCCCCTTGACCCGATTCGTTCGATTTGCAATTTCTACTAACTGAAAATGAAAATCGTCCTTGCTACTACGATATAATGATGCAATTCGATTGACTTGACGTCATCGTGGGCGAGTGTGTTTTGTTTTTCATCTACCCTTAGACAACCGCACGTTTTATGTCATAATGTCGTAGTGGTAAGTATGATTTTCACTTGTAGTTGGAATCGGGCGCATCGCGTCATGCGGAAGATAAATACAAGTATCGTCATCTTCCGCAGATCCTATTGCATCGGCCTTCGCAACTCAGAAACAGAGATGAAGCTGGCAGCTTGCTTCGTAGAAAGAACAAGAGATAGAGTGAAAAGACTCATCAAAGAGATAGATGATGGAGAGTATCTGAACTTGGACCACTTCACGGTGCAATTCGGCAGGAAAGCCCTGGACACTAACTCTAGTTTAGTTGAAAAACCTACCGCTAGAGTGTTCTGGTAGAGTGCAAGCGAAAATGATTCTTAAGTTCTGTGTGTTAGGGATTATTTTGATATATGGGGAGCCTGTGAGGACGATGTTTCTTGTACAAGCAAAAAAGGTTCTTAAATGCTGGGTTTTAGGGTTATTTTTTGCTAGATCTGGGAAAACTGAGAAGTCGATATTTGTCGTACATGCAAAAATGGTTCTTGAGGTCTGTGCTTTCAACGATGTTTCTTGTTCAAGCAAAAATAATCCTTAAAACCTATGTATTTAGGAATCCTTTTTGCTTGATTTTGAGTACAGGCTTTGTACATTGCGATGTATGAATGATTTAAAAAATATGGCAAGAAAGAGAGAACTGTCTTTAAAATACGAGATTTCTTTATTGAAATGGTTATTTTAAGAATGATTAGTTCGGTATATCTTTGTTACTTATTACACTGTAAATAAAACTAATTTTAATATATTTTATTCGTTTTATTTCATTCTAAATTCTAATTGACACTTATAACTACGAATACTACAAAATTGACAAAGAATTTTCTAAGATATTATAGTTTTACCTAACGCAACGCAAGTCTCCGATACCTCTATTGTGATAATCGCCTGAATACCAAAGTCGTGAAGTATCGGTTTACGTCGCATTGTGTGCGAAGGGGCGAAGTGTTTCCGCTGAAAAGTGCTTGCAAAATGGGTTGGAATATAGCGGACGCCCGAAAACTTTTATTAAAATGTGCAGTATCCTAATTGCTGCTATAAGTTGCACAAAAAAAACCTGAATTGACTTCAGTGAAAATCCAAACTCTGGTAGACCATGATCTGAGTTATGACACATTTCATCCGATTAATCCCTTAAGCAAGCTTAAGCAATGCTTGTCTAGGCCTATCCTTGGATTTGGAGTCACATTGACTTGCGAATGCGACTTCAACTGCGACTACGACTTCGACTGCGACTACGACTTCGACTTTGACTTGTGGCTTGCGTCTACAGCTTGTGACTTGCTACTTGCGAAGTCACTAGTTTCTAAAAAAGGTGTGCTTTGTATTATAGAAAGACCTAGCGTAAGGCGCATAGCAACAATAAATTGGGAGCATAGACCTAAGGCCTATACTCCTTAGGAAAAACGCTAATATAAGAAACACCTTTCTCAGCTACAGGTTTAAAACTCTCCCCAATTGTAACAGTTTTCGCAACATTGCTCTTCTTCCCAACTTTGCCCCTTCTCCGCAATTTCGCCATGGAATCCGCGACTTTCGTCTCCAAAGTCGTTTTGGTCTCAAAAGTGGGTTTTTCTGGCTTCGCATTGAATGCTTGGACTTTGTTCTTTTCCTTGCGTTTGTAGTAGAAGACTTCCCAGGCGAGGGTTATCATTGCTAGACCGAGGCCGAAGAGGGTCGCTATGAAGACTCCACCTGGAAACGAAAATATTATAAAATTACGGCTGTATTTTATGAAAAGCTAGGGAAAAATGTGTGGCTTAGGGAATATGTATGTAATTTTTTCTTCAACAGTGCATGTCGCTCAAAAAACAATTATTTAACTTTGCAACTGTTAGTGTCTAAACACACTATGCCGAGAATACGCGACGGAAGTTCGGCCTGATTACGCCTGCAATGCTATTTGAATTACTGGCGACACATTATGCCGAAATTACGTTGCGTTATAGCGTACAGCCGAACTTCATTCGGACGTAAGTTCAGCGGAAATTCGGCCGCACCTCAAAAGTAATAACGGAACCCTAACAGGATCACTTTATTTTGCATTTGTCTGTCCGGCTGTTTAGATAACACGACACGACGCCACGACAGCGCTCAAAACACTGAATATACACACAAAATTGCGCAGCTATATTTCTGCCGCGTAAGTTCGGCAGTTATGGTGTGTCATATCAGCCGAATACGTTGGAACGTAAAATCAGCCGCGGAACTTCGGTCGCGTACGTTCGGCATAGTGTGTTTAGACACTTACAGTCGTATTATGACGTAACTGTTCACTCGCTTCCTTGTTTACATTTCACTTTTTGGGCTGAGCAAGCCAGTTTGTCCACGGAACACCGCGCGTGTGGTGGTAAAACTGTATCTCGCGCTAACCCCACACCGCGGCCTTCGCGATTGCCTGCGCAGTTAGTTACTGTGGTGAAGCTTGCACTTATGGCAATGCCGTCCGTGTACAGTTTATTCATGCGAAAAATTGCGCAGTTAGAACTGAGATGAAGCTAGCACGTGTGGAAGCTCCATAACGAGTGTTGGACCCTCAGTTCGAGTCCCGCGTTTTCTATAAGAAATTCTCAGTAACACCCCGGAATTTGGAAGTTGGCGGTATGATACCCCCGTGCCTCGGTGCGCACGTTAAGCCGTTGGTCCTGCGCCTGATCTCTCTCTGAAGAGTCGGATTGCCGTGCTATCGGTCTATGAGAGTAAGGGACTTTACCGACCGATTCCAACTACAAGTAAAAATCAACCTTACTACTATGACATATGATATAAAACACGCTGTTATCTATGGATAGATGAAAAACAAAACACGATGGCCATGACGACGTTAAGTCAATCGAATTGCATCATTATGTCTTAGTGGCAAGGTTGATTTTCACTTGTAATTGGAATTTGTTAGAATCGCGTCGCATTGCATCGCATCGCGCCATGAGTAAAGTCCATAAAGGAACGGAGAGTGCACCTGTGCCTGCGCACAAACTTGTGCAGTATATCCCGCGCACAAACTTGTGCAGTATATCCCGCGCAGACGGCTAATCTCCGTTGAGATTGTCTACCTTGGCCGAAATCAGTCAGGAGGACTATTACAATTGATCTTCTTCTACGTCTTAGCCTTATCCAATTATATGGGGTCGGCTCTCCTTGTTCTGCGTCGCCAGGACAGTCTGTTCTGGGTTGTAGAAGTGTTAATTTGGGCACGCTCTGAGTCCTTGGCTACCGTGAACCCCCAGCACGCGTAGCATGGCGTCGTAGAAACAGGTTTTGTCGACGGAAGAATAGACAAAATGACAGAACGTGAAAGATTTTTATCGATTTAAGCATAGCAATGTTTAAAATATAGAAAAGATATGTTTCTATTCTTAAATGGTGTAAGAATCGTGTCATATTTGTGCAAAAAAACAGTCGTTTTGTAAAGAAATAACGATGAAATAACTTTGTCTTTTCTTGGTAGAATAGAGATAGAATCGCCATGCTACGCGTGCTGGTTGCGAGTGGGCGCCCTCTATTACAATTGATAATATACTAAAATAAGATGCATTACCCAAACTCTCCAGGGTTATGCCTTCAGACTCATCAGCATCAGGACAAGCCTGTCTTGCAGATTCGTTCCAGTATCTGTAAAAGAGAAGTCATTTATTCCCAATATCGTTAGCCAGTTTGGAATCTATCTTGGTCATTTAAAAAGCTAGAATTGATGACTTTTGATGATTGATAAATGTATGTGGCAACGCTGTGACACTGCAGAGCGCCACCTGCTACGATCCTTACATACCTCCTTACGCCTCATCCACATTCATACGTCTGGTCATACACGCACACCTATAGCTATAGTACACCATACCCGGCCTTTCTGAATCACTTCACCAATAAGGTCAGTGTAGGTCTTCCTAGGACGTCCCCTCCACTCACCTCTGCCTTATACATTCCTTTTGTTAATTGCCTTTCACTCATCCTCTCAACATGACCAACCATCTAAGCATACCCATAAATTAGAAAGAGAAATTTCTCACTCGACCTTAGACCTGGATTCCAAATCTCCTCCACCATACTCACTTCGAAGCCAGCTGTTCAAGGAACCGTTCCTTCTGCAGCTCTAACAGCGCTCTAGACAGGTCTTCCTGCAACCTGGAGCCCTGTTGTACTGCTATAGCGTAGGGCTGCTCCGCGAAGACCTCGCCCACTTCTGTTAGGTTGCAGTTTCTTGTTACCTCGTATCTGAAAGTTACAAAGATACGGGGCATAAAGCAGAGAAAGGTTCTAGCACTTAATGTATTTTTTCCTGCGAAAGTTATAGAGAATTTTAGAAATACATGAGTATTTAATTATTTAAAGTTATTTCCTGCTTATAGGTAAACGTTATTATTCTGTTGATAAAAACTCTACACGCCAAACACACACAACTCACAACATAGTACTAACTAGCTGTGCCCGCAACTTCGTTCGCGTGGATGTCGGAATTTAACAATGTATTTTTTAGTTGCAAGCGCTTAATTCAGGCCACGTTTTTCATATAAACCGTGTATTTAGATTTTTTTTAGATTAATCAAAAATATTTGACACTTGTATTCCAGGTTTATGTAGGACTATTTTCCTAATGCCCTCTCCACCACACCACACCACACCACACCACACCACACCACACCACACCACACCACACCACACCACACCACACCACACCACACCACACGACACCACACCACACCACACCACACCACACCACACCACACCACACCACACCACACCACACCACACCACACCACACCACACCACACCACACCACCCCACACTACCCCACACCACACCACACCACACCATACCACCTCACCACACCACACTACCCCACACCACACCACAGTACCCCACACCACACCACACCACACCGCACCACACCACCTCACCACACCACACCACTCCACTGTAGTTTTGCTATTCGAATTCGAAGTTAGATCGCGCGACTGACGTACGAAATCAAATTGTGAAACCAAAGTGCACCCGTAATTTTACTTCTAAAACACTTTAAATTCAAATAACTTTTGAAAGACTGAACCGATTCCAATGAAACAAAAACTAAATTCCTCTCCAAGTTACGCTTAATCGTTGTGTATAAAAGTTATCTACATTAATTTCGTACATTTTACGTGATACCTGGACAAATACACAGACAAACAGACAAACAGATAAACAGACAAACAGACAAAAATTCTAAAAATGCTAGAAATGGGTTCTATTGGTTGTCCTTTAATACCCTGGCTATATTTTTTGAGTTTTCTTTTAATGTACAAAAATAACTTTTCTACAGTTTTATTATATGTATAGAAGAAGATAATACCTTGCATTTTTTTTTACGTGGTAAAATCATCAGATAAGTCCTCCCAACCCCTTACTGTCAGACTTGTACTGACTAAAATCCACGGTGTCCTTCAATAGCCCTGTACGTTCCGGGGTCACGGTGATGGTATAAGTCGCGACCCCGGCAGGCTTTAGCCCTCTGACAGGGGGCCTCGTCATTACGCTGACGCTCTTAAAGGCGCGCGTGGAACACGACGCGCCGTCGACCCGGGAATGGTTCATGGCCGGATGGCGAGTTGCCCTTTACTCGCCGCCCCCATGCCCGCGCCTACGGTGGCCGGAGATCGTCATGCGACGTCCGACGCCGTGGGCGTCTACCACATTTAATACCGTGCATGTCTGATTACTCAGTTTATGCCAACGCATGTTTGACAAATAATAATGATGATCTTTCTTTCAAAGTTGCTAGCTAATGTTTCTGCATGGTACTGTCTAAATATACCGTACCCTGGAGTGCAACGGGCTATCGAAAGAACAGGGTGGTTTTAAATCAGCAGTTTCTTCCGCTTCACCGAAAGCGGCAGGACTCATTTAGTGATTATACACCCAAAAAATAATAGTTTCTGGATCTCGGTATTTATCTGCTTATTTTAATTTACCACTTACTTAATTTCAGCAGAATCGTGAATAAAGGCGAAGTCTGCGTCTGTATGCTCGTTCACTTGTTGAAAACCTGTCTTAGCATCGGGTACGGGTTCTAGAAAAACAAAAAAACAAGATTTATTTTACAGAATGATTATAATTATGTAGAGGCACAGGCCGAACTTTTAAGCCGCGCTTACCGAGGTTGGTCTGTGGATGTGTGACCATCTTGTTGTAGATATAGCCTTAGGGAATTTTATATAGTTCGTAACTGGCTGTATTACTCTATGGTGACATAAGGTTCAAAGTGTTCTAGATTTGGTTTGAATTTTGTATTGATATGTCTGAAACAAATGATCTTTACTTGTAGAAAAGTCATGGAATGTATAGCGTGCTGGTTGAAAATTTATGATGTGATTTTGTAAAGGGATATCGTTTTTGTGGTTCTTTATTATATATATTGTGTTGAAGAAGTAATTCAATATGTGAGGGTTTGAATAAAGGTATAACTACTGAAGATGTGTTTTTCATGAAGGATCCTATAGTTGGGAAGAGAGCAGTTTAAAACCTTCCCACAACAGGTTATGGGCCTGCATAATATCAAGTAAGTACGGAGAATGATTAATTAAAAGCCAGAAATTACGAGGATAAAGTTATAAAATGGCAGAAGAATCAGTAAAATTATCAAAATTGACCAGCGAGTCTGAATATTCAGTTTGGAAAATAAAACTTATGCTATTATTTAAGGCAAAAGAAATAGACTCTATCTTGGAAGAAGGTGGAAATCTTAAAAAGGATTTTGAAAAAAAAGATGCGAAAGGCAAACTTTTAATTTTATGCTCGATTAGTGAGAAATATATGGTTTATGCCATAAATTGTAAAACAACAAAAGAAATATTAGAAAAATTTGACAATATATTCCTTGGACAAAAAGAAACACAAATTACTCAACAAATAGAAGAATTTTATAATTATAGATTTAAAAATGAAGATTTATTGACAGACATCACAGTAATTGAAAATATAGCAAACAGAATAAGAGGCTTGGGATTTAATTTTGATGATAAACAGATAATAACAAAAATATTAACAAATTTGCCGGAGAAATTATATCACTTCAGAACAGCATGGGAGGCAACATCAATAAGTGATAAAACATTAACAAATTTAATATCACGGATTAGTCTTGAACTGAGGATGAGGACTAACAATCTTGTGGAGGAACCTGTAACAAGAACATTGGATGAGAATGATAAAAACAGCCAAGAAGCGACAAGTTTCTTTGTAAAGACATGTTACAAATGTGGGAAAAAAGGACATATTGCTAGATTCTGCAGGACTTCAACATCGAGTGGTGACGGTAAAACCTTAAATAATATACCACAGTGCTTCAAATGCATGAAGGATGGACACCGATATGCTGAATGTAATGCCAAATTTAACTGCCAGAATTGTAGTGTTAATACTCACTATACAAAGTTCTGTTTAAACAACAACAAAAACGTAAGTAACTGTTTTACAAGTAAAGAAATAGAAACTGAAGGAACAACTATTGAATTTATCATTGACTCAGGAACCAGCAGTCATATTGTTACCTCCGAGAATTATCTTAAGGATAAAAGGAAGATAAACTATAAGATTATGACAGCTGATGGCAACATTCATCATGTAAACACCATGGGCAACATCTATACCAAGAATATTACATTGAGAGATGTTCTTTTTGTTCCAGAACTCAAGAAAAACCTAATATCTGTGTCTAGACTAACAGATGATAATTATTCCTTAAAATTTTTCAGAAAAACATGCGACATTCGTAGATCGGACGATGACTGTGCGGTTATTGGTGAACTGAAACAGGACAGGTTATACTATCTTAATATTAACCCAGGGTCAGTCGTGCTTTCAAGGTCAGTAAAATCTTTTTACTTAGATTCGAACTTTTGGCACCGGGCATTAGGTCATGTACCTATAACCAAAACTAAGGATCTTGTTCGAGGAATAGAGAGAGACCTAGTGAAGGAAGCGGACATCTGCGAGGTCTGCACAAAAGCTAAATTATGTAGAAAACCTTTTAAAACAATTCGACAAAGAGCATTTAAACCTTTAGAAATTATTCATAGCGATATTTGTGGTCCTATTGAAACAGAAACATGGGATGGCTACAAATATTTTATAACTTTTTTGGACGATTATACTCATTTTATTAAAGTATTTCTAATTAAAAATAAAAGCGAAGCATTTTCAAAAATAATTAACTATATAAACTTGGCGGAAAATCATTTTAAAACAAAAATTAAAACATTCAGGTGCGATAATGGTGGTGAATACACTAGTAAACAATTTAAAATGTATTGCAATAATAAAGGAATTAATATTGACTATACAATTCCTTACACTCCACAGTTAAATGGTAAAGCTGAACGGTTAAACAGATCAATAATGGAAAGAACTAGAGCGTTATTGTTTGATATGCAGCTACCACGTGTTTTATGGGGTGAAGCTGTTTTAACCTCTGCCTATTTAATTAACAGAAGTGCAAATACAATAAATAATAAAACACCAGCCGAAATGTGGTTTAATAGAATACCGAATTTAAAACATTTAAACATTTTTGGATCTTTAGCATATTATAAAAATAATTATCAATTAAAGAAACTTGACTCCAGGAGTAGCAAAGGACTTTTAGTAGGATTTACAAATAATGGTTATAAGATATGGGATCCTTCTGATTTTAGAATTGTTTATTCGAGAGATGTAGTGTTTAACAATAATAAGAGTGATGTTGCGGATTATCTAAAATGTTTTAATCGTAAAGTGAAACAGTGTGAGTTAGACAATTTATTTACAGAGGTGAGTGTTGATATCGGTGAAAATGGTTTTAGTAATGAAGGTAATGGTGATATTTGTGGTGATGTGGTTAATAATGAAGTTAATGATGACGTAGTTGTTGGTGATGTCTTTCGTAGTGAAAGTGGTGTTGGAGCTGTTGGTGATGAAGGAGATATTGAAGATAATGAGGTGTTTGAAGATAGTTTTGATAATGTTGAAGTTGAAGTTAGTGGTGAAAATGTTGGAGATAATTTTGAAGATAGTGTTGAAGATGTTGGAGTTAGTGTTGAAGACACTGGAGTTGGAGTTGAAGATAATAATATTTTGAGAGGGGAAGGTAGAAATGACATAGGAGTTGAGACTAGTGATGAGTTTGAAGATGCAGTTGAAGCAGTTAATGTGGAACGGAGAATTTTACCAAATCGAGAGAGAAGATTGCCAGCATGGCTGAAAGATTATGATTTAGAGACTTCATTTTTAACGTATACAGATGTTTTTAATAGTTTTGATAAAGATTTATGGTGTAAAGCAATGAAGGAGGAGAAAGATTCATTGGAGAAAAACAAGACTTGGGAAATTGTAAACAGGAGTGAAGCAAAGAATAGAAAGGTAATCTCAAATAAATGGATATTTACAATAAAGCCTGGTGGAAGATATAAGGCGAGATTAGTGGCAAGAGGTTTTCTTCAAAAGCATAATGTTGATTATAAAGAGACATATAGTCCAGTGGTTAATACTACTAGTGTTAGATTGTTGTTGGCTAATGCAGCGCAAAAAGGTTTGAAAATAAAGCAATTTGACGTGAAGACAGCATTTTTATATGGAGAGTTAGATGAAGAAATTTTTATGGAAATACCTTTAGGATATGATATTAAAGATAAAGAAAATAAAGTTTGTAAATTAAAGAAAAGTCTTTATGGATTAAAACAAGCACCACTTATGTGGAATAAAAGATTGACGGAGTTTTTGAAGAAATTAGGATTGTTTCAATTGAAATCTGATCCATGTGTGTTTGTAAATAAAGATAAAGGAATTTATTTGGCTATTTATGTTGATGATGGAATTTTAATTGGTGAAAACGAAATTGAGTTAAATAAAATTATTAATAAATTAGAAACTGAATTTGAAATGCGTAAATTTGACAAAATAGAAAAGTTTATAGGATTTGATGTTAAAGTAGAACAAAACTATATTATGATTTTTCAAGAAAGTTACATAAATCAAATTTTGGAAAAGTTTAAATATGAAAACTTAAAGGATAGTTGTCATCCAGACATTTTAATAGATGTACATCAAGAGGGGAAAGGTGGAGTTGATGATGTACATAAATATCGTCAGTTAATTGGTTCTCTTTTGTATTTAGTAAATAAAACAAGATTGGACCTAGCGTTCCATGTAGGTTATTGCAGTAGACATCAGGAAAATCCTAATATGAGTGATTTTGGAAATATTAAAAATATTTTTAGATATATTAAAAACTCAATTAGTAGTGGTATACAGTATGTTCGTGGGAATGATTCAAGTTTAAAAGCTTATTGTGATGCAGACTTCGCAGGTGACCCAGACACTAGAAAAAGTACGACTGGCTTTGTAATATTTTATGGTGGTGGTCCAATTCATTGGTGTTCACGCAAGCAGTCAGTCACTGCTCTTTCGAGTACTGAGGCTGAATACATTTCTGCAGCCGAATGTATAAAAGACCTACTGTACATTCAGAGTCTGATCTACGAATTGACAAATAAATTACCGAAAACACAGTTGTTTGTTGATAATCAATCCGCAATAGTACTGATTAAAAATGGAATTTTAAATAGAAGGAGCAAACATATTGACGTTAAATATCATTTTATTAAGGAGAAGATAGATAAAAATTTGTTAGAAATTAATTATTGTCCGACTAAAAATAATTTGGCTGATATTTTAACTAAACCACTGGACAGGACAAAGTTCTTGAGATTAAAACAATGCTTAGTGAGTGATAAGTAAAGGACATTCTTTAATGTGAAGAGTTAGATGTTGTGTTTGAAGTTTTATTAGATGATAAGGTTGTTTGGGAATTAATTTGAAATTTTGTTGTAAGTTAATTATGTAAGGTTTTTAGATTAATTAATTCAAAAGTTTGTTTGTAGTTTTTAGTTAAGTTGGGTGGGTTTAATTAAGTTGGGTTTTAAATGAGTTGATGGGAGTTATTTATTATATCTTTGTATGTCGTTCTAATTGGTATAAACATAAAATTCAGAGGGGATGTTGTAGATATAGCCTTAGGGAATTTTATATAGTTCGTAACTGGCTGTATTACTCTATGGTGACATAAGGTTCAAAGTGTTCTAGATTTGGTTTGAATTTTGTATTGATATGTCTGAAACAAATGATCTTTACTTGTAGAAAAGTCATGGAATGTATAGCGTGCTGGTTGAAAATTTATGATGTGATTTTGTAAAGGGATATCGTTTTTGTGGTTCTTTATTATATATATTGTGTTGAAGAAGTAATTCAATATGTGAGGGTTTGAATAAAGGTATAACTACTGAAGATGTGTTTTTCATGAAGGATCCTATAGTTGGGAAGAGAGCAGTTTAAAACCTTCCCACAACACATCTTTCATAGCGAGTTTCCTCCGTGCCTCGGAAATCACGTTAAGCCGTTGGTCCTGACTGTCATTTGTAGATCTTTGACAGTCGTTACTGTTAGTCAGATGCTCTAAAGTCTGACAACCAGTCTAACCATGGGGTATCGTATTTCCTAGTTACTTGGTTGTGGAGGTCCGACTGACATACGCTGCATGTAAAATACTGATATTGAGCTGCATCTGGTTCGACTGGAAGCTGACCCATATAGTATTTATGTATACTTACGTCATCCATTTCATCCTTTTATCTTATTTATCATCCTTTTATTAATAAAATATATTACTTGATCATTTTGTTGTGACACTTTTGTCAAATATGAAACTGTCAGTTACTTTTTATTTTTCTGTCCGGCTTAGTCTATGACCTATGTTATAGTTTCTTGTTTATGATGTTGCTTTTGCTTTATATAATTAAATTATTTTATCTAATTGATTTCACAGAAACATTGTATTTTCTATTTTTATAATTATGTTTGTAATAACTTAAATCTAAATTTTACATTATGTAAACGCACGCAGACCTTCTTGGTCTGATATGTCCAAACCTTTGATGAAACTAATATTTGAAAATAGAAATGAAGAAATTACGAAAACAATCTGACGGATATAAAAGCGGAGGCCGTCAGAGGAATTGGTGCTTCTCTATCTTGGACTATTGTATTAAGAACAGTTCTCTCTATCTTGGACTGTTGAATGGTCAACAGCTTGGACTCGATCGCAGACTTCTATACGACCCTCTAAGTCACTTAACTGAGGGATTTCCTCTTACCCTCTGAGTCACTCCTGTGAGGTCACTCTTGGAACCTCTCCTGCTGCGGTCACTCTTGGTGCCTCTCCTACTGAGGTCACTCTTGGAACCTCCCCTGCTGCGGTCACTCCGGGGACCTCTCCATCTGCGGTCACTCCTGGGACTTCTCCTACTGAGGTCACTCCTGAGACCTCTCCTACTGAGGACACTACTGAGGTCCACCTCCTGAGGCCTAACCTGCTGAGGCTACTTCTAAAGCCTAACTTTCAGTGTTTGTTAAACGTTGAACTGTGTACTACTGTGAACTGTGAAGTGCTGAACTGTGTTTTATATATTATCTATCTTGTATTTTATACTCTAGAATAAAATCTTATTATCCTATTAAAGATTATTGTTACACCCAATATAATTGGGAAAAGGCAGGCAGATGATGATGATGTAAAAAAATTAATAAAGAATTTTACCTGAAGCGTTGATAGCCAGTAAAATGTGACCGTACTGTTCTCTGATTGGGTAATCCCACACCCTGTACTGCGCCTGATCTGATGTCGCGTTTAGAGTTATTTCTTTCCATACCCTGAAAGAAATTATTTTGCCTTTTTTTAAATACTCTTTTTGAGCTCAAAGAGTAGACAAAAGTGAGAACATCTGTAAAAAATAGAGCGTGCCGTTCACGGGATTTTGCGAAATTCGCGCCCTAAGGGGTTGTTTTTGGGGTTGATAGAATGAAACGTTGTTACTAAAAGTCAAATTTTTGTTCGATACTTATTTATATTTTTCCAAAAATATCCCATAAAGAGCGAAATTCCCGCGGACGAAGTCGCGTGAGTTGTGTTATATGTATTGACTGTTATAGAGAAAAAAAGGAAAAACATTTAAAAAACTCATACTAATATAAACAAAGGCACGTACTCGTATATCTAAACCACGAAACAAACAAAATATGGATAGCTGATATCCTACTTGTAGTGTGGATGTTTGTTACTCTTTCACGCAAAAACTACTGAACGGATTTGGCTGAAATTTGGTACACAGATAGTTTATGACCCGGATTAGATACACATAGGATAGTTTTTATCCCGATTTTATGTCCCCGTGGGATAATTTTGGAGTTGTAGCGGTTGAAGCCGCTGGCAACAGCTAGTAGGAAATATGCCTTCACAACAAATATTTATAAACAAACTAGCGGCCCGTCCCGGCTTCGCACGGGTGGAGGACCCGGTCTAAAATTTGAGATTTAAACTATCCTATCTCTCAAGTTGGATCGAACTGCACATGGTGTGCGAATTTTATTATAATCGGTTAAGTGGTTTAGGAGTCCATTGAGGACAAACATTGTGACACGAGATTTATATATATTAAGATAAGATAGTTATATAGATGAGCATGTTTTCTTACCTGTAAAGCGTATCTTCAGCGAATTTCATATTAATAAAGTACTGATGCACCGAAGATCCTTCCACCACGGTATAGTTGATTCGGGACTGACGAGCCAACTGCTCGAGGGATGACACTGGTGTCTATGTTTTACATAGAAAAAAAATATTATTAAAAATCTAGAAAGAACCAGGCCCTATAGCCAAAGCCAAAGCAGACGACAGTAGGCGACAATCGTCAGCAATCGCTAATGCATTTTCAACTTTATAACCCAGCTCTTAAAGTTGAAAATCTTTTAAAGACAGCTGAGCGAACGAAACAAACGAAAACGATCTGTTAACTTCAATAGATTTTCATCTTTACGCGCTGGGGTATAAAGTTAAAAATTTATTGGTGACTGATGAACGATGTCGTATGCTGTTTGACTAAGGCCCTATAGCCAAACAGCAGACGACAGTAGGCGACAATCGTCAGCAGTCACTAATGCATTTTCAACTTCCTAACCGAGCGCGTAAAGTTGAAAATCTATTGGAGTTTACAGATCCTTTTGTTTCGTTCGTTATGGCTCAGCAGTTTTTAATAGATTTTCATCTTTATGCTCTAGTCACTAGAGTCTAGTGTATAAAGTTGAAAATGTATTAGCGACTGCTGGCTATAGGGGCAGGTAACGTGAAGCTTTGAAGGTTCAAACTTCGGCTTCATCATCAGCCTATAAATGTTCCCACTGCTGGGACCCAGGCCTCCTCTCTGTGAGAGTAATCATCATGTCTTCGAATTTTTGGTTCTAGGACATGCCGGTTTCCTCACGATGTTTTCCTTCAACATTTTTAGAGCAGTGGTGATGAAATAAATTACACAAAGTAATGCGCCGGGCTGGGTTCGAACCCACGTCCTATAGCTTGTAAGTCGGGGCCAATACCACTGGGATACCACTGCACCAAGTGTTCCAATCTCTTGTAAATAATCCACATATAATTATATCAAGGATATTATATTTCAATTACAGTAACTGTACCTGTTTATATTGTGTGTCCGTTTATCGTAGATTACTTTTAAAAAACCTACCATACATTATCTAAACAAAAAGGACCAGTCTTTCATTCAAATCAAAATCAAAACGTTTATTTCAACTAGGCCTTAGGTCAAAGACAAATTAAAATTAGTACAAAAATAGTTATGGTGCTACAGTCCCAGTCACAAGACATAAAAACTGTGAAAGTACCGTAGGTGCTCATTCCAAAGCGTAGATCTCTATGGAGAAGAATGAGCAAGAAACTCCATGGACACTCTTTTTCAATCGCCAAAATTATTACAGATTTTTGGTTACATCATTCATCATCAGATGGTAGGTACATTATGTGAGAACGATGTGGCAAGTTATTAGTGTCCATTGGACAAACTGGCCGCTATCCCGTGCTTAAAAACATTTAAAAGTCTCATACCTGCATCCTTTCCACGGTTAGAAAAGCAGCCAGATTAGCAGTGAAGGTAGCCAGCATGAGGACCACGAACAACCAGTAAGCTGCCACTAGGGTCCTTCCAGACAACGCTTTAGGCGCTTCCCCTCCGCCTTGTGGCGTGAACGACGTTAGGGCGAACCAGAAACTCTCTTTAAGTGTGAATTCTCTGTAAAAATACTTTTATATTAGGGCCTATGCAAACCACGTTTATTAAACACGCCGTTGACGCGCGTTTGTAGCGATACAGACGCGCGTTTGCAATTTGTATCGAGACAACAAACTGCTCTGTTTGACGAAAACGCGCCGTCAAAGCGCGTATTGGAAACGAGAGTTGACGGCGCGTTTAAAAAACTACGTATTTTCTTCAAATGTGTCTCCCATCAAAGGTAGGACGAGAGGAACTGTCAGACTTGTACTGACATAAAATGCACGATCTCCTTCAATAACCGGGCCACGTTTACCCGATAGTCCTGCTACCCCGGCAGTCTTAGGCCCTCTAAGTAGGGCCCCGTCATATTACTGACAGCTTTGAGGGCATGTTCCATGATCGCACAGCGAGTTGCCCATTACTCGTCGTCCGCATATCCGCGCCTAACGGTGGCCGGAAATCGCCTTGCGACGTCTGTTGTCGTAGAAGTCTCCCGAGGCGGCTGTGTCGTCTTCTCCTTCACGCGACCCGCCTCATTAACTACAACCGCAGTGTCTTTAACTGTACGATACTTAGAAGCAAGCGTGTTTCATCGTCGACCACATGATTAATTACCCTATAAGTAATGGGTTTTCATTTATATAAAAAGATTCACACCCGAGAAAACTCGACACGAGAATTGTCGAAGCTCGATACTAGAATAACACGGTGGATTTTAGTCAGTACGCGTCTAACAGTACCTTCCGCGCCACCCAGCGCGCAGCGGGGCAATTTTCGGTTTTAGAGATGGTGTCGAACTCGACAAAAATTTCTAATGACGTCATTTTTTCGACAAATTTTACTGAAATCTAACGTTAGCCTTCGACAAATGGCGAATTTGACATAGAAACTTTTAAAATTTGTCTAAAAAAATGACGTTATTAGAAATTTTTGTCGAGTTCCACACCTATATCTCTAAAATCGAGAACTGCCCTGCAGGGCGGGAGGACTCATTTGATTTAATACCACGATAAGAAAATGAAGTCATTAAAAACCGTAAAACGCTCAAACAAGGGAATGAAAGATTCAGCCTCAAACGAGTGTGTTGCGATGGCCTAATTGGTAGACGTCTAGAGTACTTATCCAGAAGACGCAGGTTCGACCACTCGCAGCAGATTTTTTCTTTCCTCAAAAATCTTTTCGTCATAAAAATGCCAGAATCTTAAAATTCTCAACTTACCTGCATGGATAAGGATAAGCATCAGGATTATTCCTTGCAGAGTAAGGTGAATACTTGTCTAGCAACCAGATCATGAACCCAGTGAGGACCAACGCTGCCACGATACTCAGCCACACTTCAGTGCGGAGAACCGTCATGAACTTGAAGAGAGAGGTCTTTCTGATTGGTTTACGGATCACTGTGAAGAAAAAATATTTTTTATATATGCAATAACGCCTACGTCGAGTGTAGTGGATGCAGTAGTTAGTGGCCTTATTGGTTAAGGCGTCTGGAGTACCTATCCAGAAGACGCAGGATCGAACCCGGCTCGCAGCTCAATTTTTCGTTCGTAAAATATCTTTGTAAAGGAAAATTGAACCAATTAGCAAAGAAAGTGAGCAATACCAGTCGTTTTGGGTTTGCTCTTGGCAATCGTCCCCCAGAAGCATAGATAAGCCTTAAGTCTAAGCGAGCTCATCATCATCAGCCTATAATGTTACCATTTCTCACACACAAACCTCCTCTCTGTGAGAAGGAGTAAGTAGTAATACTAGTAATCTTGGCCTAAATCGACCCCAGAAGTAGTAACGACACACAGGATGCTGTTTATCCTGAGATTTAGAGGTAACACGGGAGAAGCCGCTGTCATAAACTAGTGTTAAATAAGATACTTCAGCCGCGAGCAGGGTTCGAACCTGCGTCTTCTTGAAGTTGCAAGCCAAACACTTACCTATCAAAATACCAGTTTGTTCAAAGTAAGGCGCCACGAAGTCAATGACCTCCTCCCTCTCAGCCGTCATCGTCAACGCTGATATGGCGATGTCAGTCTCCTGTGAGAGATTTTGAAGGTATAATACGGTAATTTTATTTTTTTTATATTCCACAACTATCACACAACGCCATCTAGTCCCAAGCTAAGCAGAGCTTGTGTTATGGGTACTAGACAACTGATAAACATTCTTATATATTTCTAAATATTATAGATAAATTACACCCAGACACAGAACAAATGATCGTGCTCATAACACAAACATTTGTCCTGGGTGGGAATCGAACCCACGACCCCCGGCATAGCAGTCAGGGTCACTAACCACTAGACCAACAGGCCTGTCAAATAATAATATAGCGTAACATAAAATGAAGGTATGTTATGTTACGCTATGTGCTCAGTCGATGGAGGTGACTATCAAATCACTAAAGGGTGACGGTTCGCGCCGGAGACCGCGACAGGAGATCGCGACAGTAACTACTTAACATTAGGCAATGTATGAGCGGCAGTTCGCGAGCAAGACAGCGACGGACAGATATGGTAGCAATTTTCGGTCGTGGTCTCTTGGCGCGGTCTCCTGTCACCATCTCGCGCGCGAACCGGCTCATTAACTAAAGTCGTTCCTGCTGATGATGATGATGATCATGAAGTCGGGTACTCACCCGAACTAGGAGGCGTGGGTTCATCATAATGGTAATAACTGTCATAAAAATCAACTGCTATCACTAAAATACCGACAATACGCACAATGTCCCATAATTTTTTTAAATTATTATTCATGTCAAACTCGAAGGCTATGAAGAAATGTTATGTAACGTACTCTATGAATGTCATTAAATCAAAGACATTAAAATATATACGTTAAATCTCTTTGCATTAAATCTATGAATGCATTCCCAAGTGCAGATAGCGCGCGAGTTGAATGCAGTCGGGGTCTGAGGTAAAGAGCGGGAGCACCTCCCCCCGCTACCCGCACGCCCCACCTCACGCGCCTGCAGTGTAGTACTGTGCCATCCTTGTCAACAGCACTACCGCATTCCTAAGCTCTGCATTCAACTCGCGCGCTATCTGTATCTATTCACTTGTGAGCGCTTTTAAAACGCGGCACGTTTGTTTAAAAAATGTGTAGCTGCTACATTACGTCAAAAAAAAAATGTACGTACAGGCAGGCGAGCGGTGAGTAATGGGCGACTCGCTGTCCGACCATGGACCATGCCCGGGTCGACGGCGCCTTGTGAAACACGCGCGCCTCAAAGAGTGTCAGCATCATGACGGGGCCCCTCTACAGAGGGCCAAAGTCTGCCGGGGTAGCGGGACTAACAAATTACCGTGACCCCGGAACGTAAAGGGCTATTGATGGACACCGTGGTTTTTAGTTAGTACCTACAAGTCTGTCAGTCCCTACCGCTCTACCCTGGGTGGGAGGACTCATTTGATGATTATACCACAAAATAAAAAAAACGTACCCCTCTCATCAAATCGCCAACAACTCCATCCCATGTTCCATTTGGCAACTTCTTTCCAAAATCACCAGACTTTGGAGAAACGATCTCGTAATCAAAAGACATTGTCTGGAAAAGAGCGCACGATTTAAAAGAGCCTTTTAAAATCGTCAATCAAAGAAAATCCTCTATTTTGTTATAGCGGCAACAAAGATATCATCTTTATGCAACACCCAGTCGAAACCGATGTTTCACAGTAGCGACCCCAAGACCAATGATATTATAGATGAATGATACGTTACCTACACGACATTCTATCTTCAAAAACGGCACACTAACGCACACATGAATTACTAAATATTGCAAAACATCACGATTAGTCGGTAAAGTAGTATATATAGGATGGCATCGAGTGAAAAAGAGACAAATATAGTCAAGGTTTGTCAATTGACCACATTTGAGCGCGTTACTTTCTGAGCGCGTATAACGTATCTACACCTTTTTACTTAAAATATCATTACCCAGGACCGATCCCTGTGGAACACCGCACGACATCTCTCGCCGGTTCCATTCTCCCTGGTGACCGGGGTAGATGACGGCTCTGTCCGTCAGGTACTCCTCGACTATGCGACGGAGGTTAGGTAGGTACCGGGTGATACCAATTTCAACTATTGCGATTCTTTAGGAATTCAGATTTTAGTCAGTATGGTTCTGACAGTCCTTCCCCTTTTACTCAGAGTGGGAGGACTCATTCGATGATTTTAACACATAAAAATAAATGTGGTGTTTATGGTTATTCTACATACCATACACACGTAGTTATACTCACACCCTCCCATGGTGGTATGTAGAAACTACAGAGGACCACCTGCTACGATCCTTACATACTCCTTTCACCTCATCCACATTCATACATCTGGTGATACACGCACGTCGATTGCTAGTACTACGCACCCGACCTTTCAGAAGTACTTCACCAATAAGGTCAGTGTAGGTCTTCCTAGGACATCCCCTCCCGGCGTTTCCTCTCACCTCCATCCTCCATCTACATACTATACTACAAGATATAAGTGTAACTATAAAAATACCAGTATATTTGCACTGCACAATAAAGAAATTAGAAAGTACACTTTCTAAATTGATAATTTCCGTGGCACTGAGAAAAAAGAACCCAACTTTTACTTTTTAATTGTCAAGTTATTGCATTAATTGTGGACAGAAAGCTAATAGTCAGATCAACCAGTTTTACCATGGGGTATCATATTACCCAGTTACTCGGTTGTGGAGGTCTGACAGACAGTCGCTCCATGTAAAATACTGATATGCAGCTGCATCTGCTTCGACTGGAAGCCGACCACTATATAGATGGAAAAAGGCAGGCAGATGATGAACTATTGCCGTTCACGAGATACAACACCACATAATTATCCTCAACTTCTAGAGTTACTTAACTTTCTGACAAATAATTAAGATCTTACTTCTTACCTCAGACAGTCTAGCAATGAGATCAACGCAATACCCTTCATACAAAGGCTGGCCATCTTCATCGAACATCTGTTCTCCAGTATTTGGGTCTACTTTCACCAGGGTCCAGGGCACAGCCTGTTGATTGACAAGGAAGTCAGAATCGTATAACAGTACCGGGATTTAAAAAAAGTTGTCTAAGTTTACTTATTTATTTACGGAAAACCGACATACTATAGGTTCAAATCACACATAAAAATCACATGAGCGCACTTATAATGGCCCATTCACTGCACCAGACCTAAAGTGGTGCAGTTGGCAGCAGCTGTCGAATTCCAGACTCCCGCACCGCTACATAAACCGCTCCGTTACGTAGCATCACACTCATTCACTTTTAGTGTTGTTCTCGCCAACCTAGTACCGCTTTATGATCAGCTCTTTGAAAACAACGAACAATTTAGCTATGAGCAATGTCACGTGGCGTGCAACAAACATTTGATCGTTATGACTCGCCACCTCGCGCTTAGTCATCGCTCAGAGCGGTAAGATCGTGATTTTCTATGTGATCGTGATTGACTGTGACTGATATCGGTTTCTTTTTCGGATGTTTCTTCTCAGAGTAGTCAGGTACGAAACACAGGCCTAATCTAGTTTAAAAATAGTGTCTTATTGACTTGCTACCATAGCTGAAAAAGCGCTTGAAAGAAACGATAACTTACGGGAGCAGTCCCAATCCTAAAAAACATTTTGAGTGGCTCCAACTCAACTCCTGGCAGCAGCTTATACTCGTCATCAGCAGACCAAGTGGCTATGGCTTGTTGGCCTTCGTCAGGCTTGTACGTCGATAAGATGAAGCGAGAGCGGAGGAAGAGACCGGACCTGGCAGAGAAGACCATAGGTTTTTATTTAAAAAGCCAGCGCCAAATATACAGCGAACCGAATGCCGGACCGACGACATCGTGAGCAGTGGCACTAGGCAAGCCACATCAATTGTAGAACTGATAACCGATGGGGTAGAAAAGTTCTCGAAAGTCGGTTACGAGCCAGAAGACGCAGCGTAGGCAGGACTCTCACTAGGTGGACCGACGACATCGTGAGAGTCGCGGGCAACCGATGGATGCAATTGGCAGATTGTCGTTTGACGTGATGGTCTAAGGGAGAGGCCTTTGTTCATCTTTCGACTAATGGTGATACTAAGCAATTTGAGTTCGTTGAATCTCTCGTAGGTGTAGCAGTTCTTAAATTATAGTGAAGACTGCGCACTATAGCTGGTCATAAAACAAAAGTAAAAAAATAAAGCCCTTTCGGGATGTCTTGCTATGCTCTTACGATTTTTTTTCTATTTAATTTTTCACCCATTTCGTGAACGAGCTACCTGATCTTATCAAAACCTAATGTTCGTTTGGGAGAGCTCCGATCTTATCTACCGTATGGTAGTATTTCAACCTGCTTACCTGTCAACATCCCAAAAGAATATCGTCTCATTGCTCATCTCCGCATCTTCCCCGAACTGCCTAAACAGTCTCTCTTTTGTACTGTTCATCAGAGGCTGAGGGTCGTCGCAGTCGATAGTACTGGAGGTCAGAGGTAAGTCCCTCTCCAACTTCGAGTAGGTCTCTGCTATGTACTGAATTAGGGCGTTCAGAATGTATTGTTTGCGCTGAAAAATTAACTTGAGCTGTAAAGATTCTGTTGATTTCTTTTTAAAAGAAAAGATTAAATATCCAGGATGAATTTTTCAACTGGGCGCTGATGGCTATATCCGAAATTATGTGGAATATCGAAAATCGTTGAAAGGAGTCCGAGGAGGCCGATTTCGACGAAAACTAAAACTGCATCATTGGATTTTAGAAATATCAATAATCCTAGCCAGGAATCAACACCCTGTATTGATACACCAGTCAAATGGGAAATAATGATATACGGCAGCCTTAGGGAAAACGTGTAATTAAAAAAAACTATCAATCTTCAAGGCAATGACTGTCTTCGAAACATTAGTTAACGGTATTTTCATTGAAATAACGTAATTTCGTCACTCCTAAAAAACTCAGAAATTGTTGATGTCTAAAAATACCTGAAAATCCGAAGGACAGGTACAGTCTTCCCTCTTCAAGAGCTTACAGCATTCCACCTGGTCTGCTTGAAGCATCACAGTCGGCAGCACCAACTGACTAACATCTGGAGTGGAGTAGTCAGTAAGAACCAGGTTCCAGCGGTAGTTGCGACGGACTAGCTTCTCTTTTACAGCCTGGCAGAGACGGTAGCCTCCATTAAAATCATGTAACTAATCTAAGTGTCTAAACACACTATGCCGAACGTACGCGACCGAAGTTCCGCGGCTGATTTTACGTTTCAACGTATATTCGGCTGATATGACACACCATAAGTGCCGAACTTACGCGGCAGAAATTCAGTTGCGCAATTTTGTGTGTATGTATATTCAGTGTTTCGAACGCTGTCGTGGTGTCGTGTCGTGTTATCTAAACAGCCGGACAGACAAATGCAAAATAAAGTGATCCTGTTAGGGTTCCGTTATTACTTTTGTGGTGCGACCGAATTTCCGCACGACTGAAGTTCGGCTGTACGCAGTGGCGGATCCAAGGGGGGGGGTCATGGGGGTCATGACCCCCCCTGGGCGGCAGGCTGGGTCATAGGTGGCTTCTGCAATTGCGAGTGGTTCAAATATAGAATCCTGAGCGATTACGATCGCGAAACTTATGACTAACGATTACGATCGATGTCGAAGTTTTCAAAGGTACGAGACGCAAAATAACTTTATCATCGTTGGCCTCAGGTACCTTTGAAAACTTCGCTACGCTTAGGATTCTATATTTTAAACCGCGAGCGAAGAGGCCTTCCCTTGCTTAGTTTTCAATTCAAGTACCTCCTCGCGCCCAAAAACAACTTTGCAGCCTTGCATAACAAGTAACTATTGTTTAAAAAAAGTGTTATTTACTAGATTTTCCGGTAACTCCGTCCGCGACCAGGTAACTTCGGTGCAATGGAGGACCAATGCAATCGATCCCATGAAATCTTATTCGTTAGCGGTTTCAACGTGAAAATTGACAAACACACTTTTGCGTTTTCTATAAAATATTAAGTATATCTATATCTCGGGGCACGTCGCAATCGCAGCGGTAAGACCCGCTTGAGGAGTGGCTAACAGGCGTCACGAGCGACATCCTGACCTAGCGCATGACGTAGGTCCTCACCGGACAGAAAGTTTCGGGAGGTACCTACCTGTGTCGGATGGGGAAGGAAGAAACGCCTGGGTGTCACCACGGCGAGGATCGCCCGGAGGACACGGTGGGCAGACTGTGTAGGACTGCCCGCTCTGCCCTGGGTGGGAGGACTCATTTGATGATACCACGATAAAAAAAAAAGTAGAGCTAGCTACCGAGACAATCTGTCGCGTCATGGGACCCCCCTGATGAAAAGTGGATCCGCTTGGCTGACGATATAACGCTACGTAATTTCGGCATATGTGTCGCAGTCATTCCAAATAGCATTGGGGCCTATCATCGCCGAATTCCGTCGCGTATCCCTCGCATCAGTGTCGTTTAGATTTACTACAACTTCAGCTGACGGAGCTCTTTGAAACATAAGGACACGTATATTTTCCTATCATAAATGAATGTTAATTTGGAAAGATTTAGCGCATCATTTCGAGAGTCCCATTCTCGTTGTTCATGACCATCAAAAGCAAGTACTTAAACTGTACTTGCTAGTGACTATGGAAACTCATATCTTTGTAATATTTGGTTAGTACAAAACTTAAAATAAAAGATTCCGCGAAATTGAGAATCTCTCAGTTGAGTGAATTTCCAACAGGTCTATAAACTCTCATTTCCGTGTTTTTTAGTCTTAAGCTTTAGCTTTTTTAAAAAAGAAACGCTTTATTAACGTTTTTGATAAATTTCTCTATTCTTGCTTAATGGACTAGCAGCAATTTAAAAAACTACGAGATATAAGGATTTAAACATTCGTGCCACGGACGATGATGAAAACATGCGTTGCACGGCAATGAAACAAGTTGCCCACGGCAATGAAAGAACTGTGGCATGACAATGAAAGAATCATCAAACGATGAGTACAATATTATGTTAAAATTAGAACTACAATTATATTCAAACTGATTGGCAGACTTGACAAAATAATATTATGCATCATACCGACATTGAAATTTAAAAAAAAAAATCGTCTTGTACATGTTTATTTTCAAGCCCATAGCCCACCCATTGTGAAAACTCAGTCGAGGCCATCAAGCATCATGCGAGTTCCTCCATCGACTTGCCATGACTATGATGTCGTCGGCAAATCGAAGGTGAGTGATGTGTTCGCCGTTGATGTTGATGCTAAGTCCTGTCATTCCAGGAGCTTGAAGGCGTCTTCCATTGTGGCAGTAAACAGTTTCAGGGAAATAACATCCTTCTTACGCCTCTTTCAATGGAATCGCCTTCGTGCTCTGCTCCTGTACTCGAACCGACATGGTGGCGTTATCATACAAACACTTCAACACTTTGATGTACCGATAGTCAATACGGCATCGCTGGAGTGACTCAAGTACCACCCATGTTTCCACCGATACGATGACTTTCTCATAGTCCCACAAACGCTAAGCATAATGGCAAGTTATACTCTTCGGTCTTCTGTATTACTTGCCGCAGCGTATGGATGTGGTGAATGGTACTATAGCCTCTTCGGAAACCGGCTTGTTCGGGAGGCTAGAAGTCATCAAGTCTGACAATGACTGTCAGACTGATGACTTCTAGCTCAGACTCAGAAGCATGATGGGTCTGTAGTTCTCAATAGGCTGTTATCAACTTTTTTTTAAGAAAAGCACCACTTCACGTTTGCTCCATGCTTCAGGCCTTTTGCCCTAGAACAGGACGGTATTAGTGAGCTTCTGGAGGACTTTAAGTACCGGTATTCCACCCGCTTTCAGAAGCTCTGAAGTGACTTAGATATACGTCTATTAGCTGCTTATATGACTTCGCGTCATTGAAAGACTGCAACTGTAGCAAACCTCGTTCAGACATGAGGTTTAAGGTTTGCTCGGTCAATAAGTTCTCAGGGAAAGCAAAGCGATTAGAAAGCTCGAGTTGATTTCGGGGTTCTGAATATGGGACCGAGTAGGTGGGAGCGTAGACTTCATCAGGCTGGACCTTTCAAATCAAATCTAAAGAAGAGACCAGAGAGAAACAATCTAGAGTTAACTTGACGAGTTTTTGTACTGTCAGTAATCGGTATTACCTGAATCGCAGGTGACAAAAGATGTTTTTTTTTGCCTAATCATACCATGGCGATGAAAACACAAGTCACGGAAATGAAATACCTGGCCACGGCAATGAAACTAAATTGTTTTACAAGGCATGGCAATGAAATTTTTTTAATTGCCATGTCTTTTTTTTCATTTCCATAGCAAATTTCGGCCACGGAAACCACGGCAATGAAAAACACGTCGATGAAAATCAAAGCAAAAAATATAAAATAACAAAAAATCTATTAATTATTCGAAGAAATAAGCACCTCACAAATGAACATATGAGGAACGGTGTTCTATCGAATGCTTACTCATGAAGACAAACTTATTCAAATATCAGTTATATCCATCCACGGCGATGAAAGAAAATTTTTCCAGTTAACGTAAAAAATTGATTATTTAAATTTATGGTGGCGAAAACGCAGGCACGTGTGTACTTCCTTCCACGTTGAGCACTTAGGCAGCACTTATATGCAACGTTTAGCATACCGGTACGGGGGAAGAAAGTAGTAGGTAAAACAATATCCTTGAACATAATAGGACACGGCGATGAAGGGTAGTTCTAGGACAAGTGATTTTTTATTAACCATTCGTTGTTTTGTTTAATATTTGAATAAATGTATTCTGTAGCAATACTTTAACTATTTCATGTATCAAATAAAACGAGGTTTTAGTATAAATAACCAATAGATTTTTATCAATGTGGAATAATACACAACAAGGTGAAGTGTGGACAAAACACGGGCAATGAAAGATTTCGAGGTTCAATTAATTTTTTTGGAGTATCCATTAATCCAATGAAATAAATATTTAGTGCTACACATAGATTACTATTTTCACCTAACCGGAAAAAAAATTTTGAGAACGTTATAACTATGTTTTTTAGTTCCGATTTCATTGATGCCACGCAATTTTTAGGTCCCGGGAAATTCACTCAGTTATTCGTTGTCGGTCAAAAAGCACGAAAAAAAGAAGTACTTCTGAAATCAGAGCATTACGTTGGACCAACTAGACTCCGCTTGCCACGATCTAAGGAACAAAAACTATTCTGTCAACTCGCTGAGGTACTACGTAAGCGAGGGGGACGGGGGTACTGCGTTGAGATTGGTTAATTCAAGGTCTGTTCTGTCTCAAGGTATGTTTACGGCTCACAGGAGTGGTCGAAATAAGATGGATTTAAGACTTTTTTGCATAATGTGTTGACAGACATCGGTCGTCCGTTATTAGGAGTCTAGAAATATATCGTCGTTCTGTTGGACACTTAACTTAGAGCTGCAACTTACAGGAGACTTTACCTCGAAGACTGCTTGTTATACTCTGCCAACGGTATTGGCCATAAGAACCTATTTTTTTCACCATAATAAGCGTACTCTCCCATATATTACTCTAGCGACCCGCCCCGGCTCCGCACGGGTGCAATGTCCTACTGTATCATGCATGTTATATACATAAAAACCTTCCTCTGAATCACTCTATCTATTAAAAAAACCGCATCAAAATCCGTTTGCGTAGTTTTAAAGATATAAACTTAAATAGGACAGGAAGCGACTTTGTTTTATACTACTAGCGACCCGTCCCGGCTTCGCACGGGTGAAGGACTCGGTCTAAAACCCGGTCCCGATGGTTACAAACACAACAAAAAAATAATTATCCGAATCGGTCAAGCCGTTTTTCATATTATGTCGTGACAACAGAAAACGGGCTTTATTATATAGATAGATGTAGTGATTCATAGCACTCGACGGGGAAACAAAAAGTCACCTTCCAGCGTCCGAACTTACCCTTCTATAAGTATCCATGACAAAACCATTGACGCCCACAATGACATAGAAGCTGGGTTCAGGTCGCATGGTCTTCAGAGCTTTGGCAGAGTCCCGCGTCAGGCCAGCGTGTACCCAAACCCTGATGTTGGAAACTCCTAGCAGCTCGTATAGGGTTCTGTCCACATCTGTAAAAGAATAGACGAGAATACAATGGCGAAACGATGCAACTTTGATTCACGCACGTCGTTTATTGGTGATTAATCGGCATCCACCCGTGGACTACCTGTCGGCAGGTTGACGGTACGTTATCACCAGACGCCGCGTCGCGCGTTGAAACAAAAAAGGCATGGGTAGGCATCAAGGCAAGGCCTTTGACGGTACCAGACTGCATATTGGGACAATATAATCATCATTTTGGATCTGTATAATATGTTATTTATGTCATCATCATTATTTTAGCCGTAGAATGTCCACTGCTGAACTTAGGCTTCCCCCATAGATTTACAATAGAGTCAGTTGAAAGTGTCTTGCGTCCAGCGTGATCCTGTGGCCTTCACCAGATCTGTAACCCACCTTGTAGGTCGTCTTATGCTGCGCTTGCCAATACGTGGTCCATTCAAGAATCTCGTCTTACTTAATTATTCGTTATTTTAATATTTGTCTATGTGGTTTTAAAAGTTTTTAAGCAAACCCACAAAACAGTAGTAATTCCTAGTGTAGGACAAGTATTGTGGAACCCTGTGTATTTTTGTGAACCGTCAGTATAAGCAAGTTGAAGTGACAATGGGCTGGCCATATTAGTTGTAGAAATGACTATTGGGGTAGCCGTGGTCTCAATTGGAGACCGCGAATCGGGAAAGGTGGGACGCCCTCAGGTAAGTTGGAGTGACGACCTTCGCAAGATGGCCGGTAACAGCTAGATGAGAGTAGCAGGTGATCAGGTTAAAGAGGAATATGTCCAGCAGTGGACTGCTATAGGCTGATGAATGATGAATGATGGGTATTTTGGCAGAGTGCCTCTGGCTTCAAGCAAAAGTCTAGAAGTAGAAGTTTAAGTTCTCTCTTACCACTCTCACTCTCCAAAATAATAGCAGCATCAGTAGCATTCCTCGACTCCAGGTGGTCATCTAACGCCTTCACGAGTTGTTGAGATCCTAACAGCGTCCTGACGAGAGGTACACCTGTCTCCGAAGCCAGGTCTTCAGCCATTGTCCACGGAGACCAGGAGAGGTCAATTATCATTGATACTCCTTTGGAGACTGCTGAGCATACTGTAAAAGAATAGAGAATTGATAACCAAAGAGAAACTTAAATTCTTGAGTGTCGACCATGGACTAGCAGGCGCATCGTTGGCAGGCCTCCCATTGGATGAGCCATAAAGCGCCAAGCCTGCTAGGTCGCGGGACTAACGAGCTATGAAAAGTAACGCTCAGAAATAATGGCTTGGTAAATAATAGTAGGCGGTATAAATGCAATCAGTTATATTTCCTTGCTTAACAAATTATGAAGAGTCTCATGATAGGCACACTCGTATTTTCCATGGCTGACGGCTGACTGGTCAAGGCTGAGCTGCAGAGGCGATATCTTGCGATATCTTTTTATCTCTTACCCCGGACCGTTAAGGGATAGATAGGGATTTTAGTCAGTAAAAGTCTGACAGCCAGGGAATCCAGGGAGAAGTTAGGTGTGAGTATTCAAATAAGGATTTTACCAAGTTAAAAAAAGGTCTCCCATTAGATGGACCGACAACATCGTGAGAGTCGCGAGAAGCCGATAAATATAAGTGATAAAAAGCGAAAATTAATCCCCTTTTCCATTCGTACGTAAAGCACGTGAAACATGGGGTGCTAAGACAGGAAACCTCCTCGTGCACCCGTGGACTGGAGTTCCCTCTCGGATACGTCCGGGGGGAAGACCAGTTTTTCCGGTGCACCCTGGGATGCAAAAACTCTTCCTTAGGCACTGTGTGCCTAAGTGGTCTCTTTGCCCGTATGCGAAATAGCCTGTCTTGTGGACGCTCCAACACGTGACCCTCTGATCAGCAGAGGGCACAGCGGCAGAGCGGGCTTGCGGACCGTGAGTAATGGGTAGCTTGCCGTCCGACCGAGGACCAAGCCCGGGTCGGTGGCGAGTCGTGTTTCGCGCCAAATGCCTGCTGGGGTCGCGGGTTTTTTCTTAACCTAGGATACCGCGGCCCCGGAACGTAAAGGGCATCCGAAGGAACACGGGTGGATTTTACTCAGTAAGAGTCTGACAGTCCCTTCCGCCCCATCCAGGGCGGGAGGACTCATTTGATGATTTAACCACCTAAAAAAAAAACAAAAATAACGTGAAACATCTCACACATCACCAAGGAAAACATTTAAATGTGTGTGTGGCGCACACTCACACATATATAAGTAAATAAGTGACAGTTTTGTTTTGGACTAGGTACGGAATCTGGAAATGTAATAATAAAAGGGTAATGTTCTGTACCCCTAGCACGAGTTTTCACTATTTTACTTTACAGAGTCTTTCTAGTATTTACGGCGTTTTTTGTATGAAAAAATGGAACAGCGCCTCTGGTGTGCGAAGAAGGAACTAATTTTTTCCTTGAAAATTGTCAATTTGAAATTATCAAAGTTCCAGTTTACGTCTCAAATACTGAAAACTCGTGCTAGGGTACAGTAGTGGACGTCTACCGGCTATTGATGATGATGATGATGATGATGATACTTACGTATCCTATAACTCTCTTCCTCTCTTTCTCTATCCAGAGGCACGATGGCATCATCAACTTTGACATCAGGACGCACAGTTTCAGACAACTTCAGCGCTCTACCGATGTTTTGGGTCAAATCTTGTTCTTGAGTTTCTACTATGAAAACTAGAATAAATAAAATTAACAAGAAATTGAATTATTTAATAATTATTTGACGGCACAGTTGGTGCAATGCCTGAGCGATTGGACTGTTGCGCTGCGTGTCGCGGGTTAGATTCCCGAATCGACTAAATATTTTGATGATCTACAACTTAGTTGTTCCGATTCTGGGTGTTTGTTTATGTGAATTTATATTTTTTTGTAAACACAGTCACAACACAGGAAAAAATCCTAGTGTGGAGCAACATTTTATAAAAAAAATAAAAAAGGGATTTCAGACTCAGTAGTTTCATCATTTTTTTTAAAACTATGTAGGTACCTTTTTTTGGTCTATATGTTTATTCAAAATTATTTAACTAAAATAATATAGGTACAAACTATAAATCGAAAACTAACTAGTAATAATATGTCTGAAAAAAAATAAGATAATAGAAAAAACATCCAAAAGTACTTATATTAAAAATACAAAAACACCGAATTGCATTGTGTCCCAAACTTCAACTCAATCGGTCCAGTATATTCGGGAAAAAAAATGACGAGGAGAGTCGGACACACGAGTAATAGGATCGGACCCTAAGAAAGTATTAATAAGTTGCTTTTGCCAGCGATTTCACCCGCTAAAGCTCGAAAATTTTCCCATGGGAACATAAAATCGGGATAAAAAGTATTCTACGTGTTAATCCAGATTACAAACTATCTGTGTAACCTAAATCCGTTGCCTGGTTTTTGAAGTAAAGAGTAACAAACATCCATCCATCCATCTAGAAATAAACTTTCACATTTAACTTTCATTTTTTGGTGAGTAGGATAATAGGATTAAGGAATCTTAAAATTACTTACCGAACCGTAAACTCAGCTCAGATAAAACGCAGCCCAAATTGATAAGAAAAATTAACAAAAACAAATAATAAAATGACATCTTGAATTTTAAACCGCCATTTTGTATATTTTATCCTAATAAGAGCAAGATTTACAATGATTGCAAGTTCTTATTTTATTTATTAGAATAGATGAAATATATTCTTGAAGTAAATAAGGTATTAGCAGTGTTAGTAAGATGTAGAATATAATTCTTAATTTTTCCAACATTACTTTTTCAAGCGGCCATCTTGGTTTTTTAACTTCATTACAATATTTTTATTTCAAAACAAAAGTAAAGAAATTAGTATAAGTAGATTAAAAATTCTAAATTTAATTTAACACTAATTTTCTCAATTTTGCAATGCAATTTATTCGCATACAAAGTATTTTTTAAAACATCTTTCAAACGAATCTTTTTGTAATATTTCTTAATTTTTTTTCTCTAAGTAGGTAAGTACTCAAAAAAAAGTATATTTTCTGTTTACTTTTTAAGAGGACCATGTCCTCCAACCTCTATTGGTCAACTAAAGCCTTCTATTTGAACTTCACCTAAATATTTTTCTTTGAAAACTGCACCACAACTAGAAAATTATAGGTTATGACTAAGCCGTTTGTGTCAAGAGGTACATAATGCAATATGATTGCTATATAATTTGGTTAGCAAGACAAATGATAGGTAAACAATGAATATAATGTGTTGTTAGATGTTATTTAGGTCTTGGGTACAGTCGCGTGGAAAACGCTTTATAAAAATAACCTACAAAAATTTTTTGAAGCAAGTCTGACATCCCGCTCTCAACTTTGTTCTGGCAGTTCGTGGCGCGGCGGGTGAGCCGGCACCTACCTAGAGTAGCGATCAGTTGCGCTATGAGCGGCGTCTCGTGACGTGTTTCAAACATTTCTGTAGGAACATTAGCTCGGAACCCTCACCGCCCCGCTCGCAGTGGTCGCGAACGGGTCGTAAGTCATTCTTCTTTTTTTATTACGTTGCCTCACACTTTTGGAATTTCTCCTGTTACGGACTGCATTTACAAACATATAAACTCACATACACAAACGCCTAGACCCGCAACAACTAGGTATAGATCATACAAAAACTTGCTCCGTGCGGGAATCGGACCTGCGACTCGCAACGCAGCAGTCGATCGCTTAGCCACTGCGTCAACCGTGTCGTTTAAGTCATATGAATCCATTTTACGCAACCATTTCCTACCTTTCGCGGTGAAATCCAGACTTTAGATTCCGAAATGTCGTCTAGAAAAGAAAAACCAGCACTGTGACCAGAAAACCAGCGCTGTGACAGTTAAATGTCGCAGCACATGCTGAGCCTTTTGGCCTCGCATAGGACTAAATTGTATTATGTTTTTCGTTTTGTTTCACCTTTGTTTTTCTGTTATTATTTTTTTTCTGTTGTTTTATTCATGTAATTTTGTTTGTTCCGTCCTGTGTGTCCCAATAAATCTCTTTTCTTTCTATAATATACTTACGCTACCACTTCTGTGCGCGACAGTACATTAAATCAATTATTCACTCATAACCGATTCAGGTAAGTCGCAGTGATTTTATAAGGGTGGGAATATCGACACGTGGCCTTAAGACACGCTACCCCTTGGAGTTATAGTGCTGTGGTTAGAATGGTATGGTGGTGTAGGGGGTTCGATTACTGCTTTAATTTTAACTAGCTTTTTGCTAGCCTGTGGTTTCGTTCACGTGTTAAGTAGTCGAAAATTATTCCACAGAAATATAATATCCCGATATCAAGTAGGTATCCTATGTTTAAATACATGGCAGGACTGTTTAAGCAGAATATCGTGGCCCTGGAACGCAAAGGGCAACTGTCTATTAATGTCTTGTAATAAGTCTTGTAAATTTCACCCAAGGATTCATTTGATGATTTTATCATCAAAAAATAAATGTGTTAATCCAGGTTGTAAAATAATTGCATGCCAAGCTTTATCTAAATCCGTTCAACTGTGCAAGTCCTAATAGTTTTATAATTTATTTATACCACATGCAAAGTGCACAGAAGCTGTTGGTAAACCTTAATAAATTAGTAAACTGTTTTTGCGTGAATTTTCTTTTTTTAAACGACGTGCCCCTCACTAGGAATTCTCCTGCGTCCTGGGTGCCTTTACCGACATAGAAAGAAACTCCCATACACAAACACCCAGACCCGGAATAACTACTTGTAGATCATACAAATATACTTTGTTCTGTGCGGAGATTGAGGATCTAACCCGAGACACGCTGCACAGATAGTCCAATCGCTCAGCCACTGTGCTGACCGTGACGTCAAGTTTAACAAGTCATCGTCACAAGCTGAGAGCAGTAGTTGTGACCTAGTCGTAACCTCCACGACTTATAAATAAATAAATAATCGTTTATTGTTTCTTTGTACTTATGAGTTGAAAGTTGTGAATTCTAACCCAGTCAAGAGCGTCACTTTGTGTAATTTATTACATCATCACTGCTCTCAAAACGGAGAAGGAAAACATCGTGGGGAAACCAACATGTCTTAGAACCAAAAATTCGAAGACATGTGACATCTACCAACACGCACTGGACCCGCGTGATTATATCTCACACTTTATCTGAGAACCCATCGCTCCATGTAAAATACTGATATTCAGCTGCATCTGGTTCGACTGGAAGCCGACCACAATATAGTTGAGAAAGGGCAGGCAGATGATGATATAAGCATAATCCAGCCTATCCCGGCCCGCTCGGCAGAAAAAAGGGTGTCTGTGTATCCGTAGCAACGTAGCTCCTAAAGGAATGGGCAGAGTTTGAGGAGTATTTTTTTTTCTTTGATTTACGCAGATCAGCTCAATCGTTTGATGATAATAATCAGCACATATGGCGGGTTTTTTTTCTAATTTTATCTGGGGACACGGCAGTGCCCCCGCCAAGACGAGCCTATTTCTTAACGTAACCTAATGCAGTGATAGTCGCTACTGTTAGTCAGAAGCTCGAAATTGTGACAGCATTGTGGAGGTCAAAAATACCCTATGACTATAAGGCAGGGGTGACCAAGCGATTTATCGCGATCGAGATATCGACCAAGTAGTTTGTAATTGGTAGGTCGTACAGGGTTTCGTTAGTAAAAAGTTAGATCTTATGTCTAAGTTGGCCACCCCTGCTATAAGGTTTAAGGTAAAGGTTCTATTTTAGAAATAAAACGAGCAATGTCTTTAATATATAATAACTATTTATGTATGTATATAAACATGACATCAATATGATAAGAAAAAAATATTCATTTATCTAAGTCACAAATTAAAGTAAATAATAATAATTATACCTTAATTGTAATCAAGATACAACCTCACGCTACATTTATTAATCAATTAATATTAATAAACAAAAAAAAATAATAATCGTCATAATAATTTTTAAAAAACTTTTTTTTTTGCATTGTTGAAATCTATTTTGTGTTAACGCTAAGTTCTTATATTCTAATTAATTCAACGCTGCTTATTATACAATGTTTGGGTCCGTTTAGTGTGATTTTAAAATAAAAAGTAAAAAAAAAAACAAAAAAAAAAGAAATAATTTGAAAAAAAAAATCGTCGTTCAAAAATTTTGATTTTATTTACACATTTTTTTTTTAATAAAAGAAATACATTTTTTTTTTCGTCCGAAAATTTTTATCGAGATTCTTGGTACCGATTTTAGAGGTATCGTTTTTTGTGATCACTAAATGAACCCAACTTTGCGCAGAACTATGGACGAGGCGTAGCCCCATATAACTTAAATACTACCTCTCCGAAAAATCTCTAGTAAAATCTAATTTATACAGATTTCCACACACCCCAAAAAGACAAATTAAAATAACCTATGCTACATGAAAAATACCAGAATGAAAAAGAAAACTACAACACATCACTATCTCACGGTATAAAATTTTTCTGCATAAAAATCTCCACCTTGGAATAGGGACGTGCAAAAATATCGATAGTCTCGAAAAATAAAAACTTGGTATCGGTTTCGGTATCGATCGATATCGATAATTTTGCGCAGCCCTAGCCCGCTATTACTAAACATAGTGGTTACCGCGCGACAATATTCTGTAAATCGATATAATTTATTAAACATGAATAAATGCTTGTTCCGGAGTGAGAGGAATTTATCGATACCAGATTTCCGTTGACCAAATTCAATCGCATTTCGGAACATTAAAAAAAAACTGACGCGATACCGTGTTTGGGATACAACTTATATTTTTAAACCCGAAAAAATGGACAATCAGAAAACTATTTATTTTTTTGAATTTAGAGAAATTGCAAAAATTTTTTGCCAAGCAGTCGAGAAGAAGAAAAGACCGAGATTTTTTACGAATCTACGTAAAATAATGAGACTCAAAATTAGTTTACAAGTCAAAAATGTAAACATACACTTAAGTCAAGTAAATCAAATATTTCAGATAGAGACAGCACAATTTAAGCTCTATCTATCAGAATTAAAGTCGAAACTGTCTCCCAAACGCGATACCTCCTGACGCACCGATATTCTGATTAACTTTTAATAAAACATGTGTGTCCTTATAAATAAAAAAAATACAAATCTAGGAACATTAAGAGCTTAAAAACAAAATAATGCTAAATAATTAATTTACCATTTTTTTTCCTTTTAAATCCTGGAAGATAAATTGTTTTTTTTTAGCTTAGATGTGGTGTTATTCTGAGATTTCTATTTACTTCTTTTTGTAAGATAACTGCGCAATTCTGACCCACGACTTCCACTTTATATAACTACACTCTTTTCTGGTTTCTTTACAGATCAAAACCAAGTTGTCTCTCTAGTAATGGGCTTGCCTTATACGGCTTAGGACAGGGGACTCAAACTTTGACGAGTTTTACTCATTTAAAACTCATTACTATTGTATAGCGGTTATACAGTTGAAAATCCACTAAAGACACAACTTTGATTCAGCGTTGTTGCAGCGCTGAGTCTATAGAGAATACAGTACTGTGGTTCTCAGACAGCGGTTCTTTTAATTTAATTTAAATTGCACTTCTATTCTTGTTCGCGTCAAAATTGCATATTTTTGGCGTGGTGGATTATAACCTTGTTTTTTCGAGCCAGTGTCCCAGCTCTGGTCACAGTATAGATAAAAAATAAAAAAAACCCGGAGTGACACCACTTCATCGCTAAAAATCTCAACTTGAATACATATCAACGCACTTGGACATTTAAAAATCGGTGCGTATTGTCGTTTCCTTAAATTATAAAACAAAACGACTTCGGTTGTTCTGAAAAATGGGCTTTTACTAAATGATCTTTTGGTTATTGAGAACCCCGTTTTAAAGTGTTGTTAAACCCTGACAAATCTAAAATCCCACCTGATGTTGAGTGGTTTCAAGGCTCGGTGTTATATTGTAGATGTTAACACAAATATCTAAGAGAAGTTATGTGGCAGAGGATCTATAAATGTTACTAAAAAAGTGAATAATTTGCTTCGGCATGTTGTCGACTCAATCTTGCACTTTTTTTTGACAATTACGGTAGTAATACTTGATCAAAGGACGTTTATAGAACTCGACCTTATTTGAATTGCTTTAGACCTGTTTTTCAACCAAATTTCCAGTGTCTTTAGTAAGAATTTTGAGAAAATCTAGATCTTTAATAGCCCATTATTTTAGAAATCAACCAAAGCCAACTTTACATATAAGTTCATAGTCAAAAATTAGTTTAAAAAATAAAGACCTTTATATTACTAGTACATACATAATAATTTTATTCGAAATAATAAAAAATTCTTTATATAACTTAATATTGTTAATACATAATACATCACTCGAACCGACGGGGTTACAAAGACAAAATAAGCATACAGGATGTTCAATAAGGCGATAGAAAAATCTTTACAACGAACAAGATATTTTAACCAATACTTTTGCTAACATTTGGCAGAAGGCAAGTCCTTTTCAAGGATTGATACCGTCGTATTGAACATCCTGTATACAGACGTGACAGTTTCTACAGAATGTCAGGTTTCCTTACACACAAAACCAGTTCATAGTTCTCGAGACTCCATCTAAATCAAGTTTATATTCGATTCTTGTCTTCGTATAATCTATATCTGTATGCCTCATACTGGATAAAGCCAATTTCCAAGCCTCTGACACAATCGCAACAGCCCTTAACATAGACGGTGATAACATAGATGATGATGTTGACTGATCGAGATGTTTTGATAACTAAAACATTCTATTTTTGTCTAATGCCGATGTCGACTATTCTGCCAGACTCAAGAGTGGCTTGGAAGAACAAGTGTTCATGGTTAAAAGGTTAAAATTAAAAGATTGTTAAATAAATTCTTCGATTGATATAGTTGAACGCAACGTAGTTCTTGTTGGGTTAGAACGGGACTAAAACAACTGTTAAACTTTATCGTGAAAGTCTCTTTCAATTCGAAAAGAAAATGTCACATCTGCAAGCATTTACTTCGTCAAAACTGTCAGTCAATAACAGTCATGTCAAAACGAACTACAGTACTTTCACAGTTTAGCTTCTGACAACCTAAAAGTCACCTTATTTTAACGTCGATAAAGACAACATTGTCTTACTCTAACGAGATAACTATGATGTCAAGGCAAATTAACTGTGGAAAGACTGTATTGATAAAACAGAAGATGTATGAGTCAATTATCTGACAAGTTACTGACAGAACCGTTATTGACTGACGGAACCCTCCTCATTTTAATGACTTCGTCATCACCAAGTGCATTTGGGTGTTCTTTCTGACAATTTCATTATTATGTCAGGCTGGAACTGTCAATTGATGGTGGATATAGCTGCGAATCTAAACGGGAAAACCGCCAAGATCAAATTGTCAGGGAGATTATGAGAGTGTTGGTTAATATTGTGTTCAAATTTTTAGGTTAAGTACTGAATTACTCCATGACTGGACACGAATGAAACTGTCAGAAAGAAAGAGAAAAAAATCGAAACAAATATACTACACCGGGCTAAATTAAAAATAATAAATAATTGTGCAAAGGAAAACGCCGAAGGAAAGGGTATTTAAATAAAAAATACATTTTTTTACCATCAGACCGTTGGAACGCAAAATAAAACGCGCGCCAACTCACCAAAATGATGTAAATTTTGAGATCATTTAAACCTTTTTTTTTAAATAGTAACGTAATTATCGAATTTGATTTAAATATTCACTAGTCCTAAAATGCTAACGGCATATTAAAATTTGTATAAAAATTTCAATACGATTATTCATTAGTTTCGAAACTCAATACCAGTTTGGCATCAAAAAAATTCGATACCCAAAAAACTTGGTATCCAAAACATCGATACCAAAAGAAAAATGATACCGAAAATTCCCAACACTAAAAATGGTACTTCAACTCCGAAACCAAGGAATATCGCGCGACGATACCAAAATTCGGTACCAAAAAATTACCGATACCAAAACAAAAATTTTCGGATACATTCTAGAAAAATAATGAGAGAAGTGATTTTTTTTAGATTTTTCGGCAAGTTGACGGCGCGTTAGAAAATTTTAAATAAAGCCGTTTCACTGCATAAAATAGTCTGGATGCTCCGGGTCTTTTTCGAATCTCTTTGCCTCTTCCTGCATGCTTTCCTTGATTTTCAATATCGCTGCCGATTCCGTTTGGTCGTTTTGGTCGCCGCCGGGGCCACCGAAACCTGGTTTTTAAAAATAAACTATTTATGACTGTCGATTGTTCATACTGTACATTTTTGTGCGATTGTAAACGTATTATACACTAAGCTACTGTGTATTTACAAGAGATGCCCTCTAAATTCTTCGAAATCAATTTAAGAGGATATTAGATTAAAATTATACGTGATAATAGCAGTTTTTTTTACATTAGATTTTAATAATGACAACAAAAATCGTCTTAAAGACAGAAATTAATAACATTGCTTAGGCTTGTTTCCGAATCAATCTTGCACTATTGATGCAATTGAAAGTGTAGGATAAGCCAAATCACGTTTATAGATCTCGGCATAACTAGAACCCTTCAAAACCCGTTTTCAAGACAGTTACAAATTAAATGAAGTGAATATAAAATCATATCACATTGAGATACTTAATTTCCTTGATCTCAAAGATACAAAATCACACTATCATTTACTTTTCTCTCTGTACTAATGTTCTGAAATTTTCGGTCGTTTATCAAGACAAAACATGTCAAAAGTGTCGTAATATGTACTACTAGTACCACTAAATTAAAGTACTAGGTTTGGTGCCACCAATTCCCATACTGTATCTACTCGACTACTTCTACACTAGACCTACAGAAAAGTGCGAAAAAGTAAAATATTTTAATACTTACTTAAGTTGTAGTCTCCCATGCCTGATCCTGAGTCTTCCCGGGGAGTGCCGGGCCCTCCCCCTCCCACTCCCCCCGGCGAAGACTTCATGCCGTCGACTCCTCCCAGCCCTGAGACAAGAGACCTGGAGGTTATCTTTATCATCACATCAGGGAATTGATAAACAGCATCTCGCATCTCTCAATGGGATCGATGGAAAGCTTTGCCGCGAAAGGGTACCGAGTTTTCAAAGAAAGCAAAGTAGAATAAAAAAACAAAATATGACAACTGAGGCCCGTATTACAGAACATCACTCAACCCTCAAGCATTACTTAAAACTATATTCAATGCATTTTATTGGTTGATACTAGTTCTAAGTAACACTTGACTTAAGAGGTGCGTCCTGTAATACACTGCCTGAAAATCAATAAGAGATTCAAAAACTTTCTTGTGGCAACATTTTCAGCAGAGGACACACACACTTAGTACCATCTACGTGGAACTAATATTTGTATATACCTTCCCATGAATATTTGTTGATCCGTCGGTCAATAAAGTCAGTTCTAAGCACGATATCGCAATAGCCAAGTAAGTATTTTGCACTCAGGCATGACGTCACACAAACATGAATGCCACATTGCAACCTTTCCAATATATTTTTACTGAGGGGCCCTTGGTATTCAAATTTTCTTTAATACAAATTGGCATTTTGCATGGTTATAAAGAAGTGAAGATGGCACCCATACAACAATCTTATCACATAACTTTTTTTATGAAATAAGTAGTTTCGTTTAAGGCGAATTTAACTTAAAACTATTATTTATGATTGTAATGATTTAATTCTGTGAATGCATCATATTTGCTAAGACTGCTTATACCACACTAGGGCATAAGACAATTTGAAATACACGGACTACCTTATTGGCAAAGTTTTTTAACTTGCATGGTCACTAATATTAGTACTTAATGCATTATAGACTTGTTATAATGTGTGACTGCAAATTACTTGTGAAATGAAAACCCAGGTAAAGCGTTGATGACGATTGTAATTTCGTCTTTAGCTGATATTTTCATGTTATAACATGCAAATAACGTCTTTATAAGTCTTTATTATGGACGGGATTGGCATGTTTTTTAAAAAATGTTGTAAATGTCTATAATCTATCTTGCTTCATTCTCATAACAAAATCAAATGGTTACTAAAAAGTCTAATAATTTCTATTTTATTTACAATTTTGTAGCAAAAAAGTCGAGCTTTAAGCTTCAAGACGTTTCAGGACAATGCAGGACAATGTCCAGCTTCACCTCTGAAGCCTGTTAAGCTCAAATATTAGTGCGAGTTTGATTTCTCGACCTTTATGAAATGAGGTCCTTCAGAAATTGTCTAGATCGAATGAAATGCAAAAGGCCTATGAGGATCTGATAGCTCAACTTGGTGACCAGGACAGGTCTGAGATATGCTAATAGTAAAACAGGGAACGAAGCAGTTTGTCTCTGGTTACCAGGAAATAAATATTAAAATAAAGCTTAGCACTTAACATTTAACAAAAAGCGGCATTTATTTATTTGATTATAGCCATAAAATTAAAATTCATTTTAGAGCACGATTTGCTTTATTATCTCTTAGCTATGTCAGCCTATTTGTCAATTAATTAAGCATAAATATAACGTAATTATGAAAATTATTATAGTGCGTTATGCAGGTAAGAAGGGAAAAGAACCTCTACAGAATTTGTTTTTTTTTTCAATAAAGGGATATGCCATCACTTTGACAGCTAAAATTTTAATGAGCCAACAAAACTAATATTTAGCTCTGGCAACATTTACTCGCACTGACATTTAAAGCAAAACAGACAATAGAGATGGGACACCCAAACAAAATCGGTATCTTAAGTATCGATACTCCGATACCAATACATTAAATAAACAAAAAAAGCAGGGCTCTGACACGCCGCTTTAAAGCGCGTTAATAAAACATAATAAAAGCAAATAATTTTTAGCATCGACCAATAAAGCGACACGAAAACGACGCCGAACACCCACCGCAACCAAACTCATTTTTCCAAAGACTTTTTTGTTATTTCTTTGTTTTTTTTTTTCTTTTTGACGCAAGTGTCAGAGCCCTTATGGCTTCTGTACACATCGGGCTATGTTGGTGCGTACAGTTTTTTCAACACTTACTTTTACAAAACGAGCTTAATACTCGATTACATAAGGATGCTTTTAGTTTGTCAATTTTGAGAAAACGGTGAAAATCCGGGTGTATTTATAAGTGCTATAAGAACTGTATGCACATTTCAATCACATTTTGGTAGCTGTGACAGTCATTTATTTCATCGCTGTCATTTTCATCACATGTAACACTTAGATAAATGGTAAATGGAGACCAACATGGGCCATCGTGTACAGGAGCCAACCAATCGACACAGGCAGTCAAGGATCTGTTTTACGTGACGTAAAGCAGTCCTTTCTGAGTCCAAAGGCCCACCTTCACTAGCGGGCGGCTGCGGCAGGTGCTGGGACGACGGTCCGTGTTCCCCGGCGAGAGGGTACTCCGCCCCCAGCGCTCCGGCGCCCACCGGCTTCATCAGTGTGTACATGTTGTCTCCCCCTGCCGCGCATACATTATGCGTGACTTTTTATCGATACCATTCTTTTTGGTATCGATACTTTTTCGTGGTATCGGTATTTTTTTCGTGTCATAGACAAAATTATTTTTTTGTGTTTTTTTTTTGGGTCTGTGTGTGTTCGTTATCTTTTTTAAGTAAATATGGCAAGCGAAAATAATAAAAAATGCGATGGTAACTTGAATTACATGTTTATTATGCAAAAAAAAAAATTAAAATAATATACTAAGTAAAGAATTTTGTCTATGAGAAGGTAACTAAAAGCTAAGATACACATTTTTTTTAATATATTGAAACTAGAATTAGAAGCCAGCCGATGATAATTATTTTTACACTAAATATTTGCTCAGTACCTACTTGAATTATTAGAATAAAAAAAAAAACTGAAATTCAAAATTATGTCATCTATCTGTGACTTCCAATCATAATTTCTTTTTTTCAAATAGAAAAGATGTTTATCACTTTTTCTATTAAAACAAAAACTTAAAACTAAGGAGAAGAATCTATACAGACAAAACGGAAAGTTTTTTTACAAAAAAAGAAAAAAAAGCATTGTACAAAGATGAAACAAGCGTGAATGAACCAAGATTATGCGAGAATGAAGCAAGCGAAACAGAAAGTAAGATAAAAGATACATGTTTTTACTAAGAAAAGATAATGGTGAGTGTGATGAGATCTTTTAGTCAGTTTTACAGATCGCATCGGGTGAAGATGAGCATACATTAACTTCTAAAAAAAAAGCTAATTTTACCTTTTTACCAGCAGAAATCAGCAGAATACGGGATGAATAGACTACCCTATAAATAATTTCTGATCTTTTTTTCTAAAAAAAACAAAAGTAACTATGAAAATTGCGTATCCTTTCTGTATATTTTTTCGTGAAAAAAGATTCAGAAATAAAGACGAGTTTTACAATAATGCAGTCTCATCTTCTAACAGTTTTTTTTTTAAATTAAAAGTGCTACATTTAAATACCTTGAAACCTGTAAACTTTTTTTAAAATTTATTTGTTAAAAAAAGATAAACTACATATTTACTGGTTAGGCTGTGCGTGAGATTCCATGGACTTTAACTGAAAAATAATGTTTTAGGCGGCAGATGGGATTGTGACAGCGAAAATCGATTGATATCTTTTTTTAGAAAAAAGATAAAAAATATCAATCAATTTTTCTTGCGGGGACGGTTAACACATGAAGCGTAATGTGCGGGTATCAAGTTTTTTATTTAAAAAGATTACTAAAAATACATTGAATTAAAAAAAAGATATAACATAATTTCTTTTTCGCAGATTTTTTGTTGCTATAAGTATTTAATAAAAAGAATTGATTTAAAAGAAATTCTAGTTTTAAATACTACTGGCTTTAGCCATAATTTTATCCATCACCCTTAATTATTAATTAATAATCTCATTGATTTTAACTAAAGTTTGCTTTAGATGCTCTTTCTAATAGATTACAACCATAAACTAGTTGGAAAAGTGTCTATATTGCTTTGACACATGACTGTATTTTATTTAACTTTATGAAAATGCATCATATGTTAGAAGAAAGATATAAAAGATAGAACAATACTTGCTCCTCCCAAATGTAAGAGATATACATTTTTGGACCATTATAAAAACTGTGATAATGGCAATTTTTTTAAAGACTTTTTATGATATATTTTTGCTGTTTTTATATTATTCGATGATAAAACCGCTGCGTAACCAGCTCAAAAAGAATTTTAAGTATTGAAAAATGCACTGACATGTACCGCGGATAGTCTTGTATGCAAAGGATGATGCAATTTTTGGGCCCACCCTCCAATAGCAACATGTAATACGTCGTTGGATAGGTATTTGTAAGCTGAGTAAAAAATACTCCGGCACCAAGTCTGAAATATTAGTCCGTTCTGAGATATGTTTGTTTTAATATGGCAGTTTAAGATATAACCAAATAATAATTTTTTCGTAACATTATTATTACATTTTGGAGAGGAGGAGGAGGAGAAGCTCGTTTCTAAATAATGACAGCCGCACAGGTCGATCTTCCATGTCAAGCCGCGCTTGACGAGGTCGGTTTAAAAATACCTATCCAACGACGTATTACATATTGCTATTGGAGGGTGCTACCAGATTTCATAGAAGCCCTGGCATCATCATTTACGGAACCTAGGGGTCATCTGTTGTGTGATTAGCACTACTGTTAGTGGTTGTAGTCACCTTAAAAAGAGCACCTTAAGGGTACCCTAGTCGGTCATTCTTCCATACAAACGTAGTTTCGCGATTATTCCAATATTTGACGGTTTAAATTCACATTAAACAATGATCTACATTCATCTCATCATTGTCTAGTCCTGTATGGAATCAAAAAAGTAAAAAAAAACATCTATTATTAGTTATGGGTGTCGAAACTTCCTTATTTTAAGCCTAATTTTGACGAATCTTTGGGGGGAAATAAATAACAAAAGAAGACAGTAAATTGTAAAATAATTTCCATACAGAAATAGATAATTTATTCAAAATTTTAGATAACTTTATTTTGAACAGAAACATTCAGTAGTTTTTTCATAATATCCAAATTCCCGAAGGTCTTTTGAAAAGTTGCAGTAGTTCATTATTTAAAGTAATCACGCATTCATGAGTCAGTCGAAGGGTGGAATATGTGTGCATAAGTGCCCTAGCTACTTACTGCTCATCCATCCTATCGATACGTGATCTTGGATGAAATAACAAGCATTTTAATCCCGCCCGCTAACGCGTTCGTCCCGCCGACTAGCGCATCCTTAATAACATCACTAAATTTGAAACTACCTACAAACAAAAACTTGACCCCGCTCCAACCCTCACCCCGCCACCTTCGTCCAATCGTGGAACTCACCGGAATTCGAGGAATCTTGCGGGCTCGGCATTATCGGTGTCGGGGGGCCCGGAGGCCCGTTGCTGCCCGGCGGCGCGCCGTAGGCCCCCGGGGAGCCCCCCGAGTAGTTGAGAGGGGCGGCGCCACCTCCGCCGCCGCCGCCGCTGCCGCCGGCCCAAGCGCCGCGCGGGCCCATACCCATTGGAGGCATACCTGGTTAAGATGGTTGTTTTAAGCTACTGAGAAGGTGGTTTAGCTGTAACATGGCGACTGTTCCCTCATGGTCTGTACCAATATATGTTATTTCTTTCTTTCTTTCTTTCCCTCATGGCATTCAGCAGGAACATTAACTGGAGTTTTAACGACACGGTTAGCGCAATGGCTGACCGATTGGACTGCTGCGCTGCGTGTCGCGGATTCGATTCCCGCACGCAGCAAATATTTATCCTACTAATATTACAAACGTGAAAGTTTGTATGTGTGGATGGATGTTTGTTACTCTTTCACGCAAAAACCACTGAACGAATTTGGCTAAAATTTAGTACACAGATAATTTATAACCTGGATTAATACATAGGATAGTTTTTATCCTGATTTTATGTTCCCGTGGCATAATTTTCGAGTTGTAACGGGTGAAGCCGCTGGCAACAGCTAGTATAGTATAGAATAGAAAAACATTTATTTGATATTGGACATACACACACAGAAATAATAAAAAAATAAAATTAAAAATACAATAGCAATTTTGATGAGCATGTCCACACCAAAAGGGTTAACAACTCAGCATATGCCAAGCGAAAGACACCCAGCCCTGGTTTTCAGTTGGCACCACGCAATGACAGATACATGATCTATAAATAACTGTTTCGGGTCTGGGCGTTTGTGTATGTGAGTTTATTTGATTGTAAACGCACCCACGACCACGACGCAGGAGAAATTCCTAAACCCCAACGTTTTTTTAAAGTTACGTATGCAATGAGGACTTGCGTCAGGCGTAATATGAGATCCTTGATCGGACGACGAGCTACACATTACTAGCCGTCCGCAAACTGGTGCATACGGTAGCCGGAATTTGTCCCGCAATGTCCGCTGCCCTGGACGTCTTCGGCGGTGGTTGGACCGAGAGGTGTTGCATGTTTATTCCCTCGCGTGTTCCGACTGCTTCCCATTTCCCCTCACCTACCGTTGAATTCCTGAGGTACCTCCCGTAGAGTTCCTATGGCCACCTTCCAGCTCCATCATCAGATAAGCTCCATGTCATCATAATATTGTATTGTCACGCGATATACATATACGTGCAAAATTTCAGGTCAATCAGAAATCGGGAAGTGGATCAAATTTAACTTGCAAGATTTGATCCCAGACAACGGGACAGGTGAATGTAAATAAAAGCAGTTAAGAAAAGAGATTTCGATTTTACAAAGTGATCTCAAGTATTGTTGATTTGTGTGTGTCTTATAAAGGTCGCCGGAAGACGCTGGATGCAGGTCGCTTCCAACCGGTATATGTGGAGATCTAAAGGGGAGGCCTATGTTCAGCAGTGGACGTCCTATGGCTGAGATGATGATGATGATGATGTGCAGTGGCTGACCGATTGGACTGCTGCGCTGCATATAGCGGGTTCGATTCCCGCACGGAGCAAATATTTGTATGACCTACAAGTAGTTGTTTCCGGGTCTGAGTTGTATATGCGATTTTATATGTTTTTAAACGCACCCACGAAAAAAAAAAATAAATATCTTGTGTCCCCAAAAAGTACAGGGACGTACTGAGTGCACAACATACCTGGTCCCTGTGGCGGAGGGCCGCGCATTCCGGCGGCGTAGGCCCCCGGACTCATGGGACCCATGCCGGGCCGCGGCGGCGTCATGCGCGGCCCGCCCAGCACCCCGCCGCCGCCGCGCTCCAGAGAGTTGCCCATCATACCTTGACCTGATGGACAAAGATTAAAGAATGAAGACAAGTCTTATACACTAAGCTTACAGTACCCGGCACGTAAGTTGGCAAGATTATGGTGTAGAGGGGATAAGTTTGCGCATCGCATTTAGCGGCACGCAAGTGCAAGCGAGAGCGCGTATACTGGGTGCGAAGGGCAAAGACGAGTGACGCACCAATTGCATGCTCGGATCGGCACTACTCATACCCCGCAAGCCGCATGACCGCCAAAGAGATCTAAAAAAATGACTTCTGCGCATCTAACGACTCTTGCCAACTTAAGTGCCGGCCACTGCATTAAGTAACTTATGAGTCGAGCTACACGATAACTGACAAATGCTTACACTGACTGGACAGGTCCACTCAAATCTGTGTGGTTCTTTCTTCAAAAGACCATCTCAGACATTAACCTACATGGTCCTCGTATGACTACCAATATAATGTCTGGACTTTAAAAGAGACTGTGACCTCTGAGTTTGTTTCGGCTGTTTCTTCTCAGAGTTGTCAGGTACGAAACATCGGCCTCATCTAGTTTATAAAAGAGGACGTGTAAAAGTGTTGATATTATAAATATCATTTCATTTCATCTTTTTTTCATTTCATTTCAGTTTGCTCATGAAGCGATTTGTGTAATTTCTACTAACTAAAATTGAAAATCGTCCTTGCTACTACGATATAATGATGCAATTCGACTGACTTACATCGTCGGCGTCGCATCGCGTCGTCAACAAGCTCCCTTATGGAGCTTAGGCTTACCCATGACGCGATGCGATTGCAATTCGACCGATTCCAACTACAAGTGAAAATCATCCTTACCACTACGACATATGACATAAAACGTGCGGTTACCTACGGGTACCTAGATGAAAATTATAACAAGATCGCCACGACGATGTAAGTCAGTCGAATTGCATCGTTATAAAAATATCGTGTTAGCAAAGACATTTTTTTTAGATAGTTGAAATTGCAAATCGCACGAATGGTCATGTGAGTAAGTTCCTTAGGAATTAAAATCTTCCCTGCTACTACGATATAATGATGCAATTCGATACTGAGGGCCTGTGACGTCAGGAACTTGTAAAAAATATACAAAGTTCTGACGTATTTCCCATTTTAAAAGCGTCGTATTTTCATCATTCGTAATTTTGGTTTACGTAACCAAAGAAAACATAGGGATCAAATATTATTTGATAATAAATCTTTCGGACTTATTTTAAAAAATCTATTGATCGGATCGATCGGTTTGCAAAAAATATCATTTATCTCATTTTCTTACCTGGAGGCCCATTAAAATCATTGCCCATTCCCATCCTGACTGCTCCGCGTGGTCCTCCCCCGGAGTACCACGGTCCTATAAACGGCTGTCCAGTGCCCATTAGCTGTGGTTGTGGTCCATGAGGCGAAGGCTGTGATCCAGGGTGCGGTGCCGGAGGTGATGGTCGTAATGGAGAGTTCGGGAAGAATCCTGGAGGCATTCCACCGCCGCCCATGCCTGGAATGTTAAGGAAAATTGTTAAAGACTGACGGAAGAGTGAATAGGTAACTTCTAGGCAAGCATGGTTGACAGTTAACCACAGTATAGTTTACTATTGAGTGAGATTGTGATCAAACGCGAGACTATAGACAAACAAAATAGCAGTAGGAGCAGTGGTGGCCCTGACATGCGTTGGCTGATGACTGGGTGACCATTGGCATAATATATCGACTGGCCTGTTGGTCTAGTGGTTACTGACCCTGACTGCTAAGCTGGGGGTCGTGGGTTCGATTCCCATCCAGGACAAATGTTTGTGTGATGAGCATGATCATTTTTGTTCTGTGTCTGGGTGTAATGTATCCATAATATGTATGTATTTAGAAATATATAAGTATGTTTATCAGTTGTCTCGTACCCACAACACAAGCTCTGCTTAGCTTGGGACTAGATGGCGTTGTGTGATAGTTGTGGAATATTATTAATATGACTCTGTGTAATTTATTTCATCACCACTGCTCCATAAACGGTGAGAGAAAAGATCATGACATGAGATCTTTACATTAGGCCTACATGGGAGAAGTCTTATGCATAAACAGTGAAATCAGTGTGTATCTGTCAAAATGAGAATACTGGCTTTTTGTAGTTTCCATATAAATTATATAGGTCCAGAAACCTACTAGTTTTTGTTACAAATTTGGTGTTTGGACTCATTTGGCTATCCTTTTCTTAACTCTGTTTGGGTCAGCTTCTAGTCCAACTGGATACAGCTGAATCCCAGTGAATTCAGTTCCATCCAGAGACCAGAAGTAACTCATAGAGCAATTGCCTATCTAACCTCCACAACCCAGTTACTACTGACTTAATAGAAAACTCCTTGGTAAGACTGTTTGACAGACTTGAATCCAAATCACTAACTACCTGACTATTAGCTTCAATCATCTGTCTAGCCTTTGCCCAATTATATTGGGGTCAGCTTCCAGTCAAACCAGATGCAGCTGAGTACCAGTATTTTACATGGAACGACTGCCTGTCAGACCTAGTAACTGGGTAATATGATACCCCATTGTAAGACTGGTTGATCTGACTATTAGCTTTCTGACCTCAAATAATGCAATAACTTGACAATTAAAAAGTAAAAGTTGGGTTCTTTTTTCTCTATGCCACGGAAATTATCAATTTAGAAAGTGTACCTACTTTCTAATTTCTTTATTGTGCAGTGCAAATATACTGGTATTTTTATAGTTACACTTATATCTTGTAGTATAGTATGTAGATGGAAGATGGAGGAGAGTGGAAACGCCGGGATGGAACACCCTAGGAAGACCTACCCTGACATTGACCTTATTGGTGAAGTGCTTCAGAAAGACGTGTATATGCGTACGTGTGCGTGTATGACCAGATGTATGAATATGGATGAGGTGAAAGGAGTATGTAAGGATTGTAGCAGGTGTGTGCTCTATAGTTTCTGCCTACCACCATGGGAAGGTGTGTGTTTAACTACATGTGTATGGTATGTAGAGAAACCATAACCATTACACTTTTTTTGGGTGTTAAAATTATCAAATGAGTTGTCCCACCATGAGTAGAACGGGAAGATTGACAGATTTTTAGACTGAAATGGTCACTATAACTATTATTTAGTTTTAAAACGGGATATTTACCATGTTTATTATTTGTTTTGAGTTTCCGATATTTCGGCACTGTTGCAAGCGCCATGATCACGGATGAACATCCGTGATCATGGCTAAATAAACATGGTAAATATCCCGTTTTAAAACTAAATAATAAGATTGTCAGACTCGTACTGACTAAAATTTACAATGTTACTTCAATAGCTCTTTACATTCTATGATCACGGTTACTTCTCAAACAGTTCTGTGACTATAAATATCAACCCTGTAATGCCTGAAGCGTTAGGCATTGGTGTAACTAATAGTATGCTACATTTTACCAATTATGTTTAAGTCATAATGTAATAGAGACGAGTGTATGGCCATCAAGCAGGCAGACTCTATAGTTGCTATTGAGAAATTCCTAATCTAAAATCATTTCTAATTTTAATTATTCTTTTTTTTTTTGTAGAAAAGAGTTGAGGCTTCATTACGTTCCTAGAATTCCAAAGTCAGTCTTACAGTCACTTATCTGACCTTCATAACCCAGTTACTGGGTTTACAATATCTACTTACGCAATTTGAGTAATATCCTGAGACTATGGTTAATAGATCTTGTCGTCAAGGCATCATTTCACATCAAAAACATGTTAGAATCGCTACGAAACTCTGATATCTATGTTATCAGTGACTTGTATTTGTTTATACAGTCATTAAGACAAGGATATGCCTTACATCTCATGCATGCCTAATTTGTGGGTTAGATATCTACTTACTAAAAATACACCACAAAATTGCATCAAAACGTAGAAAAAACATAAGAAATGCCTACAAGAGTGTTACAATCAGCTAAATATACACTCAAGAATCAGGAAATCAATGTTTTTTTAGCCTAATTGATAAGAAAAACGTTGGCCCAAAAACACGTAATAAAAAAACAATTTTTACAGTTGTAGACGCGATTAAACGCGTATTTAGCACACGTACCGTCGTTAGGCGGCGCCGGGCCTGCGTTGTGTCCGATACCGTTGACTCCATATCCAGAATTGACAAAACCATAGTCGTGGAAAGCCTTTGCCTCTGATGAGTGTTCACAAGTGTCTCGGCGCTCTGGTGCGGCACAGTACAGGTCCCAAAACACGCACCACCACGAGTGGAGGAACCCGGGCGGCTCGCCCAGTGTTATATTCTTCTCCCATCGTATTTCAGACAGAAATGTTTGCGCCGCTTTGGTCGCACCGACATGAAGCAGGTATTCGTACACATAGAGCGCCAATTTCTCGCGAGCCTGAGCGTCCGAAGGCACCGTAGAGCCCTTGCCCTTGGCATACATATCGACTGGAAGCCGACTTTTATGATGATATTGTTTATTATTTACATTAACGCTTTATATCAATAAATTCAACTACACAAAATGTCATTGATCGATGGCGACATTTGGCGTCTGTGGCATAGAGAAATTGGTTTGTTCTCGGCGTGCAGGTAGCTGTCATAAAATAATTGTTAATAGGTTAGTACAGATTATACATTTTAGTCTATAGATAAAATCTAAACTTATTACGCTTACTACGCAGTAGATTGCTTTTTTTGCTTTGAGAAATTAATTTAATTATTTGCTTTATTAGAAGTGGAATAATCTGTAAACAATCAGCAATTTAAAAAATCTGAAGTAATTTCTTTCATTCCGCAAGAGAGAGAAGAACATAATTCATAGACCGACTTCGAAAAAGAGAAGTTCTCAGTTCGTGTTGTGGTTCGTGTACTTGTATAGACAATAGAATTTCATAAAAAAGTAAACATCTGGTACAATATTGTATGTTACATACAGTACCGGCGTTAGGGTAAGGCGCGGTTAGGCGACCGCCTGGGGCGCCAAATACGAAGGGGCGCCGCCCGCAGGCCTACTTTCTGATGAACCTATAATTTCTCCGGAAAAAAATTTAGTTTGAATTTTCAAGTGTCTTTTGGACACTACTATAATTTCAGTCCATGACTCAACGAATATTCAGAATATTGGTCTTTTTTGTACAATATGAAAAGATTCCGGAAAAACCTGATCTTCTGAAACTCTGTGGAGATCTCCAATTAAAACTAACTGTAGACTCTAAATCTGATATAGATAGGTGTATGTTATGTGATGAGCTTATAAGCCTGGAATCTTTTTTGCCAGATCAGAATATGGCTACCCCCGGTTTTTTTTAATTTTATAAAAGCTCGCTACGCACAAGTTTATCCAAATGTACGGATAGCTCTGCGAATATTATTGTAACGGTTGACTACAGTACTAGTGGGGAGAGGAAAGCGTAAGCTAATAAAAACTTATCTACGATCGACAATTTTTTTTCGCCCCGGGCAGGGCGGCAGGTACTGTCAGGCTTGACTAACTAAAATCCACGGTGTCCTTCGGTAGCCCTTTGTGTACCGGAGTTGGGGTATACGTATGTCCCGCAACCCCGACATGGCTATGGCCCTTTATAGGGGCCCCCCTTCAGACGATCGACGATATCGCAATCTAAACTCACAAATTTTAATTGAAATTGCAGAAAATCTCGATTTTGATAATTTAATAAAAGAGTTCGCGATAGAAATGCTAGAAATGTACAATTTTATTGGTTTCTATTTTTTTAAGAAATGGTTGTCTCTTTTAATAAATGTTAATTTCATTAAATCCTTTTCCTTTTATCATATGAGTTTGTATTCGGGCAGACCCCTTTTCGAGGAGTGGCTGGATAGGCGTCACGACGTCCTGATCTACCGCATGGCGCAGGTCCTCACCGGACACGGAAGTTTCGGGAGGTACCTGTGTCTGATGAGGAAGGAGGAAACGCCTGGGTGTCACCAGTGCGAGGATCGCCCGGAGGATCGGGCAGAGCACCGACGTGTCCTCACGGCGGTGATAGGCGGAGACCTCTGGCGCCCGGCATTGGTTGCGGCCATGCTGCGGGGCGAAACGGAGTGGGAAGCTGTCGCCTCCTTCTGTGACGCATTCCTTCTCGCGAAGGAGTAGGTGGGCCGCGTGAGGGAGACGATAGCGTCCTCCCTCCACCCCAGCTGCAATGGTAGGCGCGGGCTTGTGGGCAGCGAGTAAAGGGCAACTCGCTATCCGACCCCGGACCATGCCAGGTTCAACAGCGCGTTGGGCTCCACGCGCGCCTCAAAGAGCGTCATCACAATGACGGGGCCTGCCGGGGTCGCGGGACCTATCCCACTACCGTGAAAATTAAGAGCTATTGAAGGACACCGTGGATTTGCTAAAACAAATCGGTTTGTGTTGCAGTTAGGGGGCGCGGTGGGGTGCTAAGGCAGGAAACCTCCACGTGCGCCCGTGGACTGGAGTTCCCTCTCGGATACGTCCGGGGGGAAGACCAGTTTTTCGGGCCGGTGCACCCTGGGATGCGGGCAAAAACTCTTCTTTAAGGAGTGTCTTTGCCCATATGCGAATAGCCTGTCGTGTGGACGCTCCAACGCGTGTCCCTCGGATCAGCAGAGGGCACAGCAGCGGAGCGGGCTTGCGGACGGTGAGTAATGGGTGGCTCGCCGTCCGACCGAGGACCAAGCCCGGGTTGGTGGCGCGTCGTGTTTCGCGCCAAATGCCTGCTGGGGTCGCGGGTTTTTTCTTAACCCAGGTTACCGCGGCCCCGGAACGTACAGGGCATCCGAAGGAACACGGGTGGATTTTTGTCAGTAAGAGTCTGACAGTCCCTTCCGCCCCATTTGATGATTTTACCAACTAAAAAAAAAAAAAAAAAAAAGGGGGGCGCGGTAGAAAATCTCGCCCAAGGGCGCTGGTAGTGCTAAAACCGGCACTGGTTACATAATCTATTCACAATGACGCTGAAGTCTTACTAAAAGTAACAGAAAAAACTGGATATAATTTAACAAAATGTGTACAATGTTCACGGAATTAACAATGTAATAGGATAGTTTCTGAAAAGGGCCAATTAAATGGTAAATAGATTAATAAATACAGACGCCAGCTGGTCATCAATATACCCCATTCTGTCATTTTTTCTAGTCAAGACTTAACATTCTAACAGATTGGGGTAGGTTGATGCGCTGGAGTCAGTGTTTGAATATTTTTTCCTGCAAATGAAGTTAAAAACAGATTTCTACATCATCTTTCCAATTTGACCCCGAAATAAAGCTGGGCATTTCTGTAACCTCAGAATACCATTTCATTTTATTTTGAATGACATGTCCAATTGTCCATGTCCTTTTGTCCACAAAAAATCCTGTAAAATCGCTGACACTTTTTACCGACTTCAAAGAGGAAGAAGTTCTCCGTTTCGCTAAAACTAAAAAGGATGAGATTTTTTGAATTCATGCTTTTTTATCTAAGATCAATTTTGCTTTCTCAACTTGGTCTTTAATGCTACCGATTATGTTTTGGTTTCATAATTTAATTGCCTACTATAGAAAATCTGATGAACCATAGACACTAATTAAATTACGCAACCTTTTTTCGAGCAACGCTATTGGATAGCAGACGAAAACATACTGAAACTCTAGCAATGTCTCTGTTTGTCTATTCCTTTTTCCTTTTCGTGCGGCCGTGTCACCGCGTGGTTCACAGCCGCGTTTTAATAAGAAACATACAAAATGGCAATCCGCCCTGTATACAGGCCGACAATCGTCAAAAAGAGGACGAAAAGATTTATCCGCCATCAATCGGATCGCTATGACAAACTCAAGCGTAACTGGCGTAAACCCAGAGGTAAGTACGCGTGTTCTGTGTCGGCATTGTCGCCCTCACTAACCCTATTTTAGGATGATATTTTCCTCATTATCATGATATATAATGTAAATAGGAGAGTTTTAATGTGTTTTCGGTGCATGAAAGTACCAGAATGGTGTTATATACCTTCACGAGTGAGGTTATGATTCAACCATAGCGAGTGAGGATTTTATGAAAACTTTGAAACCACTCCTTGGTTTATGAACGAAAATCAAATCATACAGAAGAGATATATGCTCATTTCTGACATTAACTAAATATCCATGAGGATTTAGTAATCGCTGAACAATTGTCAACAAAAGTGTAAACACACCTTGATTTTTCTAACCTTACTGTTTACTGTACTAATGCTAGACCATCAACTGATTAGAAAACTAAGATTACCCACTAACCAAAACTATTATCTTTACTAAATAATAGTCAATCATAGCACATTACTTAGGTTAAACAAAAAAAATGTTCCATAGTATGCAAGGGCACTCTGTGTTATACATTCCATAAGATAATTACAATTTGTTACCTTGCTAGATTAAATTCTACTAAATCCTATTCCATGTAGCTTGCATGTGGCTACTTGGTCATAGTGGTAGATACATTTTAGCTAAAAACTCCTTTGGAAATTGTCTGAAAATATCAAAGAGGATAAAAATTACCTATTCTGACAATATCAGGGGAGATTCTTGGTTACATTATCGTTAAATCAATAACCCTTTTGTAAAAAAAATAAGATGTGCACATTATTTCTCAAAAATAACTAACGGACTAATAAGATTTGAAATGAATTGATGCTCTCAACAATTCCTACTGCCATTCAAGTCTTTGATCTTCCACGCTCCCACAACACAGCCAAAATTCCTAGTATGGCGGCAACTTAAAGAAAAGCCATATATCTCGATTGACTCCGTTCTCCGTACTTACAGGTATTGACAACAGGGTGCGCAGGCGTTTCAAGGGTCAGTACTTGATGCCCAACATCGGTTACGGATCAAACAAGAAGACCCGTCATATGCTACCCAATGGTTTCCGTAAGGTATGGTATCACTCAACGACGATATATTACTAGACTCCTAATAACAGGTGACCGATGTCTGTCAACACATTAGGCAAAAAAGTGTTATATCCGTCTTATTTCGACCAATCCTGTGAGCCGTAAAAATACCTTGAGACAGTACAGACCTTGAGTTAGCCAGTCACAACTCAGTACCCGGTCCTCCTCGCTTACGTAGTACCTCAGCGGGTTGACAGAATAGTTTTTGTTCCTTAAATCATGCATAATCATAGTAATTCCTAGTTATATATCGTCGTTGGCTTATTCAAAATAGGCTGATTTATCAGTACTTTTAGAAGCTCAATTTTTACATAAGACAATCCCCCAAAGCGCCCTTCGACACTTCCTAGTGTTTTGTCTGGGAAGAAGAAGTGACGGAACAAACTCCCCAGCAACACATCTGTCTGTACGGTTAGAGGAACCAAGATTTTATACAATGAAATAAAACATTCATGTAATACATCAACTTGAAATTACATCTTGATAAAGTAGGACTAGTGCAGTAAAGAACAATAATAAAAAAAAAATAACAAAGTCAACCAGTCAATCCTTTATTTTTCCCCACTGCTGGGACTCAGAACTCACAATCTAGGGGAAGCAATGGGCCACAGGTGTACATCTCCACTCTATTATGCAAGGGCACTCTGTGTTATACATTCCATATGATAATTACAATTTGTTACCTTGCTAGATCAAATTCTACTAAATCCTATTCCATGTAGCTTGCATGTGGCTACTTGGTCATAGTGGTAGATACATTTTGCCTTTAAATCAACTTTTTTTTCTGCTTACATTTTTAGATATCAATCTTTCTACTAGTCACTTTGTCTGCTAAGCTAAGCCAAAAGTAAGGCAAAGCACAAGACTGGTTATAAAGACCCCCACTTCAACAGACACTCAATTTATACTAGCGCAGTCATAAAAAGCACTGAAATTTCACCCTTAAGACCCACTTCACGTCCTTGCCGTTGTAAGCGGTGACTTAGAGTGGGGCGGCGAGCAGTAACACCAAGTATAGAAATGTTTGAAACCTGCCACGAGGCGCTAAACGCCAGCCAGCGGCAGATTCGATACTTCTAAGTAATTAATGTTCGCGCCGCCCACCGTTTATACCAAAAGTCTTGAAAGTCCTGAATATAATGTAAATATTTCTTTCAAGATGAGAGAGAAATTCACGCGCGTTCTGTACAGAATTCTGTCGAAAACACGCGACTTTTTTATCTCAGAAAAGTGGGATGGCTGCTACACACCTTACGAAAAATCTTTACGTTTAGACGGTACAGTTCAAACTGCAACGACAAATCTACAAGTCTGTATGAGGAAAATCGAACAGACTGTACAGTTTTTCTCATACACTCTTGTAGATTTACCGTCTAATCGAAACAATTTTTCGGAAGGTGTGTAGCTGCCATTAGTCATTTACCATTTACTTTAAAAAAGTACCTATAGGTATAAAGTGGTTCTTAACTAACAAATCCCCAATTTCCTCAGGTGCTGGTCCACAACGTCCGTGAGCTGGAGATCCTGATGATGCAGAACAGGAAGTACTGCGCAGAGATCGCCCACGGTGTCTCCTCCAAGAAACGCAAGACCATCGTTGAGCGCGCGCAGCAGCTCAGCATCAGGGTAACCAACTCGGCAGCCCGCCTTCGTAGCCAGGAGAACGAATAAACTAAGGATAATTATTAAAAAAACGTTTAAAAAACTGTATCTGTGTTTTTTTTTTTACTTGTACCCTTATTTTCTATAATGTGGAACTCGAGGTATCAAATCATTTATTTCAAGTAGGCCAATGATATTTTTTTACTTATAATATCATTGATGTAGGCCATTGAAAAGGACGACGGAGCCCCGCGAAGCGGGGCTCCTACGTCTGGGTGGTTATTTTCCTAACCTAAATTGTCTGAGTCGGGGGGCCAGCAAATCCTGAGCTCGCTTCGCTCGCTCTTAAAACTGCACACGATTTTGTTAAACCTTACCCAGCGCCGCTTGATCACAAAGGCGTGCTCAGTTGACGCGAATTGAATACGGAATCGTAGGATTCCGTAGTAAAACAAAAGCGTGTGGATTTCGCGAGACCGGTGTCGCCAGTTGAACACGGAAAGGGAAATCGCGGCGCTGACAAGGGTCACGGGACTTTCTCATCAAGTAACCGTGGCCCTGGAACGTAAAGGCTAAAGGATCTCTGTGAATTTTAGTTAATATAAGTCTGACTGACCCGCCCTGGGCGGGAGGACTCACTCGATGATTTTACCACGAAAAAAAAGCTTTCCCGCTAGTTGCGGTGTAATCGACCCTATGGAGGAAATGTATTGATCGCGGGACTGATTCCATCACCGTGACCCCGGAACATAAAGGGCTATGGCGACACCGTGGATTTTAGTCAGTACAAGTCTGACAGTCCCTCCCGCCCTGCCCGGGGTGGGAGGACTCATTTGATGATTTTACCACGTAAAAAAAAAAAAGAGGAAATGTATAGTACCTTCACCTCTTCTTGCCCTTTGAGCGTGAGCAGAGCTAGAGTTGTATTTTCTAGGTATCAGCACTGAAGTACAGATTGTACTCTAAACCTACAGTTTGATAAAACCCTGTGCTGCTCCTGACAAAGCCACGAGACTACTACCTACGTGTCTGAGGCTCTGTTGGACGCCCACGGCCTCCCTCCCGCCCTGCCTGGGGTGGGAGGCCTCATTTGATGATTTAACCACGATAAAAAAAAAAAAACCGCCCGTCGGCGCATCCTGTTCCACGCACGCCTCAATGCTGTCCGCAATTTGACAGGGCCTCCCTTAGAGAACCAAAGCCTGCCGGGGTCGCGGGTCTGTCTTATCAGGTAACCGTAATCCTGGAACGTAAAGAGCTATTGAAAGATCACCGTGCGTTTAAGTCAATACAAGTCTGACAGTCTCTCCCGGCCGGTGCTGGTGGGAAGACTGTTTCGAGCTAGCAGCAAGTATAAGGTTACCTCGCTGTCTGATCAAGGACTGCGAATTATATTTTAGAGAGAATAGCATAGCTGGTCCTTCTCCAGAGCGACCAATGGAAAATATGAGTCTGGGTATATACCCATCACCTGCCTAGCCTTTTCCCAACTATATTGGGGTCGGCTTCCAGTCAAACCAGATTCAGCTGGATATCAGTATTTTACATGGAGCGACTGCCTGTCGGACCTCCACAACCCAGTGACTGGGTAATACCATAATATATGTCTGGGTATATACCCAATGATGTATTAATGTCCCAATTGTAAGTACAATGTTTGTAAAATTACGTAACAGCAACAATGGCGCGCTATGCGTGTTCTGTGTCGCGTGTCCTGTGCTAATATTTTGTGCTTCGGTCCTGTCACTGAGGGGACGGTGTTATGCGGTAAAGTGGCAAGAAAATAAATATTATTTTTGTATGTTTGAGTTTACATCATTATTAGCCTATATTGTTCCCAGTGCTGTGTCACAGACCTCCTCTCTGTGAGAGGGAGTTGGTCATAATCCACCAAGCGTGCTCAGCCCTGCGAGTTGATGGTAGATGTCACATGTCTTCGAATTTTGGTTCTAGGGTCCGGAGTCGCGGGAGTTATGTCATTACCGTGATCCCGGAACATAAAGGGCTATTGAAGGACACCGTGGATTTTGGTCAGTTCAAGTCTAACAGTCCCTCCCGCCCTGCCCGGGGTGGGAGGACTCATTTGATGATTCTATCAAGTTAAAAAAAAAAAGTTACTTAGGATCTGTTTCCGGTGTTAACACAATTCTGATCATCAAGATCCTACTAAAGGCTAAACCTTTCCTTAATAGATTGTTAACGTACCATATAAATAAAAATTAATGTAACTCCCTGGGTGGAATTACTAAAATTCACCGTGTACCTTCTATAACCCTTTATGTTACAGGTTCAAGATTTCCAGTTTAGACAGTTCCGTGACTCCAGCGGTAAAATAAGCGTTTGGACCTCCACGAAGGCCCCGTCAGAAGACAAAAGCCTATAAATCATTTTTACCAAAAAAAGGCATCAAAAATCCTATATGAATTTTCTTCTCCACATTATTTCCCCACTCATATATATTTTTTAAAGGTTAAACTCATTTTGACTGGCCTGTTGGTCTAGTGGTTAGTGACCCTGACTGCTATGCCGGAGGTCGTGGGTTCGATTCCCACCCAGGACAAATGTTTGTGTGATGAGCATGATCATTTGTTCTGTGTCTGGGTGTAATTTATGTATATGTATTTAGGAATATATAAGTATGTTTATCAGTTGTCTAGTACCCATAACACAAGCTCTGCTTAGCTTGGGACTAGATGGCGTTGTGTGATAGTTGTAGAATATTATTATTTTTTAGATGTTATTGCCAAACAAATTCAATAATTTCTTGCCTAATATAGCATAATGCCATCCATAATGGCAGATCATTGGCAAAGCTGGGGTTATGATAATATTTTTTATGATACACGCTCTTCGTACCAAGTACGGCTTGTTAGAAGATACAGGGTGCTCTCAAGGTATATGGATTTTCATATTTTAATTTCAAAAATTGTTCTTCCACGAACAGATGACAATGTCCTTAAAAATACCTCTAAACTAATTGGACAGAAAGCATTGCCTGTCGGGGTCGTGGGACTTATCTCATCACCGTGACCCCGGAACGTAAAATGCTATTGAAGGACAGTGTGGATTTTAGTCAGTACCTACGAGTCTGACAGCCCCTCCCGCTCTGCCCTGGATGGGACTCATTTGATGATTTTACCACGATAAACAAATGGGCAGAAAGTATAGGGAAACAGCACTGGCGTAGCGTAGGTAGGTCTAAAATGACTCGTATAATTTTTAGGAGGCTTTTCGATGACATCGCGTGAAGATTTCCAGCCTCTACAGGGTGAAATTTAATAAATGCGACAAAATGAAATGGGAGCTTCAGTTACAGTAACATAATAATTATAAACTGTTTTTTCTACAATCTAAGTTGTTAAAAATAATACGTGGATATCGTTGTCAAAAGATCCATTGATTTTATTAGCTTTATTTAAGTACAAATTATCGGTATTCCAGCATTTAATAAGCAAAATAAATGTAAGAAAAATTAAAGTATCAAAAAATCTCGTCCCACTCATCGCAGTGCTCAATAATCGTCGAGCAGTCATGTTATTAAACGTTGTCGTTCATAGCGTTACACTGACCAATTATTTTTTAATTTTACATTTGATATTTTATATGTTTTCTTGACAACACGTATTATTGTATATTTAATTTTGTCGCATCTATTCAATTTCACCCTGTATAAGCGTGAGCAACAGTGAGTAATAAGCAGGTAGCTCGCCGTCCGATCGAGGACCAAGCATAGTGTTCCTAGCAAGCTTCAAGGAGGCTGTTAGCAATGTAACCGGGCCGGATAAGGCCAAACGCCTGCTGGTCTCAGTGGATACCTTGAAACGCAAAACGACGGCGATTGATTTTCGGGACCACAGGCATTTGGAGACAATCTCAAGACTCCAATATGTGCTTTTTTTTTTTCAACCAACAGTTTAACTAGCATGTTAAAGACATATTGTTTTAGACTAGGCTATTTAATGTTCTCGGGCATGCGGGCGGCGAGTAAAGGGCAACTCGTTGTCTCTCAGAGGGCCAAAGCCATTCCATCACCATGACCCCTAAACATAAAGGGCCATTGAAGGACACCGTGGATTTTAGTCAGTACAAGTCTGACAGTCCCTCCCGCCCTGCCCGGGGTTCAGGACTCATTTGATTATTTTACCACGATAAAAAAAAATGCCCAAACAACTAGTTCTGTCTAATGTTTTTCATAACACCGTCCCCTCAGTTTTGCCTAAACGTCTGTTCGTTTAAATATTCATTCATTCAAGAAAATTACTACAGCTAGTTTTGATATCAGTCCGTTCTAAACAAGCCTTCCTAATTACACCCTTGGCAATAAACGTTTCATTCTAAAATTACTTTGGTAGTGGCACAGAGCGTGTTTTAAGTTTAGTTTTTATAAGACTAGCTGTTCCCCCTGTTTTAACCACTGCTCGGCTTTTATTGGCTGTAGCGTGATATATTACTAGACTCCTAATAACGGGCGATCGATATCTGTCAACACATTAGGCAAAAAGTCTTATATCCGTCTTATTTCGACCACTCCTGTGAGCCGTAAACATACCTTGAGACAGAACAGACCTTGAGTTAGCCAATCACAACGCAGTACCCCGTCCCCCTCGCTTACGTAGTACCTCAGCGAGTTGACAGAATAGTTTTTGTTCCTTAGATCGTGCATGCGGAATCTAGTAATATATGGTCGTTGCCTATAGCATTCCTCGATAAATGGACTATCCAACACAAAAATAATTGTTAGAAAATGCCAGCGGCTTCACCCGTTACAACTCGATAATTATTTCACAGGATAATTATTCTATGTATTATCCAGGTTCTAAGCTATCTGTGTACCAAATTTTATCAAAATCCGTTCAGTAGTTTTTGCGTGAATGATTAACAAAAATCCATCCAAACAACAAAGCTACAACTCGACAATTATCCCACGGGAACATAAAATTGGGATAAAAACTATCCTATGTGTTAATCCAGGTTATAACCTATCTGTGTAACAAATTTTATCAAAATCCGTTCAGTATTTTTCGCATGAAAGAGTAAAAAACATGCTAACAAACTTACACGTTTATAATATTAGTAGAAAGTAGGATATTGCTGCATAATTTTTGTCATATAATTCTTTCGAAAAATGGAGCACCCTATACCTCAATATTTGACGACACGACTCTTGGACATCATGCAAATTATTCTTGCAGAATTCGGTCAAAATAGACGCGAAAATTGTGAGGATTGAACGTGCAGTGGCTGAGAAGTGTGCAGTACAGTGTTTTAGGTCAAAATGCTGGAGGAGATCATGTAATTCTTGGTGTTTAGAGTGAAAATTTGGGAAAGGTAAATAATTTAAAGTACTAGTATTTTGAGTACTTTGACGCCTAACTGTCTCTGCCTTTTTGTGTTTTTTGTTTTTGCTAAATTAGGTTTTTTTATTTTAGTTTAAGTTTAGTTGTAGGTAAATGTACCTATAGTTTTATTTACATTTATTTTAAACTAGCGGCCCATCCCGGCTTCGCACGGGTGGAGGACCCGGTCTAAAACCCGGTCCCGATGGTTACAAACACGGTACCGAGGGTTACGGTATATATTCTTACTGTTAAAAGAGATATGAACTTAAAAAATATGTAGGTATAGGTATTCAGTATACTCCTATTTTAAAGTATTCTTTAGATAAGTAAGTCACGAGTGAACAGGTTACTTCTAGGCAAGCGTGTTTCACTGTCGACCACATCTTCGCTTATCAGATTGTGTTGGTCAAACGCCAACGCTAAATAAAAAATATCTTACTAATATTATAAACGTGAAAGTTTGTATGTGTGGATGGATGTTTGTTACTCTTTCACGCAAAAACTACTGAACGGATTTGGCTGAAATTTGGTACACAGATAGTTTATAACCTGGATTAACACATAGGATAGTTTTTATCCCGATTTTTTGTTCCCGTGGGATAATTTTGGAGTTGTAGCGGGTTAAGCCGCTGGCAACAGCTAGTAAACCATTATTTTTAATTGAGGTGGGTTTTCTCTTGACGTAGTCTAGGTCAGAGGTGACAAAGTCGACTATGGAACGAGTTCACCCAGAAGAAGCCAGTTCACTCAACTTTTTTTTTTTTTGCTTTTTATAATGATCAAATGAATCCCTCCCACCCCGGGCAGGGCGGGAGGGACTGTTAGACTTATACTGACTAAAATCCACGGTGTCCTTCAATAGCCCTTTATGTTCCGGGGTTACGGTGATGGAATAAGTCCCGCGACCAGTTCACTCTAACTTTGGGGAGATTTGAGTTGTAGGCGTTCGGGAACACAGAGGCAGGTAGTGAGTTCCAATTTTTTGCAGTACGCGTTATGAATGATGAATGAAAGGGCTACCACTAGGTACATTGAAATTGACGTGGTCTGGATCCTAACATGATGCGCAGCAGTGTTGCCTTCCTGCCCTGAGCTGGCTGGAGCTGTCAGACTGTCAAAAAACCCAACCATGCCACCCGTTCCTTCTATTTGCCGTTTGAATTCCAGGGCTACGATGTCCTATTAAGACAGTCCCGCGAGGGGTGCTAAGACAGGAAACCTCCACGTGCGCCCGTGAACTGGAGTTCCCTCTTGGATAAGTCCGGGGGGAAGACTAGTTTTTCGGGCCGGTGCACCCTGGGATGCAGGCAAAAACTCTCCCTTAGGCCACTGTGTGCCTAAAGGGTCTCTTTGCCCGTATGCGAATAGCCTGTCGTGTGGACGCTCCAACGCGTGTCCCTCTGATCAGCAGAGGGCACAGCGGCGGAGCGGGCTTGCGGACGGTGAGTAATGGGTAGCTCGCCGTCCGACCGAGGACCAAGCCCGGGTCGGTGGCGCGTCGTGTTTCGCGCCAAATGCCTGCTAGGGTCGCGGGTTTTTTCTTAACCCAGGATACCGCGGCCCCGGAACGTAAAGGGCATCAGAAGGAACACGGCTGGATTTTAGTCAGTAAGAGTCTGACAGTCGCTTCCGCCCCACCCAGGGCGGGAGGACTCATTTGATGATTATACCACAAAAAAAAAACAGTCCCGCGACCCCGGCAGGCGTTTACTGCATCGTCTATCTGCTGAAAGCTCCTTGAGACGCATGAAGAACACCGCGCTCGGTCAATAGAACTTGGTACTTAATCAGATGGCGAGCTACCCGTCACTAGTCGCGAACAAGCGAAAATATGGTTTCCCTGTAGATTATTTTACAACCAATTTTGCTTTTATAACTTTCCAGATGGAGTGAGCGAGAGTGTCAGTAAAGATGGTTCATCCAGGCAAGCAAAGGGCTGGTCATCATTCAGTGCGGTTTACTGGCGACGATAACATGCCAAAATACAAGCCTATTGTTAGTGTAAGTATACTGGTTTCCACTTCAGAAAGGTAGATAGCTAATTGTTAATACGGCCTTGCCGGTTTAAGCTGTGGCTTATCGCGGGGTGGCACTAAGTCACCATTCTCCTCCTTCGCAAGCATGAGTTTCTTAGAAGGAGGCGAGCGCTTCCCAGTCTGTTTCGCCCCACAGCATGGCCTCGACCAATGCCAGGCGCGAGAAGTCGCCGCCTATCGCCCCCGTGAGGACACGTCGGTGCTCTGCCCAAGCGGAGTTATCCTGCACCGTATGCTTCACCGTCTCTTTCAGACGATCCTCACAGTGGTGACACCCAGGCGCAACGATGATATATTACTAGACTCCTAATAACAGGCGGCCGATGTCTGTCAACACATTAGGCAAAAAAGTCTTATATCCGTCTAATTTCGACCATTCCTGTGAGCCGTAAACATACCTTGAGACAGAACAAGACGTCCCCTTCGCTTACGTAGTACCTCAGCGAGTTGACAGAATAGTTTTTGTTCCTTAGATCGTGCATGCGGAGTCTAGTAATATATCGTCGTTGCCCAGGCGTCTCTTCCTGCCCAATGAGATTTGGGGGAGGCTTACGCGTTCAGCTATGACGATAATTGACTCACATAATGAAAGAAAGAAAGAAAATACGTTTATTTGGCAAACCTTAAGCACACAATTACAATTAAAAATTACGAATATACAATGAATGTAGGTACCGTGTGCCTCACGGCTGTGCCAAATAGGCTCAGTTCAGCATAAAGCCAGACCACAGGGAGCCTGACGCTGGTTTTCAACTGAGCCTTGTGAGACGTCACAGATGTAAATCAGCTTTATAGTGTGTGTGTGTGTGTGTGTTAAAATAATTAAATAATAAATATACATGTACCAACAGAATAAAATAAAATGTACAGGTATAAATAATATGTTATAAGTATATAGACGTATTTATAGATGTAATAAAAGTGTATAAAATTTTACCGTTATGACAAAGACTAATTATGCAACATTCAGAAAAACGAATCACAGAGATTATGTAATTTACCCGCTTCAATGCCTTATAGGCAGCCGCGAGCGTCGGACAGCTACAACAGTCCTTGTAGTACCGCGTCTTAGTGCAAACTTATAAATAATTTTTAATAAGTTTACCCAGCCGAGTACCACATTGAATCTACAAGTGACTAAACAAAAATATTTCATTAACATAATTGGTGAAAGTAAAAGTCATATTATATAAATTAAAATTGGACAAAATTGAATAATAATAATAAAAGGCTGAATCGAAGAATAACAAAGAAAGAAATTAATGGTAAGTGTGGGTTCATATTTTAACCAACATGGTTCGCATCTTATACTTACGTCATTTGAAATGATAGCAATTTAACTTTTGTATCCTGCCGTTCCAGAATATGAACGTTTTTGTGCGACGCAAACACGGGTGCATCACAAGAACGACAATGGGGGTATTGCAGCATGATTATAATGTTCCTTCAATCAATGTTAATGCAATCTTCAATCACTTAGGTACCTAAAGATTCTACCTTAGGTAATGTTCCATAATCTCTATCAGATAAAGAGAATAAAAGCGTGTCTTGATAATGCAGGTAAACAGTATGCAAAAGAAAGGTCTTTAACCCAATTCTCGTACCCGATGCCCTACTTCTTAAAAGACAGTTTCATATCGCGACAATCTTATAATGATCCCATCGCATGTTAGCACGCTATCGTTGACAAAACAAAATGTTACTATTCTTTTAATTTATTGCGATGTTTTTGTCCATATTTTTTGGGTTTTTGCAAAGCTGTTTATTGATCGTCGAAATGCTAGTTTTAGAGATAAAATTTTCTTTGAAATCGAAGAGAAAATGGTGAAGTATTTTTAAACGAAATGTGTAGTGTGTGTGATCGGCTGGTGAAATTGTGAATCATCATACCAGCCGTAGGACATTCACTGCTGAATATAGGCCTCCTCTGTAGTTTTCCAAGACGTGTCGGTAGCGGTTTACATCCAGCACGATCCCGTGGTCTTCATCAGATCGTCTATCCACCTTGGAGGCACATAGGGCACCTGGCACACCTGCGAAAAATTTTGGAAGGAACCTTATGTGTGGAAGAGATAAGGTAGCTCCGGTGCCATTGTCAGCGGATGCCCCTCGTGGAATACCAGTCCACCTTGTGGACAGACGCAATACGCTGCTTGCCGGTGCGTGGTCTCCATTCGAGAGCCATACGGCCCCATCGGCTAGATCAGTTCTACGTATATGACCCGCCCCCTGCAACTTGGGCGCTGGCTTGTAAATTGTAAGATAATGTAAAAAGTGAAGTTCTGAATTTTTTAAAGGACTCATGTTTTTACAAGCTTTAAGGATTTGCATTCCAGAATATAGTGATTCCTTTTCGGTAAGTGAAGGCCCTAGCTAATTTTTTCACGTTTTTGTGACGTAAAATAAACTTGAACTTTGACGTTGATTTCAAGAATAAAATTCGGGTTGAACTTATGTACCTAAAGCGCCGTATTCACGTTCCATCTTGCTGTACGTCCCGCCAAGGTCATACACGATACACGAAGCAAAAACACCGTGATTATGACGTACTGGACGTACGTCAAGCCTATTCACGTTGTTTTTGCGTCGTGCATCGTGCATGACGTACAGCCGTGACAGATGGTGAATACGGCGCTTAAAGCGCCGTATTCACGTTCCATCTTGCTGTACGTCCCGCCAAGGCCATGCACGATGCACGACGCAAAAACACCGTGAATAGGCTTGACGTACGTCAATTATTATTATTATTATGACGTACGTCAAGCCTATTCACGGTATTTTTGCATCGTGCATCGTGTATGACCTTGGCGAGACGTACAGCAGATGGAACGTGAATACGGCGCTTTAGTATATTGACACGTCAGATTGGGTTTGACGCATTTGGTGCACTTCTCAACTTGTACATCATGCTCAAATGGTGAACTTAGTAACTGGTGCACTTCATCTTAGAACACTAAAAATAAATTCAGTTACATAAAAATGCTAGAGAACAAAAATAAGTTGTGTCTGATAAGTTGGACCTAAGCAAGAGACAGAATTTCACAGGATAACTCATTAAAAAGGATACTGACTGTATCTATAGCATTATTTTTAATGAGCTAGTGATCCTATAGTTTCAGATGTAAAATCTCCGGCAAGGATTAACTTCCTTCACATAATCCCCATCTAGAATCCAAGCCACAACTCATGAGCTTTTGACGCGGCACGAGTGTATGATGTCATTACATCTAAAAATTGAATTTTTTGGAGCTGTTGGCGCCTGGCGCGGACTCTTATATTGATATCCTCTTGAGTTGGCAGATCAAAATTATTGAAAGTCTATGTCATAGGCTACCTAACATAATATTCTCAATGTTCTACACAGGATTCGACGGACTCTCCGAACTATGTCAGCTCGCAGTCCTATCCTGGTCATGACTCGGGTGCTCCAAGCCCGGATGGCTGCAGTTTTCAGCCAGCCGCGCAGAGGTACCGGCTTAATGAGCAGCGTAAGTGAACCTTTTTTCTTCTTCGCCGTGTCAATGATTCCTTTAAATTACATAAATGACATACTTTGACCAAAATTCTGCCACATTGACGGTTCGGACAGGTCCTTTAGAGTGCAGGTGGAATTACTCAAAGTACAAGACGTGAGGAGGTGGGTCATCGTTTGTAATAAGGCTTCGCAGTCACACCTTTCTTCATGCCAGTACTCCTATCGGACCATGTTGTACTTGCAGCGACCAACCTAGCTTCATACACGGTTTTAATGTCTTCCAAGTGGGCAATATTTTTCTATTGTAGGTATGAGAGTCTGTGATTTAATAAAATCGCATGCGATTTGAGAGGCCTATATCCAGCAGTGGACTGCTCTGTTTAACCCATCTTTACCCATCGTTGCGCAAGCGCAACATTTCAAATATGTTTTTTTATTTATTTATAAAATGAGAAATAAATCTATGAAATCTAACCCAGTCTCGAAAAGAAGAACTAAAAGATGGATTATATATTTTTTTAATGGGATTTTAAGAACAAATACATATTTTTTTTATCATCTAAAAACTGCTAATTGATTCATCTCGGGATCGATATATTTATGCAATCATAAAAAAATATTAATTGAAATAAATCTATACTTTTTATACTGTATAAAGTTTTAACAGTATCTTATTTATGATATAAACCCTTTTTCTTGGACAAAACTACTTACACATGTTGTTTATCTTAGATTTCTAGGAAAAGTTGCGTATACGCAACGTTGGGAGTAGCAATAGTCAGTTTTTATTGTTACTCAGCTTGCCATTCATGTTAGAAATGTATTGTAAATAATGGGTTCTCGCTATTCAAAGAGTAGAAGCTCTTTTGTTTTATTAGTCAGTCGGATATAGAACGTAAAGCCAGCAGTGTCACATAGTAATTTCTAAAAATAAGTATCTGGAACTTATGAAATGTACACCGATTTACCCGGAGAGCCTGAAAATACACAAGGTGAGCTCGGTCCTTCAACTTCCAAGAAGCCAAGACTGTCAATAGTCACCAAAATGTGTTCCAGACTTGAAAAAAGAACATCCTCCATCCATCTATCTCAGCCTATTGCAGCCCACTGTTGGACATAGACCTCCCCAGGGAGCGCCACAGCGCACGATCCCCTACTTTTTTCATCTAGCTGCCGGCCACTTTCTTCAGGTCATCAGTCCATCTTACCGTGGGCGCTCCACCCTACGCTTACCTACACACGGTCACCATTCGAGAACCTTCCTACTCCACCTATCATCGATTCTGCGGCAGACAAGACTAGCCACTGCCACATCAGCTTGCTTCAGATTTGGACAATATCTGTAACTTTGGTCTTATGCCGTAAGACCTCATTCCGGATTTTTCCCAAATGCTGCCCAGCCTAACTGCACTCTTCTGGCCTTTTCCCGCTCGAAGTTGTCTTTACCTAGCTGTAATACCTGTCCAAGGTAGGTGTATTCTTGGACAACTTGGAGTGTTATCCCATTGACGGAAATTGGTCCTGGAATAACAAGGTCATTGAACATGACCTTGGTCTTGTCCAGGTTCATCCCAAGACCCACACATCTCGAGGCAGCATTGATACTGTTCAGCATTTTTGCATGTCTTGAAATATTTAAAATTTATTTATAAGACTTGCTTGTTCAATTTATGTCTAATAATCCCAACGTTGCGTAGACGCAACGTTTTACGGAATGAAAAATAATTAATCAAATTTTTTTTTTCAAAATAAATCTCTTTTTTGGTGTATTTATAAACGTAATAAACAATAAAAACATAAAATATGCATTTATTTTTACCCTTGGGAGTTAATGGGTTAAAGCTGATGATGGTAATGTTATCTCCTTAAAATGTTAACGTATTGATGGCATGAAATTCAAATTATTATTGATCCAACATTTGGTTAAAGTTGCTAAGTTCGCTGATAAAGTCAAAAAGGACATAGGCAGACCCCATATATCTGGATTAATTCATCATCATCTGCCTTTCCTGTTCCCAACTATGTTGTGGTCGGCTTCCAGTCGAACTAGATGCAGCTAAAAATCAGTATTTTACATGCAGCGACTGCCTATCGGACCTCCACAACCCAATAACTTGGTAATACGATATCCCATGGTAAGACTAGATGTTGAACTTTGTAGGTTCTAATTTTAATTCTTCGATATTTCTGGATTGATTGCCACCTCAATAGCCACGATTTGAATCCTCCATGGTCCGTGTAGCTTCTGTAGTTTCGACCCTGAGGCAGCGCTGAACACAAGGCTGGCAAGTGAATACGAAAAATTGTGAGAGAGATCGCAGCTGTCGCAATTTCTTTTTCAATATCATGCACCAATGCATTTTCGTTCACCAGGCATCAAACTCCTGACCTCAATCAACCAGATAGTGCAGCAGCGCGTAGACCTGGAATCCAACCGGGTGACGCTGTCCAATCTGCTGGATGAGCTCAGGAGGAAACTCAAGAGACGGATCGATGAATGTCATATGGAGAAAAAAGAGCGGATGAAAGTTAGTATTTCACAGCCTATAGGTACACATTAGGTGGGGGGCCTACCACACGAAAAACCTTCAGCACAGTTTTGCCTGCGCAAACTTACTATTCTGCTTCCGTACAGACAAAATTAATAATGAGACAAAACGATACCAAGTTTAACTTTGAGTAAAACCCCCCCGAAGTTTGTATGGAAAAAATGTTGACTCGAGCCGCCTTAAGAAACTGTACACGAACGGCAATGCTGAACGCCTAACCACAGACGCAGGCAAGTACTGACAGACAGAACTTTGGTGAAGCTTGTGCGTTTGGTAGGCCCCATTACTCGTCGTCTGCAAGCCCGCTCGTACGGTGGTCGGTAATTTCCTCGCGATGTCCAACGCCCAAGGCGTCTGCTGCTGTCCTGTCCCTCACGCAATACGCCTCCTTCTTCGTAAGTATTGCTGCTTTGCAGTAGCAGGTGACTACTGACCATTCTCTCGCGCTCCGCAGCATAGCCTAAATAAACCAATGCCTGGTGCGAGAAGTAGCTGCCGCCTATCGCCTCCGTGAGGACACAGCGATGCAGATGCTCCAATCTGCGGGACACACTATCACCGCTCTTACATATGCTCCACCTTGTCCTCCGGGCGATTCACGTAGTTGTGACCTATGACGATGAGGCCTACCAGTGTGATTGCCTAGCAATCACCATAGCTTACTGGAAGCCTGTGGCGCCGTAGCTCAGAATCGATTCTACCCATCCCGATCCCAGCAGAATTCCAAGAAATGAGACCATATCTTCGTATTTCAGAATCTAAAGCAAGCAAACCAAAGATTAGAAAAGGAGAAGTTCACCATAGTATCAGAGGTCGAGCACTTGAAGAGGCACCTGGAGAGAGAGGAAGCTCATCATTTGCAGCATGCCAGGAGTGCGGTCGCTCAGGTGAGGGAAGTAGAGGGTATCGGGAGCTTCCATTTTCCTTTTTAGGAAGACGGAAGACCCACACTGACCATATTGGTGAAGTTCCTGATTATGCCACCTGCGTTCTTGTGAGATCAGAACTTTAACGAGGAGAGAAGCGAGTATGGAACCTAGTACCTTGGGAAAAAGGCATGTTTTAAAGACCTCAGTGGACATTTTCTAAATGCTGTTTATTCAGATTTCCAGACTTTATTTATAGATTCCTCTTTCCCCTCTAAGGGCGCCCTTGTCAGGGAAGAATGAGATTTCTTTTTTTACTCCAGTTTTCACTCCCAAGGGGGATTATTTGGAGGGAATTCCAAGATTTCGTTTAAGATTCCTCTTTACCTCCCTATGGGGGTCTTTCAGGGTTTGTGGAATAATCCAAGCTTAGTATGTAGCCTGAAGAGACAATTATACGCTCTGCGATTTAACCAAATGTTCACAGGCGATCCAAGGTGTAGTGACGAAGTGCCCCGTCGCCGACAGCTTCTTCAATTCCTGCTCAGTTGCTGATTTGCCGACCGTGGTCAGTAGGAAAGTCGCTAAGAACGCACCTTCTAGGACCGTAAGTTTTTAACTTTAAGACCTGGCAGGAGTTTTATGGTAGGTAGGTAGGGAACGGCGACTTCGCAAGTTGCCGAATTTTTATTTTATGGCTTCAAATTTGAATGTGTGCACGAGTTTATGTTTATGTCAAGTAGAATTCTGGGAAAGGTAACGCCATTATAACTGTTACCTTTCATTTAAAGGATGTTTTTTAATAAATCCCCCTTCAAGGGAGAGGTTTTTAAAACTACACTATGACTGTAAAAGAAACCACAAAGGAAGAGTTTTGAATATCTTTTTGAAATTAAAGATGAACAGACTTCAGAAAAAATAGGTTTTATATTCAGCCAGCATCTTTTTTGTAGTCGTTTATTTGATGACCATTTATTTTTCTGTTTTTGCAAGCAAGCTTCTGTGTGCCTGCACCCGAAATAACAACATTTCGGAATACCTAATGATTAAAATTTACAATTTATTCGTCTAGGCCGATAATAAGCTGGCTGCAGCACGTCTGATGCGCGATATAGCTGAGTTGAGGCAACGTGTGGCCCAGGTGGAACAACGACTTGCTAACGAGCTGAGGGTAAGTACTGAAATCCATGGTGATCCTACTCGGCAGGCTTTTGCTCTTTATGGCCCCATCAGATTACTGACGCGCGTCGACGACTTTGACACAGTATAATAATATACAGTAGAGTAACTCGGCCGCCAGACAGATTTAAATACCTACAGCCGCGCGGTACGTAAACATGCGTTAGGGCTACCCGTCTACATCATTTTAATAACATTTGCCTTTGCGTACTTTCTGTTTCTATTTTAGTTTCGTTTATAAGTAAATATACTTTTTTATATAAATAAATGAAATACAGTAGAATCCGTTTATTATGACTCCGCTTATAATGACCAACCGCTTATTATGACGTATTACACAGGGAAGTTTGGTTTTCATACAAAACTCTTTACATAAAGTCGGATATAATGACTTCGCATTTAGAGACATGCCGCTTATTATGACCAATTTATAATAAATTGTGTCCAGTTTGTGTAGTTACCGATACCGACGTGATTATAACACCTTCGACAAGTGTTCGGAAACGTCACGTCGTGATACCCGATGATGTTCGGCGCTATGGTTATTTTGAGTCTCATTGTCTCTCTATTAAAATAAATACATACTGACAAAGCAGGAGGTTGTTTATTTTGTACAAAATGCTTTGTATGACGTCCGCTTAGAATGACGTGTTTATTATTTCCCCTCGATGTCATAATAAACGGATTCAACTGTACTTTGTATTATGAATAGGAAGTGTTCAATAAAAATGTGTGTTGTTTTTTGATTATTAGATTTCATTAAAAAACATTGAAAAACAAATCGGGCTTATAAAGTCCGATGTATTATAGAAGTATTTGAGACCGAAAAATATTTGCGCCTCGACTGAGTCGTACGAAATGCTTTATTGTTAAATTTTAAAGTATAATAAATCCGCATTCTAATATAAAGCTTAATTAAACTACTCGTCTTATTAAATATGTACTCGAACTGATTTTTAGAGAAAAAATCACGCGGTTATTGTTAAAAAAACAACACACCGTCCGCTCGACACTGCGGTACAGCCGTGACTGTCTGCGCCCCGAGCGCGTCCCGACATCGAGGCGCGTAGGTACGCTTTTCATCCGTTTGTATGAAGTTGGAGTACTGTATTATTATATTACCGTGACTTTGAGGCGCGCGTAAAACATGACGTGCCCTCGCGTCGCCCCGGGCCGGATGATCGGGCGGTGAGTGGGGGCACACGATGTGTTGCGGCGTTGCACCGCAATGATTACACGTGTAACTGGTAGGCTGTGGTGCCATTACGTTGCGTGGACCGCCAGGAAGGGCATCTCTCCCATTCCTTAAGTAAAACTCACATAATCTCCATAACTCCTCGGACATAAAAACCTCTGTCCCACAGCGCAAGAGGCAAGCCGAGCAGGATATCATCCGCCTTCGGAAGGAGCTGTCCAGTACCAAGAGCTTCGTGGCCTCCCTCAGGCTGCCTCCTCCGCCGCTCAGGAAACAATGCTCCAAGTTTGCGTAGTTCAAATAAAGGCAAATTTTGTTGTGATGGTGTGTGGAATCTTTTTATTTTTTATCATACCTGTCCATTACTCAGGGCGACATTTTTTATCGACATTTTTACACGTTGACGAGAGGGTCCACAATTTTGTTTGGACTAAAGAGCCCGGGGTGCTAAGACAGGAAACCTCCACGTGCGCCCATGGACTGGAGTTCCCTCTCGGATTTTTTCGGGCCAGTGCACCCTGGGATGCGGGCCAAAACTCTTCCATAGGCACTGTGTGCCTAAGGGGTCTCTTTGCCCGTATGCGAATAGCCTGTCGTGTGGACGCTCCAACGCGTGTCCCTCTGATCAGCAGAGGGCACAGCGGCGGAGCGGGCTTGCGGACGGTGAGTAATGGGTAGCTCGCCGTCCGACCGAGGACCAAGCCCGGGTCGGTGGCGCGTCGTGTTTCGCGCCAAATGCCTGCTGGGGTCGCGGGTTTTTTCTTAACCCAGGATACCGCGGCCCTGGAACGTAAAGGGCATCCGAAGGAACACGGGTGGATTTTAGTCAGTAAGAGTCTGACAGTCCCTTCCGCCCCACCCAGGGCGGGAGGACTCATTTGATGATTTTACCATCTAAAAAAAAAAAAAATGACCTTTTTACTTCAGAAATGCCGGGTGCGTAGTACTAACAATCGAAGTGCGTGTATGACCAGATGTATGAATGTGGATGAGGTGAAAGGAGGATGTAAGGATCGTAGCAGGTGGCGCTCTGTAGTTTCTGCTGCTGCTAGATGTTTCTCTGCGTGATCAAATCCGAAATTAGGAGATCCGTAGACGAAATAAAGTCACCGATATAGCCCACCGGATTAGCAAGCTGAAGTGGCAATGGGCAGGCCATATTGCTCGCAGAGCAGATAGCCGATGGGGTCGAAAAGTGCTAGAGTGGAAACCACGGACTAGCAAGCGCATCGTAGGACGTCCACCAACAAGGTGGACAGACGACCTTATGAAGGTCGCCGGAAGACGCTGGATGCAGATCGCTTCCAACCGGTATATGTGAGATCTAAAGGGGAGGCCTATGTTCAGCAGTGAACGTCCTATGGCTGAGATGATGATGATGATGATGAGATAGACCAATAAAACAATAATGACACGAAGTAACTCATTTAATTTTCCTTGGTCGTTCAGCTCGCGGCATATCCAACATGGTGTTTAGTGATATGAGCAGCTAAAGTCTTCTTATTCTTGAAGATGAGGAGGCACTCGTCACACTGGTGAAGACCAGAATGCTGCAGGAGATGTTCTTGAAGCTTCTCGTTGGTTTCCATGTCTTCGTTGCATACTGGTGTGGGAAAAAAGGGGTTGTTTTACCAAAATCTAATGACCTGTGTTGGCTTCGCAAGGGCAATTTAATAGAAGCGAATTTTACATGCCTTATTTGATCACGGGGTCGCGGGATTACCAAATTATAGTGACCCTGGAACGTAAAAGGAGGAGGAGGGCCAAAGCCTGCCCGTGCCGCGGGACTAACGAGCTACTGTGACCCCAGAATGTAAAGGGATATTGAAGGACACCATGGATTTTACTTAGTACAAGTCTGACAGTCCCTCCTGCCCAGCGTGGGAAGACTCATTAGATGATTTTGACAAGCTTAAAAAGTGTTTTACTAATTCCTGCCTTGTCTTAGTCGTTATTCTTGAATGCATAAGTAAAAGGAACCATTTGATAGCGCCAGGCAGCCCCGGATCTAAGGGGAGGCAAACCGGGGCACTTACCCCGAGCAGTAGTGTCATGGGGGCGCCTAATCCTTGAGACAAGAATTCTAAATATCGTATAAGTGAAACCCATTTTCCTACCATCTCATAGGTTTTTATCAAGTAATCGAATCTTATAATATAAAGTTTGAAAAAAAAAGTATTTTTAACAATTTCTTTCAAACACTGAAGGGAGGAGGCACTTCTATCAAATTTTTGGTCCGGTTCGAAAAAATCGTAGATCCGCTGGCGCCAGGGATGCGTAAGGATCGAATTTAAGGAATTTATGACATAAGTCTATGTTTTATCTACTTACCAGAGCAGATATTGTCCATGGTATCTCCATGTGCGTTCCTGACATGCATGGCCAGTTGTCTCGCGAAGGTATATTTCTTGGCGCACTGGCTACATTGATACTTCTGGGGTCTCGGTTTCACCAGCTCGGAAGGTATGACCTTTCTTGGTAGCTGTGGTTGGGAGACCCTGGAAAGGAGGTGGTATGTAACGTGTGGACCTGGATGACTGTCTAAGCAGGATATTGCGTGAGAGTCATCAAAAAAATAGCATAGCTACACCAAGCAACTGCAGTTTCTGTAAAGCACTACAAAATGCTAAACGCTCACCTCTTCCTCTCCTGTTCCCTAAACTTGCCCCTCAGATCAGCTTTAACATGCAACTCCAGATGATCAGCCATCAAATTACTGGGCATCATGACATTACACTTGCCACACGTCGAAGATCCTTTGAGCTCACCATTCTTCTTGCAGCGGGAACAGACGAAAGTCTTGTACGTTTCTTTTGGGTTAATCAGCATAGGGTATCTGGATAAAATATTACAGCCGTTGTGAGCAGTGTCGTTGTGAGCAGTGGCTGAACGCGGGGCTGCCAGGCGTAAGGATTGGATATCATCATCATCAGCCTATAACGTTCCCACTGCTGGGACACAGGCCTCCTCTCTTGTGAGAGGGAGTGGGCTATAATCCACCACGCGGGCCCGTGCGGGTTGGAAGATGTCACATGTCTTCGAATTTGATGGTTCTAGGACATTCCGGTTTCCTCACGATGTTTTCCTTCACCGTTTTTAGAGCAGTGGTGATGAAAGAAATTACACAAAGTAATGCGCCAGGCTGGGTTCGAACCTACGACCTACAACTCGTAAGTCGGGGCCGATACCACTGGGCCACCTGGGATTGGATATGGAATTGTTTTAAACACGCCACGAGAGGCTGCTTATATCAGAATTCTACGATCCAAGTTCGATCTAAATTCTCACTCTTGTGCGAACACTCATACGCACAGTACGCGCTACTAAAAATAAATGGATCATCGTCAACCTTTGGTTACGTTCTTTGTCATTTTTGTCTACGTTCTAATACGTGCTTTTAAAATGAATACGTGCGCGGCCTGTGGTGAGCAGTTCAATGATGATGTCCAGTTAGTTACAAAAAGCACCGATATTTTGGATGTGCAAACATCTCCGAAAATGGGTGGAGAAAGCTGGGTACCAACCAGATGGCTCAATGGAAATGCCCCACTTGCAGAACCTCGTCGCCAGTCGTGTTTAACGCTATGCAGATAATTGTTTTCCTCTCTTTCTAGAAGGGTCAACTTTATATGTCAGTTGGCTAGGGAAGGCGCATTCCATCCTTATAATGTCTCATCATCATCATCATCATCCTCATATCAGCCGTTAGACGTCCACTGCTGAACATAGGCCTCCTCTTTAGACTTCCAGTAGGACCGGTTGTAAGCGGCCTGCATCCAGCGTGATCCTGTGGCCAGTACCGGCGTTAGGGTAAGGCGCGGTTAGGCGACCGCCCAGGGCGCCGAATACGAAGGGGCGCCGCAGGCCTACTTTCTGATGAACCTATAATTCCTCCAGAAAAAAAATTGAGTTTGAATTTTTCAACTGTCTTTTGGACACTACTATAATTTCAGTCCATGAAAGATGCACAGCTCAAGGAGTATTCAAAATATTGGTCTTTTTTGTACAATATGAAAAAGATTCCGAAAAAACGGTTACGCTGACAACTCGTCTCATTAGCTATTTCGTCTCTTTCTCTATTACGTCTCTTTCACTAATACGTCATCTTGTGCATCCGGTCATTTTTATTAACTCGTCTCATGATGTATTTCGTCTCTTTCCCAACTCGTCCGACGCAACTGTACACACGCCAGCACATCAATCTACCCCAAGCTGACAAACTTTTGGAGGACTACCGACGGACAGAGCCGTCATCTACCCCGGTCACCGGGGAGAATGGAATCGGTGAAAGATGTCATGCGGTGTTCCTCAGGGTTCGGTCTTGGGGCCGCACCTGCGGAACATCGGTTACTACGTGCTGCGAGGCGTCTCCCTGACGGCGTCGGCGTAATATGTAACGCCGACGACACGCGCGTCCTGGCAGAGCGCGTCTATGTGCGGCACGTGGAGGCGCAGCGCCGGGGAGAATTACCGCTGCCCCGACAAGTCGAGGAAAGAGGTCCGGCGCGATGTCAGGGTGGTATGGAGACAGCGACTGTCGCAACCGAGGTTGGGGCACGCCACAATCGCGGCAATAAGACCCCTCTTTGAGGAGTGGCTGGAGAGACGTGTCGGCGCCCCAACCACAGTCGTAGACGCCCACGGCGTCGGACGTCGGCAGACGACCTCCGACTACTGTAGTCGCGGGCATGCGGACAGCGACCGCTGACCATGGACCATGCAGTCGACGGCGCGTCGTATTCCACGCGCGCCTCAAAGAGGGTCAGCAAAAATTACGGTAATATTTCCATTACCGTGACCCCGGAACATAAAGGGCTATTGAAGGACACCGTGGATTTTAGTCAGTACAAGTCTGACAGTCCCTCCCACCCTGCCCGGGGTGGCAGGACTCATTTGATGATTATGATGAAAAAAAAAGCTGTTAAGCTTTAATAGATTCCATCTTAATCCGTCATCTAAGTCCGCATGAAATTTCTTATTACCGAATCAACCGCGACCCATCGCAAGGGGGTATCGGTATTTTACAGTAATCATCCCGATATTTATGTCGTTGACTGTACGTTGTCATTTGCGTCGGACGAGTTGGGAAGAGACGAAATAGATCATGAGACGAGTTAATAAAAATGACCGGATGCACAAGATGACGTATTAGTGAATGAGACGTAATAGAGAAAGAGACGAAATAGCTAATGAGACGAGTTGTCAGCGTAACCGAAAAAACCTGACCTTCTAAACCTCTGTGGAAATCTCCAATTAAAATTAAACGATAATTTAATAAAAAGAGTTCGCCGTTAGAAAGGCCAGAAAGGTACAATTTTATTAGTTTTTATTTTTTTAAGAAATGGTTATTTCTTTTAATAGATGGTAATTTCATTTTTTTCAAATGAGTTTGTATTCGGGCACGCCGCAATCGCGGTGATAAAACCCCTCTTTGAGGAGTGGCTGGATAGGCGTCACGATCACGACGTCCTGACCTACTGCATGCCGCAGGTCCTCACCGGACACAAAAGTTTCGGGAGGTACCTGTAGACATAGGTACCACCCAGTGGTGACAACCACCTGGGTGTCACGACTGCGAGGATCGCCCGGAGGACATAGTAGAGCATATGGTACAGGACTGCCCCGCTTAGGCATAACACCGCCGTGTCCTCACGGCGGCGATAGGCGGAGACCTCTGACGCCCGGCATTGGTCGCGGCCATGCTGCGGGGCGAGACTGAGTGGAAAGCGGTCGCCTCCTTCTGTGACGCAGTCATGCTCGCGAAGGAGGAAGCGGGCCGCATGAGGGAGACGATCTAGCGTCTTCCCTACACCTCAGCCGCAGTGGTAGACGCCCACGGTGTCGGACGTCGGCAGACGATCTCCGGTCACCGTAGGCACGGGCTTGCGGGCAGTGAGTAAAGGGCAACTTGCTGTCCGACCACGGATCATGCCAGGTCAACAGCGCGTTATGTTCAACGCACGCCTCAAAGAGCGTCAGCACGATGACGGGCCCCCCGTCTAGACGGCCGGGGTCGCGGGACTTATCTCATTACCGTGACCCCGGAACATAAAGGGCTATTGAAAAACACCATGGATGGAGTCAGTACAAGTCTGACCGTCCCTCTCGCCTGGCCCGAGGAGGGATAGGACTCATTTGATGATGTTAGCACGCTAAAAAAAATGGGTTTGTACTTATTGCACTTAGGGGGCGCCGTGGGGTGCTAAGGCAGGAAACCTCCACGTGCGCCCGTGGACTGGAGTTCCCTCTCGGATACGTCCGGGAGGAAGACCAGTTTTTCGGGCCGGTGCACCCTGGGATGCGGACAAAAACTCTTCTTTAGGCACTGTGTGCCTAAGGAGTCTCTTTGCCCGTATGCGAATAGCCTGTCGTGTGGGCGCTCCAACGAGTGTCCCTCTGATCAGCAGAGGGCACAGCGGCGGAGCGGGCTTGCGGACGGTGAGTAATGGGTGGCTCGCCGTCCGACCGAGGACCAAGCCCGGGTTGGCGGCGCGTCGTGTTTCGCGCCAAATGCCTGCTGGGGTCGCGGGTTTTTTCTTAACCCAGGTTACCGCGGCCCCGGAACGTACAGGGCATCCGAAGGAACACGGGTGGATTTTAGTCAGTAAGAGTCTGACAGTCCCTTCCGCCCCACCCAGGGCGGGAGGACCATTTGATGATTTTACCACCTTAAAAAAAAAAAAAAAAAAAGGGGCGCGCCGTAGAAAATCTCGCCCAAGGGCGCTGGTAGAGCTAAAACCGGCACTGCCTGTGGCCTTAATAAGATCGTCTGCCCACCTAGTGGGTGGACGTCCTACGCTTATAATGTCTATATATAGGCTTATATTATAGAAGAATGAAGCCTTATTTTTCCTTACCTTTGCTTACAAATATCACAGGGAATATTAATCCGTTTAGCCTTAGCCTCGGCACCGAGAAGAAATCTCCTTCTATCGTCTCTTTTCCTGACCAAATCGATAGATTTTGGAGGCAACGGATCTTTATCAGATTTCTGCGTGATCTTGACTTCTCTTTTCCTTGAGCTCGATTTTAAGGTTCGGTTCGATGAAACTGGGAATGGAAAAGGAATATCAATACGGTAAAAGTGTGGCTTTAACAAATTTAGGAGTTCATATTGGAACGTTAAATGTGCACCTTAATTCACCTTCGGTACGGACAATAATAACTACAACAAGGATCTCATGATCATCTTACTTGTAAAATTTTATTATTGGTCGCGGGACTCATTCCATCACCGTGACCCCGGAACATAAAGGGCTATTGAAGAACACCGTGGATTTTAGTCAGTACAAGTCTGACAGTCCCTCCCGCCCTGCCCGGAGTGGGAGGTCTCATTTGATGATTTTACCAAGAAAAAAAAAAAAAGCTTTTAAAACAATTTGCATGCTAAATAATAGAAAGAGGAATATGTAGAACTTTTTAGATTTAAAACCTCAATCTACCATATTTCACGCAAATAAAGATATTCTATTCTATTCTACGAACACGGATATTGCAGGACGATCTCCGGCCACCGTACGCGCGGGCATGTAGTCGGCGAGTAACGGGCGACTATCTGTCCGGTCATGGACCATGCCCTGGTTGACGCGGCGCATAGTTTTCCAGGCGCGCCTCAAAGCAGGCAACGACGATATATTACTAGACTCCGCTTGCACGATCTTAGGAACAAAAACGATTCTGTCAACTCGCTGAGGTACTACGTAATCGAGGGGGACGGGGTACTGCGTTGTGATTGGCTCACTCAAGATCTGTTCCGTCTCAAGGTATGTTTACGGCTCACAGGAGTGCTCGAAATAAGACGGATGTAAGACATTTTTGCCTAATGTGTTGACATGCATCGGTCGCCTGTTATTAGGAGTCTAGTAATATATCTTCGTTGCTTCAAAAACTGTCAGTACAATGACACTTAGTAGGCCATAGCCTGCCGGGGTCGAGGATCTAACAAATATCGTGACTGCGCGGCGGAGCGTAAAAGGACTATGGAGTGACACCGTGGATTTTAGTCAGTACAAGTCTGAAGTGCCTCCTGCCCATAATATGACACAAAACGTGCGCTTATCTACGGGTAGATGAAAGACAAAACACGCTCGCCACGACGACGTCAAGTCAATCGAATTGCATCATTATATCGTAGTAGCAAGGACGATTTTTATTTCAAAAGTTAGTAGAAATAACTCCCTAAAAGCACGTGTCCACTTCGTCACGTGGGAGCAAGATCGATAGATGCCATTCTTTCTTCTGCACGTGTCCACAACTCGTGACGGCCAAAGCGAGTGTTTCGCGCATGTGATGTTGTTCTAGCAAGCGCGGGCAGGCGTAAGTACTAATTTTTCCTTGTTACACACATCTCCTCTCCAGCTTCTAAAATTTGATTGATTAATCTCCGTTCATCTCCGCCTTGGTGAAGTCTCGGCCTAAAAGATTTTAAAATACTTACGCTCACTATTCTGCTCGTCAAATGCCGCGTGCACGAGCGCTCGAAACCGGCCAGTGGTCCTCAACGCGCGCACACACCATTCACATATCATGCAGTCTGATGGAGTCACCTGGTGTTTTAGAAAACCATAAGGAAAAAGGAAAGAAAGAAGAATTGAAGGTTGGAGCAATTTCTGAACGACTGACTGGTACGCTATGTGAAAAAATCGTTTGCAAGATTAAAACCTGCGACCTTTAGAGTCATTACTGAAAGGCCGTATAGCATGCGGATGGCGAGTAACGGGTGACTCGCTGTCAGATATTATAGTAGACCATGCCCGGCAAGTCGTTTTCTAAGCGCGCCTGAAAGACGAGCTGTCAACAAACTGATGGGCTTAGAGGGCCAAAGTCTGCCGCGGTCGTGGGACTGTGTCATTAGATAACCGTGACCGGGAACGTAAAGGGCTATTGAAGGATCACCGTCCTGCCCTGAGTGGTGAGTTTGACGATTTTACCACAGTAAAAAAAACAATTGAAGTACCTCTCTATGTAGGTACTTTATTCTGTCCAGAATGGAATAGAATTTTCCATTTTACGATTTTCATCGCAATGCACATAATTATGGTATTGCCAATGAGGCCTTTTTAGACCCGCTGATCGGAAACCCACCTTGCTCAAATCTTTTCACCTTACCTTGACTCCAAAGCAGTCATCAAGCAACTGATCATATCGCTCCTCAACTCCCTGCCAAACGTAGGTGTCCCCAAAGTACCGGAGATTGTTATCACCACCACAGAGGCGGCAGCAGCGACCTGGTACTCCGTCACCATCGCCTGATGCATGGGCGTGGTTTGAAAGAGAGTCCTGGAGTAGAATGGTGATTAGATGGCTTGAGTTAACTGCGTGCTTCGGAACGTTCTTGTACTCATACCATGAAATTGTCATTACGATACTTGATCATCGATATCGACCGCGTTTGGCGCTCTAACTGGCCCGCTCCAAGGTTGTATGAACTCTCAACCAATGAGAGCGCCAAACGCGATCGATGCGTATGATCGAGTATCGTAATGACAACTCATGGTAGAGGCTCTGCCGTTGGTCTAGGCTGTCATTTGTGGATTTTTGACGGCTGAACCGAAAGGCTGACAAAATAATCTTTCTGATCTAAAGGGGCTCCCTCACCGAGAACATTTGCGTGTAATGTAACAGTAAAGATTCGACTTTGAGCATTTATACTACCTCCCTGACTGACGAGCATTCGGGTAGTATAGATTGGATACAAGGTGCGCATTGTGATTCTCGATTTTTCTCCCTCACTAATGTGTAAGACGACCAATGTTCGAATGCTGTAACGTTACATTACAGGTGAATGCTCGCGGTGAGGGAGCGCCTTTAATTGGTACTAGCCGTTTCACTGGTGACTTTTTGTCAGTCAAATGCTCGGCCGCTAGAGGATATTTTCACTATAATCAGCGCACTCCCATAATAATATCTTGTTGGCATTGAGCAGCTAGCTCTATGGGCCCTTAAACAACGTTGCCGCTGTGAGCGGAGACTTATCGCGGGGCGGCGAGAAGCACCGCCAGTGTCGAATTTGTGCTCTTAAAAAGTAATACCTAATATCTTATTCGCGCCGCCCGTCGCGCGTCGCTCCGCTCAACGCGAAAGTCAAGACCAAAATCGTGTTACTAGATTTCCCAAAAAATATTTGGCTGTAAACGTCACAGCCCATCTCTGTAATAGTTCCGTCATGATTTTAGCCAAAAAAGCATTTTAAGTCGAGCATTTTATTCAATAACTGTTGTTGTTGATTATAAGAAGTCTACGATAATTTCCTTCTACTTTTAAGACAAAGCGGTACTTACATCGCAAAATAATTCATGCAATTTTTGAGACGTGTACAAGATATTCATTTTAGGCTTTCGTCTAGGAAATACTGATCGGAAAAAAATGCTTAAATAGTATTTGAAATATACACATAATTTTGTTAACTTTCAACTATAATTTACGCACTATTATAGACAAAAAACTTAAATAATATTTCGCCGACCATTGGCACAGCAAAATATTTCAAAAATGGTTCCGTTTTTCCAGTCATGTGACATGGTTGGGGAATAATGTTGCAAATTAACAAACTACTAAAAAGGTTCAACTAGATTAGTAACTTTCATACAGGAACGTTTGTAATTTAATGTTTACAAAGATATGAAGTGTAAATCGATGATATGTGTGGTTATGGCGTGCAATCTTTTAGCACGTCTGAGAGAGCCCCGGAGAGCAAACTATGCCTGCTGAATATTGAAAACATGTTGCAGAAGAAACTCAATTTATTCATAGTACGTGAAACGGAACGTTTTTGTGACATTTGAAGTGTCACTTCCATCATTTTGACAGTTTTCTGTCAGCAGGGCTGCGTTTAAGTCAACCATCCAGATAAAAATTAAATTATCGAGAGTTCGCTGAACGGAGTCATAGGTTTAACTGTCAAATTCAATTGACAGCTCAGCTTGTTATTAGTTATTCTAATTTTTTTCAAATCTTATTTACTTGTCACACACAAATAAAGTTCACGGAGGTGATAAAATAACTACTTGTTACAAATATTTGTTTCTAGAGAGCGAATTGAGGAAACAGCTCCATGTCAAAGTCAATCTGACAGCCATCTGACAGCAGGATAAAATTTAGCGAGGTAAAAAGGTCGCTAAGATTTATCCTACTAGGCGAAAACTTATACCAGCGGACGACCGTGAACTGGGCATATAAAATTTTAGTCAGTTCAATTTTTCACCTCTCGGTGTACTTGAACGGGGTGTTTAACGTTTAATCCGTATAAATTTCAAAGTGGATGGTCGACTTAAACGCACCCCAGGGGTCAGTCTCGTAAGCAAAGGAACGCGAAGTGGTGTTTACAATAATATTATTTGGTGAATTATTGATCGCTTTATCTCCAGAACAGTCTTTAAAATCAGTGACTTCAAGCAAATAAAGCTCTTCCAAGTGTTGTTATGTCAAATCATCACCTCAAAACTCACTAGAACGAAAACAAAAGATTGCAACTCAGTAACCTCGAAAAAGACTTAAGAATGGGTGGGAAAGCAGAGAAAGGAACTCCAAAATACATCGCAAACAAAATAAAAGCTAAAGGCTTACAAAAATTACGATGGTACTGTCAAATGTGTGAGAAACAATGTCGGGACGAGAACGGATTCAAATGCCATACTATGTCAGAGTCTCACCAGAGACAGTTGCTGTTATTCGCTGATAATCCTCATTCGTACCTCGACGAGTTCTCTAAGCAGTTCGCTGACGGATATTTGGAACTCCTTCATCGGCAGTTTGGGACTAAGAGAGTTAATGCTAATAAGGTCTATCAGGAGTATATTTCTCATAGGTAAGTTGGTTTTTCTGGTGTTTTACTTATTACTAAGTAATTTACTAACAAACTAACTGTCTCCTCTGGCCCTGGGTGTAGCAGAAGCAGGGACTGTCAGACTTGGACTGACTGAAGTCCACGGTGTTCCATCAAAAGCCCTTTACTTTCCAGGGTACATTTCAACAGTCACCATTTACAAGTCATCAGCATCAACATTTCATTGTTTTGAGATCAGTGGCAGTGAAATAAATTACATAAAGTAATGCCCCTGGCTGGGTTCGAACCCACAACATACAAGTGTAGGCTGACCACTGCTCCAGTTGTTCCCTAACAGTCTTCTTACAAAAACTAAATAAAACTTGGTTTAAGCCTGGACTATTAAAGCCAAGATTATCTGTAGAACAATGCAAATCTAAATTTCTCCATGTTACAAAACTTACATAAAATGTGGACTTTAGTACTGTCATTTGAACCATTCTCTAAACATTAAATCCACCGTGTGTAAAAACAATAAAATGTCATTATCATCAGCCTATAATGTTCCCACTACTGGGACATAGGCCTCCTCTCTGTGAGAGGACTGGGCCATATTGCACCATGCGGGCCCAATGCGGGTCACATATCTTCGAATTTTTGGTTCTAGGACATGCTTGTTACCTCACTATGTTTTCCTTCACTGTTTTGAAAGCAGTGGTGATGAAATAAATTACACAATGTAATGTGCCCGGTGTGGTTGAAAACTGACGACCTACAACTTGTATGTCAGGACCGATACCACTGGGTCACCGCAGCTCTATTTAAATTAAATCTACCATGTTTAAATCCATATTGGGTGAAAATAACATAAAAACAACAATATAATGAAAAAGTTGGTACAAGAAACTTTTGGCACACCTTTGACACCTACAACTGTTAGTAATGTTTGTGTAAACCATATTTTTACGAGATTTAAACCTGGGTTGTAATTCAAGTCTCACTTATTTATCATTTCCAGGGACCATGTCCACATGAACGCTACACAATGGGAGACACTCACAGAGTTTGTCAAGTGGCTCGGCAGAGAAGGCAAGTGTGTGGTTGATGAAACAGAGAAGGGATGGTTTGTGGCGTACATTGATAGAGATCCCGCTGCCATCGCTGCACTGGAGGCTAAGACTAAGAAGGAGAAGATGGATAAAGATGATCAGGTAAGTTGTTTCTTAGATAGAAAAAAATTACCAGACTTACCTTATTTGCTATTCCACCAATTCGCACTAAGCGTTTCCAAGCGTATTTTATAATGCGAACTGCACAGGAGAGGAACTCCCTGCCTGCATCTGTGTTTTTCAAACACATACAACTCTAATCTCTTCAAACTTAGAAAGAACAGGCTTCTTCTGGATAAGCTCACTTCATTTTTCACCTTTTCTGTCCTTACCTAGACTAAGATCAAGAGCAATCTCATCATACACGAAATTTAAAAAAAAAGTATATCATTAAACAATTAACCTTTTCTGCAAAAGTCTCGGCCTTCGGCTCTTCGCCCATTTCCCGCCCGCTCTATTACTTTTAAGCTCTAAAAAGATGTATCCAATTTGGTGCAAGCCTTCAGAATTTATGCGATATATATGTTTTTTCTTTATTATCGTGGTAAAATTATCAAAATACTCCCCACACAGGACAGGACGGGAGGTACTGTCAGACTTTTACTGACTAAAATCCACGGTGGTCCTTCAATAGCCCTTTACATTCCAGGGTCACGGTTACCAGATGAAACAGTCTCGCGACCCAGACGGGATCTAGCCCTCTAAGGGGGCCCGTCAGATTGCTGACAACTTTTTACCCGGAATTCTACAACTTGTAACGTTAAAAGCGCAAAACCTCTCGTGGGGGTATCTCAGTCCATGCTATTGAACAATGTTTGTTCTAAGACTTCTGGAAATTCGCAAATCAAAAAAAAATATTTTTCATACTGGTGGGCTCGATCAATTTCTCATTTTGTATGAAAAACCATTTTTTTTTTGCGAATTTCCAAAAGTCTTAGAACAAACATTGTTCAGTAACATGTGCTGAGTTACCCCACGAGAGGTTTTGCGCTTTTAACGTTACCCGTTGTATATTCTGTAATAATTGTGGGGCATTTCCTAATCACCACTTTTCTATCTTCCCCAGGAAAGGATGCTGGATTTCATTCAGAAGCAAGTGGAGCGCGGTAAGAAGCAGGGCTCTGATGAGGGACCATCGTACTCAGAGTTCAAGAGAGAAAGTAGCCAGGAGAAGGTTGTTCTTAGCTTGAAGAGGAAGGCTGATGGTAAGACCTAAATGTCATAATTTCTGAGGATTTGATAAATATGATAGGTTTTCTCTCGGCGTCAATCTCATGATTGAGCCCAATGATATTATAAGTAAAAAGGTGTAGATACGTTATACGCGCTCAGAAAGTGACACGCTCAAATGTGGTCAATTGACAAACCTTGACTATATTTATCTCTTTTTCACTTGCGATGCCATCCTACTTTATAAGCGACTAATCGTGATGTAGTGTGCTATTGCAATATTTAGATATTCATGTGTGCGTTAGTGTGCCGTTTTTGTATATAGAATATCGTGTAGGTAACGTATCTATTCATTTATAATATCATTGATTGGGCCCCCTGAGAGGACCCGCCTGGGAAAGCCTGCCAGGGTCGCGGGACCTTGGCACGCTCCGGAACGTGAAGGGCTGTTGAAGGACACCGTGGATATTAGTCAGTACAAGTCTTATAGTCCCTCTCATCCTGCCCCTGGTGGGGAGGACTCTTTAGATGATTTTACCATGTAAAAAAATATGGCCTTTTAGGGTCATGGTTACCTGATCAGACAGCCTCGCGTCCCCGGCAGGCTTTGGCCCTCTAAGGGCGGCCCCGTCAGATTGCTGAGAGCTCTTAAAGGCGCGAGAGGAAAACGACGCGGCGTGGTACATGGTCGGACGGCGAGTCAGCCATTAATCACCGTCCGCATATCAATACGGTGGCCGATGCCGAGGGCGTCTCCCGCAGCGGCTGAGGCGTGAGGTGGACGCTGTCCTCTCTCCTTTGCCAACCGTGTAATCTATTTCTTTTTCAGAAAAGAAACGCGATGCATTACCAGCGTCAGCCCTGAAGCTGAAACTGAAAGAAGAATCAGCCAAAAAGCAGAAATATTTAGAAGAGACTAAGGCTAAACGATCTGCTCTTGATGAGATTATAAAGTTAGAGGAACAAGCTAAGGAGAGAGCTAACAGGTAAGGAAGGATTTTAACCGACTTCAAAAGAAGAGGATGTTCTCAATTTGGCCTTTTTTAGGGTAATTTCATCATCATCATCATCAGCCTATAGTTTTCCCACTGCTGGGACACAGGCCTCCTCTCTGAGAGAAGGATTGGGCCATAATCCACAACGCGGGCCCAGTGCGGATTGGTAGATGTCACATATCTTCGAATTTTTGGTTCTAGGACATGCCGGTTTCCTCACGATGTTTTCCTTCACCGTTTTGAGAGCAGTGGTGATGATATAAATTATACAAAGTAATGCGCCTGGCGGGGTTCGAACCCACGACCTACAACTCGTGAGTCGGGACCGATACCACTGGATCACCACTGCTCAGGGTAATTTACTGCATGAATAAATTGAAAATCTATTTAGTCCGTCAGTAATAATATTGAAAAATAATGGACACGTATTTTTTTTTATAATCTATGAATATTGACAAAGATAAAATGCTTCCAAATTCGGGAGTGGGGGCTTGTGACGTCATTACGCTTGTAAAATTGTAACGACTGAGTGTCGTTTTGTGATTTTTAGAAGCGTTGTATCTTTGTCAATTTAGATTTGTATGATTCTTTTTTTGTTCGATGCAATATACTTGCCATTTAGTCCCATAAACATTTCATCCAATTTGGTTCAGTACTTGTTATTTTGTGAGCATTTTTTAAATCAATTTGTGGATTATTTAATTATCTTTACTTACTACGGATTATAATAATTGTGGACCGTTTATCAAAATTCTTTTTTTGAACGCAGTTTTTTACATGTTGTCCCACACAAGGAATTTCTCCTGTGTCGTGGGTGTGTTTACAAACATATAAATTCACATACACAAACACCATCATCGATCATCATCATCTTCCTGCCCTCATCCCATTTTACTTGTTGTCGTCGCAACACGTTTTTTTCTTCCATTCTCTCCTATCAGACGTCACAGTATCATTTACTACTTTTTCTTTCATATCATTCCTTAGACAATCCATCCATCTCTTCTTTGGCCTTCCCCTTCCTCTCCATCCATCAACATTCATACTCATCACTCTCTAAGCGTCTATTCCCACGTACCACAACCACACCACAATGCCGCCACGTGGTCGGGCGTATATTTTGTATTGAATATTACAATTTACTACCACATTTTGCCGCTGTTATCGACCACCTGTGTAATACGACCACATCGCGACGGCAACGGCTGCACCGCGCCCACATCGCCATGACATGACGTCCGCAGTATAACTGCACGCGACCACGTGGTTACCACATCGTAACGACAGCCACAACGCAACCTCATCGACATTTTGTCGCTACCATAAAGCAGCTGCATAAAATCGCCGCGACACTATTCACACCAACGTAACCACAGCTTGACCACATTTTATCGCTGCGACGTGGTGTGGTTGTGGTACGTGTGAATCAACGACGATATATTACTAGACTCCGCTTGCACGATCTAAGGAACAAAAACTATTCTGTCAACTCGCTGAGGTACTACGTAAGCGAGGGGGACGGGGTACTGCGTTGTGATTGTCTAACTCAAGGTCTGTTCTGTCTCAAGGTATGTTCACGGCTCACAGGAGTGGTCGAAATAAGACGGATATAAGACTTTTTTGCCTAATGTGTTGACAGACTTCGGTCGCCTGTTATTAAGAGTTAATATATCGTCGTTGGTGTGAATAGACGCTTAGTCATAAAAAAATGAATGATTCTTTAACAAAAACGTTTTCTTTTTTACAGAAAAGACTACTGGATTTGTGAAGACATAATAGTAAAAATAACCACAAAATCTTTAGGAGACAAATATTATAAGAAAAAAGCTGTTATAGAGAAAGTAGTGGACAAGTACTGCGCACATGTGAAACTTACTGATGATAATACTAGGCTCAAACTTGACCAGGTAAGATATAATCTTTTAGACAGGCCTGTTGGTCTAGTGGTTAGTGACCCTGACTGCTATGCCGGAGGTCGAGGGTTCAATTGCCGCCCAAGACAAATACACGTTATTACAGTATACCTGCGCAAGTCTTGATTTGCGCAAGTTTATTTGTACCGTGTATGGCCGGCATTCGATTTTTTTTTATCTCTTACGGCCCAGTTCTTGCCGTTGTGAGCGGTGACTTAGCGCGGAGCGGCGAGCGGTAACATCAAATGTATAGCAATGTTTGAAACACGCCATTAATTAATGTATTATTCGCGCTGCCTGCCGCTCCTCTCACCTCTTAGACCCAAGTCAACAATCGCAGAGTATTATTAGTGACTAATACTGACTGTTTTTTACAGAATCATTTAGAAACAGTGATCCCGTCAACGGGCCGTGCCGTCCGGTTTGTGAACGGCGCGTACCGTGGCTGTACCGGACAACTACGAAGTTTGGACATCGACCGATATTGCTGTGATGTTGAGGTAAGCAATATACAATAGGTATCCACTTTCAGTTACCAAAAAATTTGATTTTGATGAAAATTACGAGGTATTACATTGAGCTACTTGAGTCGAGCTACAAGATAACTGACAAATGCTTTTACTGACTGGACAGGTCCACTCAAACTGGATGATTCTTTCTTCAAAAGACCATCTCAGACATTCCTCCCAGACAGACCTCAAAAGGACATAAGTCGTTTTTTTATCGTGATGGGATCATCAAATGGGTCCCCCCACAAAAGGGGGTAACAAGGGGGTTAAAAGGTCTTCAAAATTCACGGTGATCCTTCAATAGCCTTCATTACGTTCTAAGGTCATGGTTAACTGATGAGACAGTCCCGCGTCCCTTGCAGGCTTTGGCCGTCCAAGGGAGCCCCGTTAAATCTAGAAATTTTGGAACATAAGGGTTTACAGAGGCGAAAAAACAATCTAGCTAGGTCCCTTGTCTGAGAAAATTCGTTTTCTCGGTATTCACTCAAAGATTTACACCAAGAGTATGTTTCATAATGTCATCGTGTGAACCGTTTAAATAGCCCAATTATTGGTTCAAGGTATGATTTCCATGGTGATGAGGGTTCAAACCCAAGGTAGACATATAGGTTATCTTTTTTTTCGTTTTATTGTTTCTTCGAGTTTCTATATTTTTAAGTGATCTTTGTATTCGACCAAGTACTGATATGTTAAATACTTAATTTAATATGTTTGTTTCAGATATCCGAAGGCCCTTTAACCGGTCGTCTTGTCAAAGGCGTCCAATATGAAGATATCAGCAAACTTGCATCGTGACAAGACTTTTAACATTATAATAGATACCTCATAATATTAATTAATTGTATTTTTAATAAACTTTCTAGTTTTTTAAGGATATATTGGCTTTTGTTAACCATTATTTTCAACCCCACTGTAATTTGTAGATCTTTGACAGTCGTTACAGTTAAGGCCGCTGTACACATTGGGCCAGCATGTTGGGTCAAAAATTCCAAATGTCGCTGTTTACACATTGGGACAACGTCTGAACACTGCTTGCGAAGCACGCCAAGATCCTTTGATTGGTGCACGAAAAAACGACAACTTTCGGTTGGCCGTATTCCCGCCAACTACCAACATACCGACAAGTAGGTCTGTACACGTTCGCCCAATGTATACAGCAGGCTTTAGAAGCTCGAAAGTCTGACAACCAGTATTACCATGGTGTATCGTATTACCTAGTTACTGGGTTGTAGAGGTCCGATAGTCAGTCGCTCCATGTAAAATACTTATATTCAGCTGCATCTGGTTCGACTGGAAGCCAACCACAATATAGTTGGGAAAAGGTACGCAGATGAAGATGTTTTCAACCTCGCTGCACTGCTCCTATTGGTTGTAGCGTGTTGTTATATAGCCTTAAGCCTTCCTCGATAAATGGACTATTCAACACAAAGATTTTTAACTCGAACCAGTTGTTCCTGAGATTAGCGCGTTCAATCAAACTCTAGCTTAATAATTTTAGTATAGATAACACCATTATAATCCACGAAAAGCTAAGGAGGTAGGAAGCATAGGAAGCAGTCACCTCCTACTAAAGAAAAATTCAAGTGAAGGAGGAAACGAAACGCCTGACAGGCAATACTCCTCACGCCTTGCCTGACATGGACTCCCTAGACATCAATAATCGAGAAGCGTTTTCCAGCCACGGTAGCTGCGGGCTTACGGAAGCTTACCATCCGATAAGGGTTAGGCTCGCGTCTCAGTGTTCCACCGTGTCTGTCTGTCTTTTAGCGATAAACTCCAAAACTACTGCACCAATTTTCATGCTGTTATCACCAATGGATAGAGTGGTTCTCGAGGAAAGATTTTGATTTGAAGAGATTGCTAGTAGGGATAAAATAAAACTGCACAAAGTAAGCATCAAAAAATCATTATATTCTTTCTAAATATATATATATTTAAAACATGCTCTCTACATAATAAACCACGCAGTATTTCTTACATAATTACATTGTTCTTACATTTTTAAATACATAAGTACAGTATATATAATTATTTACGTTTAAAAATATAGTTTTTATAATTATTTTGAGGCACTATGGTTTTAATATGTAGGGTGATAGTCATTTTTGTTTATGATTTATAATTAATACAATTTTTAAAATCAATCTATGAAAAAATATGTATTGTTTCTTAAAGAAAAAAGGGTGAGCTATTTATAAAAATATTACTTTTTTTAATACATTTTAAAGGCACTTTGAAAGGAAGAATCGGATCGGTCATTTCTTATTTAAATTTAACAAATATAAGCCATTTCATACTAAATAATTTGGTATTATACAAAAATAGTATGGTCTTTTCTAAATATTTGAAATAAAATATGAATAATAACAAATAATAGACAAAACAGGTTTAAAAAATAAAAACACAACCAAATTTTCTGTAAAAAATCATTTATTTACGAAAAATTTCGAAATAAATGCTTAAAATTAATAATGTTGAAAATACATAATAGAAACTTTAATAATATTGTAATAATTACGTTTTACATACCGTGATGCGTGCGATTTTAACGTTAATAATAAAAAATATAAATGGCTAACAAATATTGCCATGCCAAAAAATTATAAGTACATTAAACAACTGGCAACACATATAGAAACCACGGGCGCTATTTTGAACTGTCACTTTAATTTTTCCAAACGAAATAATTCATTTAAAAAATAGTTAGATTCCTTTTTTATTCGGCTTTTCAACGATATTTTTAATTTTGAAATAGAACGTGCTTTTTGAGAATGCCAGATATTTTTAATCAAATTTTGACAGCTCAAATACGTCAAAATTGACAGCGGTCGTCATTTGACAGCTCGATATGTCAGAGTCCAATGTCCAGAAACTGTCCGTCCCGGTTTCAACCGGATTCAAAAGTCTAGGACATTGTTGAAAATTTGAAAGAAATAGCTAATTGTGGTTTCAACATGCATTGCGTTTAGCATAAAGATTAAAGATGGCGAAATTAAAAAAAAACCGATTTGTTAAAGTACTTATGAAAATTTTTTTGATACAATACACAATTTCAAATATTTAATTTATATCACTGAATGAATTATCATTATTTATCTTAAGTCCGCAAAATGACCTTAAAGGTTTGACAAATAAAATGGAAGGGTCCTGAGTACATTACTGTGTTGCCATCTCCAACCAAAATGCATAAAAAAAAACTCAACAAAATCTAAATTCTAAAAGCTACTTTTGTTAATACACAAAATGCTTCGATTATAAAATCTATTAAAAATATTTAATATTATTAAAAATACTATTATTACAATAATAATTTTGTTTCATGCATCTAGTATTTATTATCTGTGCGATACTTTAGTTTTTTTTTTACAATACAAAGGCACAAATTTATTCTGCCTTAATTTTTTTATAATAGGTTCGTGCTTGACCGCTATCTCGCCTGAAGGTAAGCGAAGATGTGGACGACGGTGCCTAGAAGTAACTTAATACTTAACTACGTATCGCACAGTTAAATTTAACTTGAATTTTGGTCGTTCACACACATTAATACTTTGTCGTTAACAATATTAACAAATGGGAATATTTTGTTCTACGATATTTTTTTTCCCAATCGTTTACACCTCGCGTCTAGTTGAGTAAGGTTAACAAAAACTGCTTCAATAAGTATTTTACGCACATACATTAACTGCTAAACTTTGCTAAGTTTTAAGATCATCATCATCAATCGTCAAGCAATCATCGTCGTATTTACGAGGTTAACCTGACTCCTAAACTAGATGCTGGATAAGTAAACGATTGGGAAAAATAGTCGTACAACAAAATATTCCCATTTGTTAATACTGTTAAAGATGAAGTATTAAAGGATGAGAAAGATCCAGTTAATTTGAATAAAATCTTCATACAAACACTCACACGGAAGGCACAGTGATCTGCTACAGTTTTGTTTTTATTAAAATAGATTTATCAATTATATTTATACTAAAATAGTTTCGATCTGTTGGATTTTTAATTTCAAATTCAATGTGTGATTTTTATAAATGTCATTATTATAAAAAATACTGTATGTCAAAATGATAGGTAATCTTTTCCCACTACTGGGAAAATTATGATAGATTCGATTAATGTCCTATTTTTTGCGTATTAAAATATTTATTCTGTTTTACTTAAAATTGTTTTCTTTTTCTCTACATTTTAATAAATAAAATGTTCACACTATAACTTTCAAATATAACGAAAATAATATAAAAATTCCAACAGTAAAGTGTAGTTATCAATTTGTACTTACAAAAATATTTCAAAACGAATTTTAGTATATTGTCTGTTTGTAATATATTTTGTACCAACTATTAAATAGTAGATTTTTTAATTATTGTTATTTTTTAACTCTTCTTTATAATAAAATTTACGGCAAAAGGAAGACTTCTGCATCTGGTTCGACTGGAAGCCGACCCTAACATAGTTAGAAAAAGGCAGGCAGATGACCATATTTTTTTATTAAAAAAATACATTTTTAAAGTATTTTTCTTTAGTAAACATTTTCTATGTTGAACTTAGCATCCAGAATATGTAATTTTAAAACAAGTTTTCTAACCATATTTGATATTTTTAGTAAAAATTCCTTTTTATTGCATTGCCTGTTCAATTCGTCGTTAATTTGAAGTAGACTGAACATATTTTGGTAAATATTTACCTTAAATACATGCAACATGCATCTAGTTTATTAAAAATTGCATCTAAAATAGCAATGTATTTTAGAATTTGTCATTTATATATGGATGCTTGGCAACGCGAACCGAGTTTTTTTTTTTTAAACTGCGGTTTCATAATATATTTTTTTTACGCGCGTATATTTCGACAAACGCGCTTACACGCGCGTTTTTGATACTTCATATTATAATCTTCGCGTTGTGTGACAAAAAAGCGGAAAATTAAACCTAAAGAAAATACTCTATTCTGAAACCGGTTTTTGAATAGTCGGGTAGTTTAAAAAATATTGTACTGCCCCACTACTTCTCTTACTTGCCAAGCGATTTACGCACTTATAACCAAGAACATGTTTACAATCTACGTTCAAAATTGATTAACAGCCCATTAACGACCTTGACTGTGAGCGGTAACTTAGCGCGGGGCGAGATGTAAGATCATAAGTTTGTAGCACTACACGAGGTGACGCCCGTAGTGAATTCGCGTACATACAAAGACATTAATGTCTTAGGGAACTTCCCCATGACACGACGCGACGCAATTCAACCGATTCCAAGCGAAAATCATCCTTACCACTACCACATATGACATAAAACGTTCTGGCATCTACATGAAAAACAAAACACGCTCGCCACGACGACGTCAAGTCGATCGAATTGCATCATTATATCGTAGTAGCAAGAACGATTTTCGTTTTTAGTTAGTACAAATTGCAAATCGCACGTGTCGCGTTATGGATAAGCTCCCTGGCCAAGCGAGAATGGGCCGTAAGGTATTTAAAAGAAGAGTTATTATAACTTTTGTTACTTCTTCAGCAGTTTCTCTTCCTCTGGATTTGAAGACTCCCTCTCTTTCTTGAAAGTGGCGTTCGTATGAGGACTGGCGGATGTTGGTACGAACTGGAAGAAATAAGGGTTATTTTAGCATGGCAGGATATTATAGGGTAGGTAACAGTAGAAATAAATTGAAAATCTATTTAGTCGCTTAGATAGAGTATTAAAAAATAATGAACACATATTTCTTGGTTATTCAAATCAGTGAATATTGACAAAGATAAAACGATTCGAAATTCGGGTAGTGACGTCATAACGCCTGTAAAATTATACCGACTGAGTGACGTTTTGTGATTTTTAGAAGCGTTGTATCTTCGTCAATTAGTTTACGTGACAAAAGAAAAAATACGAGTCTAATATATATTTTTTTAGTAAAATAGCATATTAATAGAATAAAGATAACCGTTACCATTTTTAATATTTAATTTTATTATTTTCCTTCATATTTCCGTTCTAGCAGCGTGAAAAATAGAAAATGATATTTATAATAGAGAATTGTTGAAGACACTTAAATAAGCGTACCTTATACATTTTATGGACGAAGCCCCGCTGAGCAGGGCTTCTATTTATGTCCAAAGTTTAAGGGATTGCATAGTATTAGTATTTTTGCAATCAGTGACAAGTTCTTGAGTTATAACGTTACAACGAAAAGTGGCATTGATTTTTATATACATTTATATAGATTAAATACTAATATAGTACATACCACTTTAGCGCTATCTCCCGTTGGCTCAACAATCTCTTCTATACGATTGTTCTCTCCCTCACGAAGTAACTGTAACAAAAATATTTTTATTATATTATTTATTCAAAAACAAATAGGCATCCCACGGCAACGAACGTCGTGCGAAAGGCGACTCGCTGTCCGACTATGTTCGGGTCGACGGCGCGTTGTGTTCCACACGCGCCTCTAAAAGTGTCAGCATTATGACGGGGCCCCTCTCTAGAGGGCCAAAGCACCGGGTTTTTTTTTTTTTTATGTGGTAAAATCATCAAATGAGTCCTCCCGCCCTGGGTGGGGCGGAAGGGACTGTCAGACTCTTACTGGCTAAAATCCACCCGTGTTCCTTCGGATGCCCTTTACGTTCCGGGGCCGCGGTATTCTGGGTTAAGAAAAACCCGCGACCCCAGCAGGCATTTGGCGCGAAACACGGCGCGCCACCGACCCGGGCTTGGTCCTCGGTCGGACGGCGAGCTACCCATTACTCACCGTCCGCAAGCCCGCTCCGCCGCTGTGCCCTCTGCTGATCAGAGGGACACGCGTTGGAGCGTCCACACGACAGGCTATTCGCATACGGGCAGAGACCCCTTAGGCACACAGTGCCTAAGAAAGAGTTTTTGCATCCCAGGGTGCACCGGCCCGAAAAACTAGTCTTCCCCCCGGACATATCCGAGGAACTCCAGTCCACGGGCGCACGTCGAGGTTTCCTGTCTTAGCACCCCAAAGCACCGGGGTTGCGGAACTTAGCGAATTACCGTGACCCCGGAACGTAAAGGGCTATTGAAAGACACCGTGGATTTTAGTCAGTACAAGTCTGACAGGGGATCTCACTCCGCCCTGGGTGGGTGGACTCATTTGGTGTTTGTACCACGATTAAAAAAAAAACAAGTAGGCATTACTTTGTGTAATACATATATTTCATTTTCATTATCATTGCTCTCAAAACGGTGAAGGAAAAAAGCGCCGGAAAACATTTATAACAAATACATTCCCAAGTAGGTATCTGTTCACACGTCAGTGCTTTTAAAACGCGGCGTTATTTTTCGAACTGCATTCGATTTTTATGCTGGGCATAGCGTTTTTTTACTGCCCATAAGAAAAGCGCTCGTGCGTATGGGTGGTTACCTTCTATTTTAAAGGGAATAAGATGTGGTACATACCTTGTCGACTTCAGGCTCGATCTGTTCGTTGGTGCCTCCTCTACCAAGGACTCCCTTCTCCATCAGCGTGGCGCGCTTCGCCGCTAAGTACATTGATCTGGTGGAGAAGAAATATAGAAATATAATTTTGTAATTATCTAAACAGGTATATCATTTTCGCTATGTCATATTCTGAGGCGATACGAAGTTTCAACCGTGTCAGCTAGTATCTGTATAAATGTATTATGGACTTCCGAACGTCGTTAGAAAATTTATTCCGTTCGGAAACACTCTGTAATGTGTAATAGATTATCAATTATCAACTTTAGTGCTGAGATTTGCATTACAGGTGGAGATTAATCTGGGGGCACGGTAGTGCCCCCACCAAGTCGAGCAAAAAAGCGGCACGGCCGTACCATCCTTTTCTCGAAGCAATTCAGGCCATTTTCGACCCCTGTAACTTCGTTGTGGGTCATCGCACTAAATAATTTAATTAACACGTGTTTTCATGCGATGGCCGAGTCAATATATTTATATAAAACATTAAAGATTTTTAAGATTGAGATGCGTCACTATAAGATGCTGTCAATTATTACGTAACAACTTAATGCTTCGAGTACTGAGATTCCAGTCACAATTGATTTTCAATTGTTATGGACCACGATCGTGGTCTTAGGGAGTGGACGTATTAAGACAGGAAGTCGCTTAAGTATTACATGGATAAGACTTGGTATTACATGGATCTCACAACTTTTTACCGTAGAACAACTGAGTTGCGAGACTTGGTTTTTTTGACAAGTATTGTTTTTGATGGGATAAGCGTTAACGGTTATCGCTTTGCCATTTGTCTATGGATGTGTAGTGTATTCCACACGTTGTAAGGTCAATTTAAAATGTATTTCTTTTTTTTTTATAACTTTACAAGGTTCAGTACCTAGTCCCGTTTGAACGTTCTGTACCCCTAGCAGGAGTTTTCACTATTTTACTTTACAGAGTTTTTCCAGTATTTACAGCGTTTCATGTATGAAAAAGTGGAACAGCGCCTCTGGTTTGCGAAGAAGGAACCAATTTTTTCCTTGAAATTTGTCAATTTGAAGTCGTCAAAGTTCCAGTTTACTTTACGTCTCAAATACTGAAAACTCGTGCTGACGGTACAGGTCCCTAAAAGCAATGTAGGTATGTTGTTAATATTTTCAAGAATTTTCTTAAAACCCTTACCTCTTGATGGTGAGGTAGTAGAGCTCCGCGATGGCTTTCACGGAGTAGTCGGGCACGAACGAGTGACGTAGCATGGAGTCCATGTTCAGGTTCTGGAGGGAACCCAGGGTTGAGGGGGCCGGGGCTTCAGCTGGGGGACGAAAGAATTAATCTATATATATAAAAATGAAACCCGTTTTTCGTTGTCACGACATAACATGAAAACGGCTTGACCGATTTGGATAGTTATTTTTTTGTTGTGTTTGTAACCATCGGGACCGGGTTTTAGACCAGGTCCTCCACCCGTGCGAAGCCGGGACGGGCCGCTATTAATAATAATTGTATATCTTCTTTAAGGGGTCAAAGGCCTGATTCAGAAGGTAGCACTCTTTGTTCGAATAGGTACGTAATTTCTAAACCCCGTCTTTTCTTCGTTTTTTTTTTCTTCTTTTCCCTGTCTCTATCTCTATCGCACTTTGTCTCACTCTATTATCTCCCTAAATATCTCACACTATCTCTGTCTTCCTCTATCTCTCTTTATTATCTCTTTACCTTTTTCACTCTACACAAAAGAATTTTTCAACTGGGCGTGGATGGCTACTTTCGAAACTATGAGGAATATCAAAAAACGCTGATAGGAGTTTCGAGGCCGATTTTGATGAAAACTAAAACTGCATCATTGGATTTTGTAAAATTCAATATTCCTAGCCAGGAATCGAACCACACCACGAACACAAAAAAAATCACACCCTGTATTATTACACCATTCGATAGTGTTGCTAATAAGGATCAATTCTGGGAAGGAAACCAATACGGCAAACTTAAGGGAATCTCTTCTCCATCTCTCTTTTTTGTTACACTCTTTCTCCACTGCATCAATAAAAGTACTACAATAAACTCACCAAGTCCAACATTCTGCGTGAGCGCCTGTACTCCGAAGTACGTGAACGGTCCGGCCTCGAACACCAGGTTCTCACGACCCACCGTCACCTCCACGCGACCTTCCAGGATCAGCACGAAGTAGTCCACCTGGAGACAGAAGATATTTGGTTAATTTTAGAGGAAGAATGCTATTTTTTTTGTTTTTTCGAGTTTACTGAGCAGGGTCCCGTGGTATCGGCCCCGACTTAGGCTGCGTTTCCACTGAGGCGGAGCGGAGAGCGATTCACCAATCACATGGCTTTTTTTTTTTACGTGGTAAAATCATCAAATGAGGCCTTCCACCCCGGGCAGGGCGGGAGGGACTGTCAGACTTGTACTGACTAAAATCCACGGTGTCCTTCAATAGCTCTTTATGTTCCGGGGTCACGGTGATGGTATAAGACCCGCGACCCCGGCAGGCACCAATCACATGGCTTGAGTGAAGAAGAGATGTGGATTTCAAGCCATGTGATTAGTAAATCGCTCTCCGTTCTGCCGCCTCAGAGGAAACGCAGCCTTACGAATAGGTCGTGGGTTCAAACCCAGCTGGGAGCATTACTTTGTGCAATTTATTTCACCACCACTGCTCTCAAAACGGTGACGGAAAACATCGTGAGGAAATCGCCATGTCTTAGAAATGCGACATTCATCAATCCCGCGTGGTGTATTATGGCCCACTGCCTTTTAGAGAGAGGAGGCCACGGTGACCTTCAATAGCCCTTTATGTACCGGAGTCGCGGCATACGTGTGTCCCGCGACCCCGGAAGGCAGTAAACTACCCTATAGTTTCCGCCAGATAAGTGTGGAATAAAATTCGTTGACCCCCGTGTACCAATGTATTCCAATATTTCAAAACCATTCGAAAAAATGTAAAGAAAGTGTCGTAAAACGATCAGAACAAACGTATCGTGGTAAGAGGCGACCTTGACCTTAGATTTTATTTTGAAATTCGAACAATGATATTATGGAATTCGAACGATGCACTAGGTTCAATGACCGTTATTCCAGACGTATCTAGCGGGGACTATAGTAAGGATACTTACAGGTTTCCCCTCAGAGAAGACATATCTCTTGGGATCATTCTTGTCCTCGTCTCCTCGCAGTTTGATGTGCTGGATAACATCCTGCTTCAGTAGACGACGGAGTACCGTCTCCGAGATGTGTTCTGCGCGGAATGGCTCCACACCTGGAGGAAGAAATTGGATTTTAGACTTTCTTTTATTTTAAGATAACAATTATACACACAAGCAGTTGGTTGACCGATCTCTGCTCGTTGAAATTAGAAAATAAAATAAAAGGGGAAACTTATTCATCATGGGTTTCGAAACCCGCAGCTGAATTATTGTTTGATAAACCTTTTTATGTGAAAATAAGGAGAAATCGAACACAGCTAGATCGATTTTCATTAAAATCTTAAGCCCCATTCGTATGAGCGGTTTTTTGGGCGTTAAAAAGCCCTGGTTTGGCACAGAAACGTAAAATGTTACCGCCCAAAACTTAAATTCAAATACAGTTCGAAAAAAAAAGCGCTGACTTGCGAATAGATGGAAATGCATTTATTCTATTACGGCGCTTTTTTAACGCCGGTAAAAAAAGCGCTCGTGCGAACGGCGTCTTTGAGTTAGAACCGCTTCGTAGAACTAAAGAACATTTATACAAGTAATTGCTTATTTACACTACTAAATTATACTATAAAAGTTTTCAATTTCACAATATTAGAAACAGACGAATAATCATATTCCCTTATTTTAACCGACTGTGATTTAACGTTTATAAAAGTATTGTATTTGATTAAAAACTCAGGTTTTATTTAATTACTTTTATCAAAATCTTTTTGGAGAAATCCTCTAATATACACTGCAATCGCGTGGTACCATGTCCCAGCTGTGGGAACATTATAATACTTACTGGTATTCAAGAACTGGAAGGTAGCCAGTACAAGTTGAGGAGACACGTGGACTCTCTGGTGCTCGTGATGACCGGCGAAGGCAGCGAGGTCCTGGAACTTGTTGACCGGACGGGTCAGGCGTTTCTTGGTGCGGTTGTCACCTAGAAAGGAAAGAAATGGTTAGAAAATAAAAAATAAAACGGTCAAGTGCGAGACGTAGTTAGTAACGCCCCGAGGGTTCCGTGCTAACGTCTTGATATCTAAATAGTGACGGGGCCTGAGAGAGCCAAAGCGTGCCGGGGTCGCGGTACTGAAAGGTTACCGTGACCCCAGAGCGTAAAGGGCTATTGAAGGTCACTGTAGATTTTAGTTAGTACGAGTCTGACTGTCCCTCCTGCCCTGGGTGGGACTGCCATCTGCTCTGCGAGCAGTATGTCCTGTCCATTGCCACTTCAGCTTGCTAATCCGGTGGGTTATATCGGTGACTTTAGTACGTCTATGGATCTCCTCATTTCGGATTCGATCACTTAGAGAAACACCGAGCATAGCCCTCTCCATAGCTCGCTGAGCGACTTTGAGCTTTGAGATGAGGCCGATGGTGAAAGACCACGTTTCGGAGCCGTAAGGCAGTCCCAAGCTAAGCAGAGCTTGAGTTATGGGCACTAGACAACAGATAAACATACTTATATATTTCTAAATACATACATTTTTTTTTTAATCATGGTAAAATCATCAAATGAGTCCTCCCACCCCGGGCTGGGCGGGAGGGACTGTCAGACTTGTACTGACTAAAATCCACGGTGTCCTTCAATAGCCCTTTATGTTCCAGGGTCACGGTGATGGAAATAAGTCCCGCGACCCCGGCAGGCTTTGGCCCTCTGTGAGGGAGCCCAGTCATTTGCTGACAGCTCCTTGAGGCGCGCGTAGAACACGACGCGCCGTCGACCCAGGCATGGTCCATGGTCGGGCAGCGAGTTGCCCTTTACTCGCCGCCCGCATGTCAGCGCCTACGGTGTCCGGAGATCGTCTTCCGACGTCCGACGCCTGGGGCGTCCACCATCGGGGGTGGGGCGGAGGGAGGACATTGTCCTCTCCCTCGCGCGTCCCGCCTTCTCCTTCGCGAGCATGACTACTTCGCAGAAGGCGGCGACCGCTTCCCACTCCGTCTCGCCCCGCAGCATGGCCGCGATCAATGCCGGGCGCGAGAGGTCTCCACCTAATAATTAAAGGTACTTACTGAACACATCAGTTTCATCGACAATTTCAGCTTGTATCATCTCTTCGATGACGTCTTCCAAGGTGACCAGACCCACGGTCTCGTACACCGGGTCGCCGTCACCTTCCTCAATGCGTTGTACGAACGCCATGTGACCTTTGTGACCTGATGAAGAGAAGAAATATATTATTCCACAACTATCACACAACGCCATCTAGTCCCAAGCTAAGCAGAGCTTGTGTTATGGGTACTAGACAACTGATAAACATACTTATATATTTCTAAATACATACATATCTTCTATATGTATCTTCTATCTATCTATCTTATTCTATCTATCTTCTATTATATAAAAATGGATCGCAAAATTTGTTGCTAAGATCATAACTCGAAAAAGGCTGGACCGATTCGGATAATTCCTTTTTTGTTGGGTTTGCAAGAAACTCGCTATGAAAAATGGTCACCCAGCCACAGACCAACCTAGGGGGCCTGTTGGGCTGTAATTATTTAGCCACGAGCTGCTCATAAATATTATAAAAACTAAAACCCACAAAGAATCATTTCATTACATAATATCCAACTGGTTAATACACAATCTGAAAACAGATAACTACAAAAATAGCTGCTGAAAAATTAACAAACGTACATTTTAAGTCAAGGCTAACATTATTTATGGCAGACAACGTATTTATTTCATTTAGATAATTTATTTGACTGTAAACAAGTTTCCTCCGTGCCTCGGACAGCACGTAAAGCCGTTGGTCCCGGCTGTAATTTGCAGATCTTTGATAGTCGTTACTGTTTGTCAGAAGCTCTAATGTCTGACAACCAGTCTTACCGAGATGTTATTGTATTACCCAGTTACTGTGTCGTGGAGGTCTGATAGTCAGTCGCTCCATGTAAAATACTGATATCCAGCTGAATCTGGTTCGACTGGAAGCCGACCACAATATATTTGGGAAAAGGCAGGCAAGTGATGATGATTGATAATATTAATGAATGAACGAAAGAGTGAATGAGTGAACTAAAGAAGAAAGAATGTAGCCGCGGAAAAATATACAGTTATAGCTCAAGGCTAGTAAGATTCACTACTTACATTTACTTTTAATAATTTATTTGACGGTAACTGGTAAATATATTATGAGAATTTATGAATTCAACAGTAACACAGTATAAAATACAACGACGATATATTACTAGACTCCGCATGCACAATCTAAGGAAAAAAAACTATTCTGTCAACTCGCTGAGGTACTACGTAAGCGAGGGGGACGGGGGTACTGCGTTGTGATTGGCTAACTTTGAAAATTTATGAATTCAAAAGTAACACAGTATAAAATATGTAGTTGGCTTACCGATTGCGTACCGCTATGTCGGCAATGCTATTATTTAAAAGATTTTGTTTTAGGTTATACTCTACGTCGAGCTCGTTATCGAGGGAGACTATAATAAGCTACTGTCAGACGTCGTTTTCAGTAGTTTAGTGAATACCAATCTATAGTTTCGACGCTGGAGCGGTGGTGTATACATATATGGCTATATTAGTAAATAGCATTGTAATTCCCGTTACCAGACTAACAAAGTAATAATATAACGGATTTTGTAGGAATTTTTGCGTCGTTTTTGCATCAGATAAGTAATTAATAGGTTTAAATTGACGAACGGAATGAAATAATTAATTATTATAGAACGAATTATTGAGTGAATGAATGAACGAGACCGAGGAATGAATGAAAGTATATTTTTAAACATTGCCCCACTCTTGGATTTTCTTCCTGTATCGAGGGTACGTACGTTACCAAACATATAACCTAACATACACAAACGCCGCCCAGACCCGGAACAACTATTTGCAGATCATACAAATATTTGTTCTGTATGCTGATCGAACCCACGATACGCTGCACAGCAGTCTATCGCTCGCCCACTTCACCAACCGTGTCGTCGTAAATAGATTCAAAAATAAAATGTTTAATGATTACTGAACGAATGAATAAATGAGTGAGTGAATGAATGACCGAATGAATGAATGACCGAATGAATGAATGAACGATTGTATGAAAGAACGAGACCGACGAATGAATGAGCGAACGATTCTTCTACATTATATTCATTTCTTACCTTCCTTAAACTGCTTCAGCATAACATCAAGAGTGACATCTTCGAACACGAAGTTGCATGGGTTCTGGTAGTACTGGCACAGCGTGCGCAGCGGCGTGTTGTCGTCAGGGTCCACGAACGCCAGGTCCTTGATGAAGAGCACCGTGATTATGTTGCCTCGGGTACCTTCGTAGACTGGGATACGGGAGTAACCTGGAATTAAGGAGGGATGGAATTTATTTTTTTTGATATATATCGTTTTTATATAAGAGCTGGGTGGCAAAGCATGGCTGGTGCAGTTGCATGTTTAACTTAGGACCGCCAAGCGAGCTTGCTCTTAATTAGCAATTTCTACTAACTAAAAATTGAAATCGTCCTTGCTACTACGATATAATGATTCGACTGACATACGTCGTCATGGCGAGCGTTGTTTTGTTTTTCATCTACCTTTAGATAACCGCACGTTTTATGTCATATGTCGTAGTGGTAAGGATGATTTTCGCTTGTAGTTGAAATCGGTCGAATTGTGTAGCATCGTTTCATCAGCTAGCTCGCTAAAAGTGCAGCGACGTCTCGCGCCCGGCGTTGGTCGAGGCCGTGCTGCGGGTTGAGACGGAGTGGGAAGCGGTTTGCCTCCTTCTGCGAAGCAGTCATGCTAGTGAAGTACGAGGCGGGACGCGTGAGGGAGAGGACAGCGTCCACGTCACGACCCAGCCGCAGTGAGAGACGCCCACGGCAACGAACATCTCAGGACGATCTCCTGCCACAGTAGGCGTGCGGGCAGCGAGTAATGGTCGACTTGCTATCCGACCATGGACCATTCGCGGGTTAACGTCTCAAAGAGCTGTCAGCGAATGACGAGGCCCCCTTAGAGGGCCAAAGCCTGCCGGGGTTGCGGGACTGTCTCATTAAGTAACCGTGACTAAGAAACGTAAAGGGCTATTGAAGGATCACGGTGAATTTTAGTCAGTACAAGTCTCTGACAGTTCCTCCCGTCCCGCCCTAGTTGTGAGGACACGTTTAGTGGCACTGGTCATTGCTCACACGTCAAAAAACCCTTAGTCTTAGTCTCTGCCAGATAAGTCTGGAATAAAATTCGTTGACCCCCGTGTAGGTACTAATGTAATCCAATATTTGAAAACGATAAGAAAAAGTTTAAAAAAGTGTCGTGTCACGATCAAAACAAAACGTATCGTGGTAAGAGGCATGCTGGACCTTATATTTTATTTTGAAATTCGAACGATGAATAATTGGGATCAATGACCTTTATTCCAGATTTTTCTGGCGGGGACTAAAGAGAAAAATCCTCAACTTACCAGACTTAACAATTTCAGACATAGTCTCAAAGTCCAGGATGCTGTTGATGGGCAGCATGAAGCAGTCCTTCAACTTGGTCATCACGTCGCTGACCTTCTTTTTGCGAAGGTCTAGGGCTCCGGAGATTATGTTGACTTCTTCTCTGTCCAAATCGTTTACGTGGTCGGTAACCTGTTGAAGGAAAATCGAGAATAATAAATAAGAAGCCTGTCAATAGCTTGCGGGATTGTTCGAAAGAGTTACCGCGACATGTAGGTTTCATCTAGCTGTGTTCATCGGAGGTGGTTAGAGAAGGGTCTGAAAAGACTGCTGCTGTTTTTTTGGATCTTTGGCGATATCAAACAGAACTTTCCAAATGTAAAAATGAATGCATAGTTGGTATAACTTGTAGCAAATTTAATCAGCTTTTATTATGTGCTGGAGGTACTATGTCGCTAGGACGCATACAACGACGATATATTACTAGACGCCGCATGCACGATCTAAGGCACAAAAAATATTCTGTCAACTCGCTGAGGTACTACGTAAGCGAGGGGGGACGGGTGATTGGTTAACTCAAGGTCTGTTCTGTCTCCAGGTATGTTTACGGCTCACAGGAATGGTCGAAATAAGACGGATATAAGACTTTTTTGCTTAATGTCTTGACAGACATCGGTCGCCTGTTTTAGGAGTCTAGTAATATATCGTCGTTGGACGCATAGGTTCCGAGATATTAATGAAAACCAAATAATGGGACCTTCAAACCTCCCCCCTTTCCGCAGCTCAACGGGCTAGGAGCGGGGACTTTTGATATGTTTACCTCATATCAAGGCTAAACAAAGTACAAAGTCAAAAATTGTGTTCCACACTTTCCCTCTATACCCCATTTTGAGTATTCGTTGACTGGGCTAATACTGTAAAAGGGTTTTAGTACCCCTTAGCACGAGTTTTCAGTAAATGAGACGTAAAGTAAACTGGAACTTGACACTTCAAATTGGACAATTTTTCAAGGAAAAAATGGAACAGCGCCTCTGGTGTGCGAAGAAGGAATTAACTTTTTCCTTGAAAATTGTCAATTTGAAAGTGTCAAAGTTCCCGTTTTACTTTACGTCTCATTTACAGAAAACTCATGCTAAGGGTACTGAAGAGAAGTTTCATTTTTGTTGTTTTTTTTTTATTAAAAGAAACGCCCCAAACCATGAGCTATTATTGTCAAGTTCATTCGATTGTTTGTCAGCTCTGTGGCGTGCTGTACGCACTCATCCTGGATGGGACACAGTGGTGATGCGTGGTTGTCGTCTCTATACGTAGTAGTAATAGCTCAATGCCCCAAACTCGGAAGTTCTTGTATCGAGAGTACTATTTTCTGTGTGGGAATCGAACCCACGATACGCTGCACATGTATTTGCGAGCCAGGCCAGTGCAGCGAAATCCAACAGGTGATTGGCTAATCTCCTTGAGTCTTGCGTGGAACCAGCTTGGTCCTTGATCGGACGGCGAGCTACGGGAAGACTTACCCTGACAAGCTCCTTTAGACGTTCCTCTGTTGTAGTGCGTGCCGATCTCTTCTCCTAGGAAGTAATCGAGCAGCTTGCTTGTCGGCCCCGCCAATGGCGCGCAGATACCCATCACGATCTGAAAGATGACATAATATTATTAGTATGGTGATTATCATCATCTGTGTTGGGAATTGAGCCCAACATTGCAAGCGACGCAGGCGAATTATCCGATTTTATTGTTTTAACCTCACCGAACACCGAACATTGGTTTTTCGGTTCCATGTTCGATGCTTGGTGAGTATCGAAGTGTATTTACATTCGATAAGCTTCTGGTATATTGCCGTTTAAATAGTTATATTTACTTTGCCGGAAAAATACTAATTAATTAAGGCGTTCTAGAGTGTCGTCTCGCGGTGGGCTCCGAGGACAGCGAGTGCCCGCCGGCCGCGGTGGAGCAGGGGCCTTAGTCAAACAGCATTCGATAGTAAACGACAATCGTTTATCATTCATCAGTCACCAATACATTTTCAACATTATACCCCAGCGCGTAAAGTTGAAAATCTATTGAAGTTCACAGATCGTTTTCGTTTGTTTCGTTCGTTATCGATCAGCAGTTATTAATAGATTTCAACTTTACGCGCTGGGGTATAATGTTGAAAATGATTTGGTGACTGATGAACGATAACGATTGTCGTTAACTGTCGTATGCTGTTTGACTACGGCCCCAGGCCCGCTCTGATTCACCGCTCGCCGATGTCCCGCCGGATGGGTTAATTCTTTCAACTTTTCTAACACGTCAGGGTCGGTAAGTCCTCTAAGGCATGCAGCTGAATAAGTATCTTCACATTGAGTTGCCTCTCTGACTCCAGAACCCGTTTTTAATTGTGGGTAATACAGGAACCCTTAGTAAGCCTGGTTGCCAAAACTGCGGCGCGTGAGTTACGTACCTGTCACTGTCAAAGATGCAAACTGACAGTCGCGGACAGGACCGAACGGCTTAACGTGCTTCGATGGGCACGAATCACCGCATTTACATTATCAGTCAAATCCCAATTGGACAGTTAGTGTCTTAGTGAAATTGATATCGTAAACTGCGTACCCTGTTGAACATTTCAGGGGTTGAAAAACAGCGCTGGGCTATAAAAATAGAGCTTGACGATTATCTAGAAAAAGTATGTTAGATAGGTAAAACAAGTTGCTAAAGGAGACATCAAAGTAAGTGAAGAATAAATGTTAACTAAACCTTCTAATCCAGATACTCTTAGCACCAAATAAACAGACCATTGCCGGGCACACAGACCCTGCCGGGCACACCCAGCTGAGGCGTAATCTCAGCAATGAACCCAATAGCCAACGTAGAACCCAATCACAGCAAGCAACCAATCCAGAGGTCAATCATCCAGAATCACAGTAACGTATGTTAACAGCAACGTACTGAAGCAGAATGGTCCAGAGGAGGTAATTGCCGTGGGCTCTGATGGCATGATCGGCTCTGGCGTCTTTCTCTCTTTCTCCGTTCCTGTGTTCGCAATGATCTTTTAACTCCATTCCTATCTAAGGCCATCCGACCCCAAAAGGTTACGACAGAGAAAAGAGAAGCCATAAGCGAAGGACTATGATGAGAGATAGAAGCCAGAGTGGGAGAAGGTTTGTTGTTGTAGCCAGGGACTTTCCATTTTTCGGAGGCCTTGGTGGGTAATTGCACGCTCACTGTCGGAGTTTCTCGCACAGATGTCGAATTTGTAGTCGTCTAGTGGTGGCGGGGTAGCATGTAGCAAGAGGCGCGGTCTGCGTCGGCGCGATGATACCTGTAAATAAAGTATAGGTTAAATTTTACGTAGGATACATCATACGATGAAGCTCTGAAAGCGGTAGGTAAAGGAAAACCACCGTGAGGGAAACCGGCATTGTCCTAGAACCAAACTTCAACTATATTGTGACATCTACTAAATCCGCCACTGTGCCCGCTTGGTGGATTATGGCCCACTTCCTCCTAAGGGCCTGTGTCCAGGCAGTGGGAACATTATAGGATGATGATGATGACATTAATACGAGTCAAGGGCTTTGCGGTCGTGTTAGATGCGGAACTGCTGAATAGGCAGCCGTGGCCACCCGTGGCCTCTGCAACCGTCCTTAACGTTCCAGGATTCACAGTTATGACTGAACATTGTGGATTTTATTTCAGAAACGAGTTCTGACAGTCCTCACGTCTGCCTTGTCTGGAAGGACTTTTACTTGATGATTTTACCAAGTAAAAAATGTGTCTTATACACGCGAGTGGTTTAACGAAATTTGAACCATGAAAACTGGAACAGATTATCCGAATTACGGTCAAAATCGACTCGATTTTGACCTAGAACCATTCAAATTTGGGGTAAACGGACCACAATTAAAAACGCTATGAGGTTGCTAAGCTATCCATGTTTTTCGAGACATAGAATTTCGAATATTACCCAAGTTCCTTTGTGTGGTCGCGGGACTTATTTCATTTTTTTTTTCCTTCTCACCTAATTCTAATGTCGCGTGTTTTTAACATTTTCCTCTGTTTATTTATTTAAATTTAAATTTTACAAAGAAATTAACTAGAATGTAAACGAACTGACTTATGTAATAAGGAAGGGAACTGTCTCCTGAGATACAGGCTAACCTACCTAGTTCGGGAGGCAGAGCTTTTATGTAACTGTGTCACTTTACTGTTCAATAAATTATTATTATTATTACCGTGACCCCGGAAACATAAAGGGCTGTTGAAAGACACCGTGGATTTTAGTCAGTACAGTCTGACAGTAAGGGGGTGGGGAGGATTCATTGATGATTTTACCCTCGTAAAAAAAAGTTCCTTTGTGTCAAACAAATGTACGTAGTACAAACAACGATAACTAATATTGTCAAGTGAATTAGCAGTAGTTTCGTTATGACTGTCTGTTGTCTAAGTAATTGCCTGTTAGTAGCACTGTGTTTCAGAGCCACAAAACTTTATCTACGTGCTGTAGTTTTCATTATGGTCAACCCAACGTTGCAAAATTGCTTTCGTAAATTCTAAAAGGATGCATTCTCTTGGCTGTCACGGTCTATTCTCATTATTAATAACTTTATTTTTGATTGTCTTTTTATATTTACCATGGACACTAATAACATGCCACATCGTTCTCACATAATGTACATCTGATGATAAATGATGTAACAAAAGTTTTGTAATGATTTTGGCTATTGAAAAAGCGTCCACGGAGTTTCTTGTTCATTCTTTTCCATAGAGATCTACGCTTTGGAATGAGCACCTACGGTACTTTCACAGGTTTTTATGTCTTGTGACTGGGACTGTAGCACCATGACTATTTTGTACTAGTTTTATTTTTATGTCTTTTTGACAATTCAAAAATGCCTGTGTGTGCCAAGTTTGATTTTGATTTTTAAGAGTAAACCTTAGTGGCCAATGAAAATTAAAGTAAAATACGTAAGAATATCCAGTTATTTAACATGGAGGCGACTGTTATTAGACCTCCACAATCCAGTAACTGGGTAATACGAACCCCATGGTAAGATGGTTGTTCACTTCCGAGTTTCTGACTGTGAAATTACGATTGTCGAAGAATCTACAACTGACAGTCAGGACGAACGGCTTAAAACCGTGCTTTCCGCGATACGGAGGAAACTCGCTATGACAGATGGTCACCCACAGGCCCAACCTCCGCAAGTGGCTGCTTAACGGAAGGCGTTACTTAATCAACTTTCAACCAATCAAATTGTCCTGAATCTAGTTTTAAGTTATGCTTTCTGTTAATACGGGCTTGTGATACGGGCCACAGAGTCTGCTACTTTTATTACTCTTGCACTAGATGAATAAAAACAAAAAACAAAAAAAATACTCACATTATAACTCCCCCGTAAGCAAATGATCACAAACTTTTCCATACTGATCAGTCGTATAGTAGAATAGTCTTCCATGGTAAAATTCTCTCCAAACACTCCATATGATGTGAGTCTCCCTTAACAACACTTGTAAATCAACTCATCAACTATTTAGGCTCCTTATTCGTCTTCCATCAAACCTTAAACCCTTAACTTGAGAGTCCAACATGGGGACGAGGAATTTTGGGCCCTAGGCTGGAATCAGTATGCGTTGGCTTCCACTGCAGTATCATCCGCTTTGGTCTTCGAACAACTGGGGTTTCTGGTGCGGGCAAAACTGAAGCGTTTTCGGATGCTTGCCGTCGGGTTCTGTCAGGATGGGGAGTTTGGGTAAGAATATGGCTGATGATGAGTTGGAGAAGTCTGTTCTGCATCGGGTGATTCATTTCGGGCTGGTCTGTAAACAAGGAGAAGATTGTGGTTATTGAATTTGTTATTATTAAACATCTTTGTTGGAGCTGTTCACGATGGGCTCGAAGGGTGTAGGAGTCCCATAAACTCATGAAATATACACAACGGCCCTCCCCGTTGTGATATTGTTGGTAACATTTTAAGGGGTATTTTTTTGTAGGCAAACGCCAAATGATGTCCTAATCCAACATTATTATTGTTTACAGACACGAGCGTTAACCATGTATTAGGCATAATCATATGTAATAAAACACGTTAGTGTTTTTCATGTATTAGTACTAGGCAAATAAAGAA